>VXBZ01001501.1:0-11316 GCA_013399135.1 Heliornis fulica
TTTTCTATGATTCTATGAATATTTTATTAATTTCTCTACGGGTCTAGCTGAACATTCTCATTGGTTTTGTTTTCCTTGAGCTTTCCCAGGCAACTCTTGCCTCTTTTCAGGATCAGCCTTGCCCCTGTTGAGGTTGGAAGTTGTCTTGTCATCCATACGAGTTAATCTCTATGCTGGCTTTGAGGTGCTGGAAACACAGGAATGTGGGTCATAAATTCTGAACTGCCATCCAGAGAGTTCTCCCACCAAACAATGTATGTACCTCAAACCATTGCACCCAACCTGACTCAAAGAGGAAACGGGGCTGTTAAGCTCAGTATATGACTGTCTCCATCAGAGACTCTCAAGACCCAAATGTTGAGTCTGGGGCAGGACTAGAAATGCTCTGGTATGGCAGTCTGATTCAGCATCTACTTTAATTTTTTAAGTTGTGGTGCCTTGTATTGTGTCTAAATGAAAATATATTCTTGCTTTAAAATCATATATAGAATTCAACTTCAAAAGCTGTCTCAGGAACTGTCTCCCCTTTATGGCAATAACACACAGTCCCACTCCTTTGCTCCACAAAACGCTGTCAAACATGTCCAGTCACCCAGTGCTCTTTTCAAAGGCAGCATTCTCAAAGCTTTTTACAAAGCCCACTGGCAGACACCTTGTGCTACCCCCTGCAAGGGCAATGAGTAACCCTCCTCTAGTCACACAGGGGATGCTGAAGTAAAACCAGGCAGTGCAATTTGCCCACTGTCACACAGCAAGTAGGAGCATGAGAAGGCTCTTACCTTTCTAACACCTCCATCCCAATTTCTAAGCAATAGTCCAAGCTTCCTCTCCTTTCAGCAGCTCCAACTACTACAAAGGATTAAGTAGGTACTTAACACCATATTGAAAAGGAGCCAAAAGAATTAATTTCACAAAGAGGAAGAAACCAGCACGAAGAATTCAACAAGTTGGGGGTGACAAACGTGTGCACTGATTATGAGACAGAAACAACCTGCACCTAACTGCACAGCTTGTAGTTGTTCAATGTAGCCCAAATTAGTGATAATCTGCAGTGCAAAAAGCCTCTTTAAATGAGGCAGAAACCTTCTAGAGAACAGAGTGTGTGTCACTTCGGTCCAATAGCTCATCTGGTCAGGTGCTCCCCTAAAAGCACTCGAAGTTCCTTTACTGGCTGGCAGCCCCAAGGAACAGAACTGAGCACCTCACCTGGATAACAATGGCACCTGAAACCTGGTGCTCCTCCTGGTGCTCCTCCTGGTGTTCCAAGAGTCTGCCTGTCTTAGAAGCACTATGCTGTGCATATCTATACAATAGAATAGATATTATTTAGTGTGTTCATATAATGTAATGTATTCATATAATAGATGTGTTCATACAATATAATGCATTCATATAATATCAAGTACTATCATTATTCCAGCAGGGCTGCAGGTGTCACTAGAATAGCAAATGAGCTCACATAACCAGAGTAAGACCTTGAACCTGAGCTGTATAAACCTGGTCCTATGCTGAGCAAATTAATCCATTCAGTACAAGTAGGAAAAGCGACACAAACCAAACTGGAATGAAGTGGTTGACATCACTAGTAAACCACAGGAATGGGAATGATGCTCAACTA
This sequence comes from Heliornis fulica, assembly GCA_013399135.1. Classification (NCBI taxonomy): domain Eukaryota; kingdom Metazoa; phylum Chordata; class Aves; order Gruiformes; family Heliornithidae; genus Heliornis; species Heliornis fulica. The sequence goes on from VXBZ01001501.1 coordinate 1,619, forward strand.
TACTGCTCAGCTGTTACTAACAAGCAAGCTTTAAACAGTCTCCTCCTCTCCAGAAGAGAACATACAGCCTTAGTAAAACACTAAGAAACTTCAGTTATTTCTCAGCACACCAAATAAGCAAAAGCTTTCTGCTGAAATGAACACTAAAGCTCCTAAAAATACAGCATACAAACAGGCACAGCAGCACCTGGCTGAACATCTGCTTGTATGTGGAGAGTAAAGAAATGAAGCCCCTGATGTCTTCTTATGGAGAAAGAATCCTCTCCTGCTTGAGCTAGGAGGATCTCTGCAGGAATGTGTAGGTGTCATTGGGATTATTTCTTCCAGTCTCCAGGCTTTCTTAAACCAAACAATCTGTATCTCTCCTACTACACCACAAAGTGTAGATGCACATATGCACAAAGAAAATTAGAGATAAATGATATGTCTAGAACTTGAGACTATTTTATAGAATCATTAAAAATGTTAACTTCCCCAAGGCAGACATTAACAATTTACTGGAGTCCTCACACCTTGCCTGCTTCCATTCCAGCAGAAGGTGTATCAGGAGATGGGGAGTACAGCACAAGCAAGATACTTAATTTGCATTAATATAATAAAAGAGTCAGGTGAAAAAGTTGCAATGTGCCCTAACAGGCAATAATAAATCAATTTTACTGACTGATTGCCATTAACAGCTACTACAAGCAAAGGAAACAATAAAATAGAGTGCCAGCAAACTGGAAGGCTCAGCCAGCTATCAGGACTAAATACCAACAAATAGCAACAAACTTTGAGATAAGCATTTGAGACATTTTCTCCCTACCAAACAACATAGGCAAGCAAAATGCAGACTCACAAAATGAGGTTTACACACTTCTGTGATGGATCCCAACAAATATTCCTTTATGTGGAATTTCTACACTTCAAAGCAATGGGCCGTCCCACGCACACAGAAGGGACAGGAGCCTTTTTCCCCTTTGGATTGTGCCTTATCTCTGGTTTTAGATTTCAGTAGCCTTTGCAGATTCTTACAGGCATGAGTTCCTCTGCTGAGCATGCCAGCAGGAAGGCCATCTTGCTAGAACTCTGCTTACTCCTTTGGATGGAATAGTTGAGAGTTTTCACCACACTACAACTTAGGTCATCAGTCCTGCAACTCACGTCGTCAATCTTGAACACCACATCACCGCTGTGCAGGATCCCTCCCCCTGCAGACTAATCTTGCTGCTTGGCATCCATGGAAGAGTTTTCAGAGGTGAAAAGTACTGGCAGGCTTCAAATTTCAGCTACTCCCCTTTCAAAAGGCATTGTTGCTATTCCTGGAGTAAGGAGTAGGAAGTTTCCTTGCTCTGTTAATGGTTACAACTAGAGGCAAAATTGTTGAGTTGTTTTCTGACGGCTTGCTCCGAAGATGCCATGACCCACATCTCCTCTTTTGGAAGCAAAGGAAATCAAAGCATTCAAGTTGTGATTAATGATAATTCATTAAACAACTGGTCAAAAATCTCTAGAGTTCAAATATTGTCCGGGCACGAAGTGGGGTTTTGCCCCAGAAGGAACACCAAATTTTTTGAAGATGTTGGTTAAATTATTTTAAAGACCTTCCAGTGGAAAATGTAGGAACAAGAATCAGCTCACTGATCCTTAAGCATCACATTTTATTGAAGGATACAGGTTCTCATGAGACCTCATAATACACTAAAAAGTGTGGGTGGCTTCTTAGCCAGTTTTGATGTTCATAAATATTCTCAAACAGTGCCAGAGAGAGATTGCAAAAACTCCCCATGCTTGTGCTCAGTGCAATGGGCTTATGAATTCTACATAATCTGAGTTAACTTCTTAAAAGGGAGAACCTATCCTCTTGAAAACCAGCCACTGGATGCCATTATTCTGGTAGCACAATTCCATCATCAAGGATGAAGAAGAGGTTTTTCCTCCCTCATTTAGCAGCATGAACACTGACACCCCCTTAGTGTAGATAGGCTGAACTTCCTCTGAGGAGTGAAGTTTACCTCCCCATAAACTGGTGTGAGTACAGTGCAGAACTACCTGTGAAGACACACACAGCCCCTCTCCCCTGTCCACCCATCTACTGGTATTACAATGTCTGCTTTCCCACTGTCAGACACTGCAGTGGTACTCACTCATCTGGGACAGATCAAGTACTACAAGCAGTAGTAGTGACCTTGATATATATATATATATGTGATGGAGTTCATACCAGGGAGGGGAAAATATAAGAAATCTGATTGCTGGAGATGTGAAAGATATAAAAAAATTATCTTGATGCTAAACTTCTGTGTCTGGAGCCCCCAAACTGTGTGAGGAGCGTAGCTGAGCAAAGGCAGTAGTGAAGGTACCTAGCACTCTGTGGTACTACTAATGCACTTTGTAAAATGAAGATATTGCAGGTGTTTTGAACAAGAATAAGCAGTATTATTTAATACTTCCATTAATCCTCTAAATAATTAATTAGGCAGGTAGGAGAAAGGGAGAAACAGAGTGCCATTGATGTCTAGCCACCTCTTAGGTGGAATGGGGCTGTCAGTACGCTGCAGAGCCATGTAAGCTTTGAGCCAGGGACATCTAAACAGACTCTTCCTCTTGCAGAATACACTGGAAGACCATTTAGTCTGCCTAGGAGAATTTAGCTGCTCCTTTTGCATGAGTGTTAATGGAAACTAAGCACTCCAAATCTCTCGATGGCTTTGGAAGACTCAGCCTTTTTAACTCGTTCCCAGCAGCTGGGAATGCTGACATCCAGATTTCAGATCTTTGATTTGCTGCTCCACCATCAGCTCCTGAGAAGCCTGTTTCTCTGCTTTTAAACTGAGCCCCATTTGAATGTAAATGCTCAGATCCCTGAGCCGTTCTGGATGGGAACTAAGAGCTTTTCTGGTTGACTGTAAATTGCAAGAAATCCGAAGATCCCACAGACCTCTGGCACGTCTTGAGAAATCAGCGTTCCTTGAAAGGTGACTGGTTCCCTTAAGCTTATTCTGCTATCCCAGAGCAAGTGTACAGCCTGGATTATGTAAATTCCCACCAGAGTATGTCATTCTACTCCTTTTAGACCCTCTGTGAACTTCTGTGTGATTCTTTATCACTTTGCAACAGTCCTTCTGCATTTGTGACTAAATTTATGCAGTTGATTACAAAAAAAAAAAGGGAAATAACCCTTTTGCTTGGGTTTGATAGCTTTGTTTCCTCTCACCAGGATAAAGGCAGCATGAGGAGCTTTTATATAAGAAGAAATGTAAAAGTACTGGGAACAGGCACAAGTTGACACTCATCTGCTTCAAGACTGACAGTTGGAAATGTTTAAGGAATAAGACTGGGAATTGCTTGTGTTGTATTCTTGCCAACTGCAAGGGCATGTTTCTCTGATTTAGGAAGAACTGGAGTGAGAGCCTTGTGTTTAGGATGAAAAAATTCAGCTGATGGGGGTGCTACAAGAAGTGGCAGCATTCCTACCAAGACATCACTGCACTAGTGCCCTGGCACGGTGCAGTGAGGCCCAGTATCCCACACAAGGTGTAATGCTCTAATAATCTGAACTCCTGGTAAGACTAAATGGATTTTGTCTTGCTGCTCCATCCTCACCTGTCTATGTCTGGGGTCTTCTGTCAAACTCCATTTGGTTACCAGAAGTCACTGGGGCTGTGGTGACATGCACCAGCTACTGGTCTCATCTCACAACTGCACAGGAGAGTCTGGGGAAGCAATGATGAAGTCCCTCATCACAGGGGACTGTTGCCTTCTGTCCCAGAAGCAGCTGTGCCTCAGTTCTAGGTCATGGTCAGTTGGAGTGCTCAGACAGAAGGGTTCTGTCAGTTGAAATGAATATTCCTCTGCTTTGGAAACAAAATACATGGCAAGTTGGGAATTCCAGTCTACAGCCATTATTTGATGGAACTGCTTGCAATTACATATCTTTTGAACTCTTTAATTCACAAACTCTTGTTTTCCAAGGGGAATAATGTTTCTGAAAAGTCTCATTAAGGCTGTGTATGGAGAGAAATAATTTCCTAACTGCTTCATGTAGTGCTTCAGTGCAAAGTATAACTGCCAAGAACCCCTCTAAAGTTCATGTAACTACTGGAAACAAATAGAAATTTAATTGCACTGCTGTTTTAAGACCCTGCTAAGAGCACACCAAAGCTTCTAGCAGACTGTAGAATTGGGATCATAAAGCAGAAGTGGAATCCATGGGTCATGAGCATGCTTGAAACAGAAGGTATAGTATGGCTGTGTCAAAAGAATGATGACCTCTGGGCTAGGCAGTGCTGAAGGCCAGGCACAGAAGGGAAGGGCATGCCAGACTTTCCACAGAAACACTAAACAGCAAAGACACTAAGGGATTCTCTGAAAATTCACATGCATGTACAGTTCTGCATTACACTGATTCTGTGAATCTGACTGGAAATCTAGTGGTGGTCAGCTGGAATGGCTAAGATACTAAAGGTGTGCAGGACATTTCCCCAATATTCTTTGCTCAGCAGCTCAGAGTCACAGCCTTGCATATTCTTCATGGTTTTAAAATGAGAAAGACAATTATTTGGGGCCTTCCCTGTTGCCCTCTTCTCCATAACCCAGAGCTGATGTCTTAAACCTTTATCTGTAGCTAGACTTGACTCCTCAACTTTCAGAAGCTAAAACATAGCTGAGGACAGCAGGTGCTGATGAGACACCAGCAAGAGAGGAGTGATGAATCTCTAAAGGGTTGGGGTTTTTCCCCTTTATCCAGTACCCAAAGTTTTGCAGTCTCTATGTAGAAAGATGCAGGCCCTCTTAGTCCAGGGAAAGAGGCTGGTCATTTCATATGTTGAGTGATCTGAACAAAGTTCTGTGAATGACTAAAAATAGACTTAGCTTCCTTAATTATGGGCTTCTGAGGTCTTATGGTTGGGGGGGAAAGAGTTTGATTATGTGTACAGAAGTCTGTGGCACTCTTAGTTTTTCTAGGACATTTTAAACCCAAAGCATTTGTCATATTCTTTCAGACCATTCCTCGGCCTATTATTATTTTCTAATCACCCATCTCTCCAGCAGACTGCATGGCTTACATTTTAGCACCATTAAGGTTGACTTACCCTAACCTTTATTTCAACAGTAATTAAGAATTATGCAATATTCTTATTCCTTTGCTCTCTTTTTGGGACGTTTTCTAATTCTGGCTTTTGTTATTTTGCTTTTTTGATAGAGGCTGAAAAGTTGTTTGGTAGCAATTTTCTGCCTGCAGTACAGAGAGTTAAGTGCTGCAGATTTGTGTTATTAGGAGGTCTCTACTACATGGCTTTTGTTGGGAAGCATCTAGAATCTGCTACTTCAGAACAGCTCCATTCCCCTTCTTCAGCCTTTCTCTTGCTGGCAACGGCTCAGACTGTGGTAAGCTCAACAATGACCCAGGGGAGATTCACAGGACAAAAAATCTACAAGGAACAATAATAAAAAAAATAGTAAAGGAACAGAGCATGATGGAAGTACAAGAGGTGAATGTGGAGTGTTATCATGGGGTTTGAGGATCCTAATTTTGCCTTGGTGACTAGGTTAGGGCTTTAACATCGATTCAAGTAGTGCTCCAATGAAATATGAGAAATCCTTAATAATGGAAGGAGATGGAGGATACAGTCAGAAGAAAGAAAAAAGGGAACTGTACAACCTTATAGAATTGAAATTCAGACATATCCAGAGGTCAGTCCTCAGAGACAAATCACCAGGCCTCTCTAATGGCGGGCTCCATATGAAATACAGTAAGCTGTGAGGCAACTGTGAACCTCTGGTAACAAGCAATACTAGCACATTTGAGAATAGGAAACTTGCCACATCACCCTTAGCTTTCTACCAAGCCATAATGCTGGCATCTGAGCACAGACTGCTCAACACACCACAGCAATAAGGCCATCTGGCCCAGGAGCAGAACCCTCTGATGACCAGACACCATCTCACGGTACGTTCTGAGGCTTTGTGGCTCCTGGATGGTATGCACCTCTGAAATGTAGCCATCTTACCAGTTGATAGCATTAGCTACAACTTCACCTTCTCCTTCCAGCTGTTTGTTGTTCTGTTCTGTTTAATTAACCTAGTCTTCTGAAGGAGAGGGCTATGCAGCAGTCACTGTTGTGTTTAACTTCCCTCATAACACCAGCTGCCGTCAGATAGTGTTGAGGTCGGAATGATTACAAGAGCTTCCACAGAAATCACTCTCCTGAAAACCATTTGACTTAATGAGTTCTTGTAGCAGTGTTGTCTTTATCATCTCTCCTTGGGAAAGACTGCAGTTTGTCTCAAGACTCTCAGTCTGTTAAGGAAGGAGGCAAAATGAAGGCCACCAAACAATTATTCTAGAAGTTGTGCGTGCATTACAACAGACTCGCTGTTGCATGGGCCATGGTAAATGCTTTCTGAGGAAATGCAAGGCAAAATAAATTGTTTACTTTGTGCTTCCTTAGCATTTATAAAGGCTGCCTTCATATGACATTGTATTTTTAATTTCACACCTTCTTTCTTCATACAGTTTTTACTCAACCTTTACTCCTTTTTCTTTTGTACCAGACCCTTGCTGAAAGGAACATGGGAGGTTTGGTCCTGACAGTGTCTGTCAGGGAAGGAGTAGGGAATGAGAGATAAAGGTAGGGTAATTTTTATTTCATTTGGGAAGGTTATGGTGATGATTTTCTTTGAGGTTTTCTGGTACCTACTAGAGCATGGAAGGAAAGCAGTACTCTCTTGTGTTGGCTTCATGTAAATTTCCTATTTGTGATTCTCCAATGTCCTTGACTGAATTCAACAAGAAAGGATAAAATAGGGGAACAAAGATTTCATGCTTTCAGTGTGTGGAAAATAAAAAATTTGTTAGGGCTAAAAAAGGAAAGTTTTAAAAAAAGGTTGCTAGATGAATCTTTATCTCGCTCGTGATAGAAGCAGGATGGCCCTGAACCATGACTGCTCTGTGATTCTGTGACAAGAGATAATGGCTTTGAAGCAAAAGGCAGTGGGTTTAGATTAGACATTAGGAAAAAATTCTTCACTGAAGGGTGGTGAGGCACTGGAGTAGGTCTCCCAGAGAAGCTGTCGATGCCCCCTCCCTGCAAGCGTTCAAGGCCACAGTGGATGGAGCTTTAAGCAGCTAGGTCTATGGGAAGGTATCCCTGCCCATTTCGGGGAGGGGTTGTTCCTAAATGGTCTTTGAGATCCCTTCTAACCCAAACAATTCTATGGTTCTGTGAACTTTGGGATATGCAGCAGTGCCCAGAACAGCCCCTGTGCCATTAGGACCCATGCCATGACCATTGCTACTGCCATTTGCTCTCTTACAGACAACAGCCACTGGTGACTACGGTGTTACCCCTCTTCTTGTTTGCTTATTCAAGATTTATTTTTTTGGTTAGCAATGCAGCCTGTATTTCTACCGAGGCTGAAATGGCCTTCCCTGTTGACTGTTCAATTCAACCACTAAAAGTTTAATTAAATCTGCATCTGTTGCCTGTGGGCCCACTAAAACTCCAAGGGCCTCTGCTCTCTCCTCAGTTAATGCCAGCTCATGACTATATCCTTCCACTGGATTGGTTTCATTGCCTTCAGTGGTTACCCTCCATTTGTGCCAAGGTAAACAAACCAAGAATTATATGCTAACTATCTAGAAGACACTGGGAACCGACAAAATATGAGTAATTTTCTAGTTTAGATCTATAATTCACTCTGTAGAAAATCTGGTTTGGAGACCTGTTTGAAAGTTGTTTGGAAGATGTCTTGATCTACCTTTTCTAGAAAAACCATTACATAATCAATAGTTAAAACAATAACATCAAAAGCCCAATTGAGAAAATCTATTTGAATTCTTTATAGTCAAATTACCAAACAGCCAACGAGGGCATTCCCAGAAACCCTGCATCATGGAAATCCCATATCTTTCTACCCAGAAGATTTTCATCTATCAGTAGGATTGTTGTGCTTTCTCTACCATTGGAATTATGGTTTGGTGAGCCACAAGTTCTCAGGGGTGCACAGAATGTGTGCAACATGTAGCTACACAAATGCATACAAGCGTTCTCGCTCATGTGTCAGCATTGTGCCTTTAAAACAGCATTCCTGTACTGCAGAGCAGGCCAGAAATATCCTCAGTGGATGGACCTGCTATTATTAACTAGAATACCTATTAGCAAATTCTGGCTTGGTACTAATGGAAATCACAAGGCTGAAAGGACAAAGAACAGCCTGAACTATTCAGTGAAAATGAGTTCTCTGAGAAACAGAACTTTACAAAGGACAAGGTAAAGGAAGGGGTCAGCAAGTAATCAACCCACACTTACACTCATCACCATGATGGACAGGATAAAATTGAGATGTCACTTTTCCAGATCTATAACAAGTTCTCTTTTATCTAAATTCATAAATATGAAGCTAAAGGGCCTTTCCTGCTGCATTGGCCCAAGTCCTGGAGCACCACTTCCTCCAGTTCTCGTTGTGTCCTCCTCAAAATGTAAACCTCTCACACTCATCTCCGTCCTGCCTAGCAACTCCTACCTCACAAATGCAGTTCTGGACTTGCATACCAGCCAACTTGTGTTAGCCACTTGGGGAAATACCCACACAAAGAGTAGCCAAATGTCACTAAACTTACTCCAGTTTACCTTAAGTTAGACCTACGATGGTCGACTGGTATGACAACGACTCTATGGACTTCTTCCAAGCAGGAAGCAGTAGTAGACAAAATGTATAGTTTAAATGTTTCAAAAGTACAAAAATATTTCAGTTTAAATACCAGCATCCCTTGTTACAAAGCTTCAACAAATACATCTCCAAATGATGTGTCAAAACAAAGCTGTGACTTCTAATCTTGTTATGACAAGTCTGTCTGCTCCAACAACTCAGAAATGGAGTGGCAAGAACTGTTGATGCACCTTTTAGTTTCATGGACTGTGGTCTGACAGTTGATACTGAAGAAGGCTACACTTGAGTTTAGGAGCATATGCAACTTTGCTTCATCATATGGCACAACTGGCTAACAGGTAGACAGCATTTTGCTTGCCTCTAAGTCACCTGTGGTTCTTTGCACGCTGCCAGAAGTTTCCCAAGCTCAAGTTCCTCTTGTTTAGAAACCTCTATTTAATTATTTCCTTTCTTTTTTGTTTACTTCTTCTAAGCTATCTCTGGAGATTTTTTAATCCCAGATTCAGAATGTGGTCACTTACTCTTTGAAGCATAAAAGACAGGTCAAAAGAGCTGATTTTTTTCTGTGGTCACGATCACACCACTAAACAAAACAATTAAACCTAAGTTCCTTTTTAGAAACATTGGGCAAATTTTCCCTTCTTTCCTTATTGGTGATTTTTTTTTTTAAATTAAGAGGGCCTGAAACTCATATAAGTCACTGGGTATAAAAACTGGACATAAGTGACATAAAGAACATCTCACTTAGACTGTTGTTTGTTACATATATACCTATATTTATGTATTTTTTATTCCCTCGTTTCTTTAGACCTCACTTCTCTACACAGAGATGGATATTTAGAGGAAAAGGAATTGCTCAGTCAAGACAGCACTAGGAATTCCACCCTCCAGATGGATCCTCAACGTGATGCTGAATAAAGTCCGGTCCAGAGCAACATAGAATCATAGAATCATAGACTGGCTGGAGTTGGAAGGGACCCCCAGAGGTCATCCAGTCCAACCCCCCTGCAAGAAGCAGGGACACCCCCAACTAGATCACGTTG
>VXBZ01001501.1:11414-23593 GCA_013399135.1 Heliornis fulica
CCATGTCCTTCTTGTGTTGGGGGTTCCAGCACTGGACACAGTACTCCAGGTGAAGTCTCCCGAGGGCAGAGTAGAGGGGGAGAATCCCCTCCCTCACTCTGCTCATCCAGCCTTCCCTGTTCTCTTTCTAGTGTACGTAACTGATACCAATCACAAGTGACTGTTAAGGATTTTTGCCAAGCTATAGATCTTCAATTGGCCAAAGCTCTCCCTGATAACCAACCTGCTCAGGGAGTGAATCAGATTTCACAATTTCAAGCAGTGTTATTGACGTCATCAAAGTGACCTCGTAACATTTAACGCCTCTTGTCTTGTTTGTCTCCTTTTTTCAAGGCCCTGTACCCTACCTGACAGATCAGAACTCCAGGACTTAGATTTTATTCTCAGCTTTGTCTAGCTGGGTTAACTCAAGCAAAGCTTTCTCCATGTCTTCATCCCCTTCTGTAAAGTGAGAACTACTGTTGTAAGCACTGAAGGGTCTACTGATAAAGAGTAATGCAGATGAAACAATATTTATAAAGTATAACGTGAATGTGTATGTGTGCTCATCTGTGTGAGCTCTCAGAGCTGACCACAGCAGCCTGCAATGAAGCCTCATAAAAAGCTGCAGCAGAAGAATGGCTCTGATCCCTTCTGCTTTGTAAGTCACATTCTCATTTGTGTTTGAGGTAGTGGGATGTACATTGTGCAGTGAGGATCTGCTGGGAGCTCAAACCTGCGTCACACAAAAGAAAGTAATTTCACAAGAGGAAGACAATGAAGAATGGGACCTGCTGTCAATTAAGCAAAACAGTGAGAGGAACATGATGACAAATTTACACCAGCATGTGATCAGGGTTAACATCTTTGCTCTGTGTGTGTATATGTCCTGAGAAGGGACACAGGTGGTCAAGGTACTCAACATCTAATATGAAAAAAAAAAAGAGGTGCTAATGCCAGAAGACAAAGACATCCTGAAAATGATGCTATTTGTCTCTCCTAGCTCTCTGGGAATTTCTTAGAGATCTTCCAGACACTTCCCAACCAGATCAAACTGCATTAACCTCCCATCCCACGGTGATGAGAACCAGTCACATACACTCTGGGCACACAGCAGCGGGCTCCTTCCTCAAGCCCAGGAGCTGCCTACCATGGGATGCCTTCAACCATTCTGTGTCTGTTAAGGATAGTGTTCAGAGTGTGCTGGTTAGTATTAATCTCTCCTGAGTAAGAGGCTTCATAAAATTAGAACAAACCCCCCTGTCACTCCTTCCCTCCCCGCAGCTGCACCCCAGCATGATTACAGTTCACACGTAGATGAATCAAGCATTCAAAAACTCCACAGCCTCTGCAGGGTAAGACTGTGGAGCTTATACAATCTGCATTCTGTGGTTTCCACTGGGGACTTACCCTTCTAACTCTTTCCTGCTGCCTGTCCACTCCTCCACCTCTGCAGAACCCAGAAATCCTATCTTATGACTGCTACAGAGGCTCTGGAGAGCATGCAGATGTGCACACCACTGGAACATAGTCCTGAGGCAGCACTCCAGCCATGCTTTCAGGCTTAGGGTTTGAAGATCAGACTTAAAACCAGCCTGAAGGTTGCCCTTAGCACAGACTAGAGACAGACTCTAGATGCCTCTCTCTTCTTCCCCTCTTCCTGTATCTCCTATCTTCTGCCTATCTGTAAAATAACTTGCTGAAAGCAAAGGGAGCTTGGCAGAAATCTGATCCCTCCTTAAAAATATCTAGATTCTTTGTTCCACTTTTTGGGAGGCTAAATACCTGTAAGTGTTTGAAACTGAAGCTCTTGGCCAACACTTTTCATCCATCAAGGATACAGTCTGGTATTCCCTAGCTGCCTGACTGTGTAAGAGCCACAGTAAATGAGGTGATAATGGTGGTGTAATAAGTTCCAGTCAGAGCATGACTGGTGAAGTCAATATTTATGTATTTGGCTTGACAAAGATGAGAAACTCACTCTTTTCTTGGCAGAAACAAGGGACCAGCAGTGGATGTTGCTAACATGGAGATCAGTATTTTCCCAAATGAGTAATAAAGAATTCTTGAGGGAAACATTAGAGCAGTTGGCTGTGCCATCCCCTGTGATTACCATGGCAAGTATGCACTAGAATCTATCAGGCTAACAGCTGAGTCAAACTGATCGGCTCCAGTGATGGGACAGAAGTCACTTCAAGATCCCTGGCATCACAAGTTACAGTGTAATCTCGTGTCTCTTCAAATTTGAAGCTATTAGGTGAGCTCAGCCACTCAGACTTACAGTTAAATGGTAAAAAAGTCTGGCTCTTAGACTTACCTAGACTGTAAAATAGCACAAATTATTGATCAGAGCCATAGAGTCCATCTTCATCAGGAGTCTGGATATAGATTCATTGGCACAAAACACTACAGAAGAAAACTTCTTGAAGTAAGGTCTTTGGAATGAGAACCAGTGAATGCTCAGAGAAATGTCAGCAGATTCCTCAGACACTTGGCTTGTTTAAATGAAAGTTAGTGGTCCAATGTGCACACATCCAGAGAGTTACTATGGTGAAGGGGGCCATGTGTGTACCCAGGCAGACACGGGCAATTTACTGGTGTCCTACTGGGAATGGGTTTGCAAACCAAAAACCAGCAAATATAAGACAAGGACATTTGTGAGAATTCTGACCTGACTGCAGAGCTGAAATTGTTCCTGGAACTGCCAGAGGCAGAAACAGTATTCGTCAAGGAGGGGCAGAAGCAAGGTTCCATAATTGAAGTAGAAGGAAAAATAGTAATTTCAACAAATTTGGAGAGATATCTCTTTTTTCCAAAAGAGAAGGTATCTTTTTGGTCCTGAATTTTAAAATAAAGGTAAAGGTTTGAACTAATGTCCAAAGCACAGCAAAACCCGAAGAAAAGCCTTGCTAAAATCTGTGTCCATTTTCTACTACTCCTGAGAATGACACAGATGCTTTAGTGTGTTTCAGTAAATATAAACTAACCTCTCTAGTAGTAACTCTCAGCAACAAACCACAACCATGCAAATGTTGGCAGGTAGATTAAGATGATCCAGCTTCATATGAAAAGCCAGGAGAAGCCACAGATCCCATTCTCCAATGGTAAGCCTCCATCTAGGTGGAGACTAAAACCCTACAGTAATTTCCAGTTCTGTATAACTTCAAAATTCCAAGATCTTGAAGAGGCTGTTATCACAAACAACAGATCCAAGAAAGGGCCCCTGATTTGGACTGGATCATTCAGCCATTTTTATGTACTGGTGAGCTAAATGAGGGAAAAAAAATAAAACAAAAAAAAAGAGAGAGAGAGAGAGATAGGACTTGGTCTTTATGTTTTCCTTTTCCTTCTATGCATGTGTGTCTGTGGGTGTCTATGTTGGCTCTTACTTTGTAACTGTAGATCCCACTGTGAGCTTCAATCAAGTCTGAGTAACAGTGATCTCTGAGACAGTAACTTCTTATGAGTTCCATGAAAATAGCTGGCAAGTGTGATAGAGAGAACTTTGCAGGTTCTCCACTGAAGGAAAGACTGCCCAGTGAACTGAAGTCTTCATGTCAGAGAGAGATGATATAAAAGCCTCAACACCAGAAGATTAGATCAGAACTCACATCTTGTCAGGCATCAGAAAATGTAACCGTGACACAAATCCTCTGGAAGCCAAGCTTCATTAGGCTCTGCAGATCACAGACCCCTTGCTTTCAGCTAGAAGAGGGCAGGAAGGATAAGGTTTGCCATTTCTCATTTCTTATTCACAATCACTTCAACTTCACCCAAACGTCCCTCTTAGATGTGACTAATCATGGAAAATATAGATCCCCTTCTATACCCCTCAGAAAGAGCAACTTCAGAGCACGTGAAAATAACAGCTAATCAATGAGCATAATCTTAGACAAAGCAATAAAAATAATACCTGTTTGAGACTCATACTGAGGGTGCATGCACAGGGTAGAGAAAAGAAAAAACACTATCAAACCCTGCAAATACCTCTTAGAAACCCTGCAGCAACAAAGCTCTTAGCACCTTCCATTAAAATACCACAAGAAAACATTACAAACCTACTGTATGAAGAATCAGAATGTTGCTTAATGGTTTCCTCATTGTTCATCGTTGATTCCATGATGACTTTCACATGCTAGGCAGTGAATTTATTGAGAGCAGCCATGAGGAGAAGGACATGGGAGTGTTGGTTGATGAAAAGCTCAACAAGAGCCAACAAGGTGAGCTTGCAGCTCCAAAAGCCAATCATATCCTGGGCTGCACCAAAGAAGTGTGACCAGCAGGTCCAAGGAGGTGATTTTGCCCCTCTGCTCTGCTCTCATCAGACCCCACCTCGAGTACTGGGCTCCCCAGTACATGAAAGCCATGGGCCTGTGAAAGCATGTCCAGAGAAGGGCCTCGAAGATCATCAGAGGGCTGAAGCACCTCTCCTTGGAAGACAGGCTGAGAGTGTTGAGGCTGTTCAGCCTGGAGATGAAAAGCCTCTGTGAAGCTGTGGCTGCCCCCTCCCTGGCAGTGTCCAAGGCCAGGCTGGATGGGGCTTTGGGCAACCAGGTCTAGTGGAAGATGTCTCTGCCCATGGCAGGGGCTTGGAACTAGATGAGCTTTGAGATCCATTCCAACTCAAACCATGCTATGATCCAAACTAGTGGATGTATGTGTGTGAGGACAGACACACACAATCTGGTATAGATCCTTGGGTGATGTAAATTGTCATGGTTTGTACTGACACAAAATCATTGCACAGACACAATGATTTCCTCCAGCAGACAATTTGTTTCTCTATATGTAAAAAGTCCAGAAACCACATGCTTTTACGACTTTGCACTTACCACAGACAAATGCTCATGCAAATATATTCTCTCTTCTATGTGCAAACACACATATTGCCTTGCAGTACACAGGAGTAATGACAGGACCTTCATACTGCTTCCTATGCTGGAATTAATAAAAAGGATTATTCCTGATCTATCTGCTCACTCTAACCTGTAACAACAGATATCCAACTGCTTTGCTACTGATCTTAGAATACAGAGAGATAAAAGAGACTGTCCAGCATCACAAGTCTGTTAAAAATATATTTAAGAGAAATTAAACTTTCAATTTCCAATGATCTAAGAGATCTTAAACAAAGGCATTGGCCAGATCAAATCCAATGGTCAAGACAGATTTTCTCACGTAGGGCTTAGTCAAATTAAATTAAAAACTCCAGAACAGATGAATAAAACAATATTAGTAGTTTGTTTCAAGATGTGAACCTGTTTGAGAGAAAAATGCATCTATAATTTTTTTTAATATATGAAAAATAAAGGGGAGATGGTCACATTTCAGGCTCTGTCTTCAAAAGTTACTTTTTTTTCCTTACTTGCTTTTATATGGTTCCATGGAATGTGGACCAAGTAACATTCAAAGTCTACAAATAACCTAAAAGCAAATGAAATATTTTCCATCTGTTAAACAGAGAAATATTTATGGCTTTCAATAATGTTTTCCTAAGGGAGGAACAACAAAAGGTTTCATAAGTGAGAATGGAAAAAGAGAAATAAACCACTGCTGAACTAGAAAAGAAAGGGGAAAACAAGCAACCCAATAAGACATTGTTAGGGAAAGCAACAACAAAGCAAAAGATGAATAAAACTATGTACAGAAAGATTAGGGTGGAGAGACAGTAGCTCCTTTCTACCCTTTCTACTTGCATTTCAAGGCAGAAGGGAAAAAAAAAACAATCCTGGGAAATTTCTATAATCTACTACATCTGTTTATGTGGAGGTATTTCTGCTTGTAGAGGTGTACTTCATCTTAGGATGTCAACACTTTTTTTTTTGAATGAGTAGATAGAAGCATTAACTACTAGACCAGACTTCCAGCTCACAGGCTCTTGTCTGGTACCATCTAAGGATTAGAAGACCACCCCAAGGGTATATTTCTTTGGCTTACTCTTGACTAAAAGTGCAAATAATTGAAACTATGATGTAGGTGGGAGCGGGTACAGTCTGTGCCTCCTAAGTAACCGTTTGTTGCATGCATAAAGTGTATGGACCTGCTTAAACCGTGTATTCCTTAGTGCATGACATTTCATGAGAGACAAGCAGGTTTCATTTGCTTGTTGCAATCTCAGAAGAGCAGCTGTCCTTCCACATTGTATGTGCTGCAAAAAAAATGGGACAGCCAGTCCGTGAGCTGCTTGGCACTGAGTCCCCAGCAGGAACTCTCAGGGCGTTATTAATACCTATTGATTAGGGACATTTTTCCATTTTTACCTCTTCCAAAAAGCCACGTGTAAACTCTTTAAATGCTAACAGTGTTGCCATGTGAGCCCACTGCTCCTTAAATCCTCTCATAGATAGAACTTTACATTGTATCTGCCTAGGAAGTGACATCAAACAGGCCAATACATTGCATATGGAAGAAAGGTACTCTTACACCAGAGAAGAGCAGCCTGGCTGCAACAGAACATAGAGCTGAGTGACATAAAAATATCACCATCTTATAAAAAGAAAGCAAACAACCAAAATCATTTTAGCATTAAAAATGAACCTATTTTACTGTTAATTTCAGCCCCTGGCTTCTCTTGTTAAAGTATTAGTATGAATCTTTGTTGTGCCAGGCACTGCTCTACCTAGGCTCAGGACACAGATACACAGGTAGTACATGTCCAAAGCATTGCTGATGGTATTTCATACAGATTCCGTCCTTGTTATTACTTCCTGAGGCTCCCATCCCACCAGTGAGATTTCCCACAAGAGTGTTTTCAGCCCTGACACCATGTTAATGGATGGAGAGCAGCCCTGAGGAGAAGGACTGGGGAGTGCTGGTGGGTGAGAGACTCAACATGGCCGACAATGTGCTCTGGGGGCCCAGCAGCCAACCGCACCCTGGGCTGCATCCAGAGGAGCGTGGCCAGCAGGGCGAGGGAGGGGATTCTCCCCCTCTACTCTGCCCTCGGGAGACCTCACCTGGAGTACTGGGGCCAGTGCTGGAACCCCCAACATGAGAAGGACATGGAGCAGTTGGAGAGGGGCCAGAGGAGGCCACAAAGATGCTAAAGGGGCTGGAGCACCTTTCCTACGAGGACAGGCTGAGAGAGTTGGGGCTGTTGAGCCTGGAGAAGAGGAGGCTCCGGGGAGACCTTCTAGCGCTCTGCCAGGACCTCAAGGGGGCCTACAAGAAAGATGGGGAGAGGCTGTTCAGTAGGGCCTGTTGTGACAGGACAAGGGGTGATAAAGGGTTCAAAATAGAGGGAGGGAGATTTAGATTGGAGATTAGGAAAAAGTTCTTTGCTGTGAGAGTGGTGGAGCACTGGAACAGGTTGCCCAGGGAGGTGGTGGATGCCCCTGGATCCCTGGAGACGTTCAAGGCCAGGTTGGATGAGGCCCTGAGCAACGTGAACTAGTTGGGGGTGTCCCTGCTTCTTGCAGGGGGGTTGGACTAGATGACCTCTGGGGGTCCCTTCCAACTCCAGCCAATCTGTGATTCTATGTTGCTCTGGACAGGACTTTATTCAGCATCACGTTGAGGTTCCATCTCTGGAGGGTGGAATTCCTGGTGCTGTCTTGACTGAGCAATTTTATACCTAGATCTTCAGCCTGAACCTTTCCTATACTGAGACCTTTTCCTTCTCTCAATCTGTTAACTCTTAAACATTGCTGTGAATCACTCATTACATATATACATATACTCCTCTACAGGCCCTGATGTAGACACAATGAAAACGTGTTCATGTGATAAAGTATGCCTTAGGCTGATGACAATCAATGTGCAAGGAACCAGTATGTAGTAGTTTTCTTTGTGTGGGTTTGTTTGGTTTTTGTTTGGGTTTTTTTTTTGGGGGGGGGGATGGTGGTGGTGCTGGTGCAAGGAACAAATATGGCAAAAGATGTTAATAGTAAGCAATAATATTTGCAGTTATTGTTAGCATCCATTGAAATCAGTAGGAATTTGTCTAATGCCTTTACCCTGGAGACAATCCACAGAATAGAACATTACTGCATAGTTAAAAAGAAAAATTATGGAATTCAGCACCTCTGCATACGCAATATCTTCATTTTTAAGTTACATAATTGAGTTTTTGAAATTAAACAAAAATATAGCAAACAGACTCAGTCCTAACATTGTCTTTTAAAACTTGCCTCTTTAATAAAAACTACTATCTGAAACCAATATAAAATAAAATAATTTTCAGCCAAATGGAAATCCAAATGAGCTTTAAGACCTCTGGGAAAATGTGATTTTAGAAGAATTTTTCCAAGAGTTCTCAGAGTTGGCTTTGCATGAGCAGATATCACGTAGAGCAAACACAGGCTAATAATTTAAAGGCAGTATTTAGATTCTTTACGTCATGCTACACAAATACTGTTTCTATGCCTTGTTTTCACTGTAGCTGACAATTAAATGAAGACTTTAATGCTACTTTAATGCAGTATGTTTGTAAATTTCACTCATGTCTTTTGATGGAAGGAACTATAAGTGATTATTAGATATTATTCTAATTGTATTTATCAAAGTAAGTTCTCCAGCTAACGCACAGGCTCAAAATCCCCAGTCCGAAGTCCACAGGCAGAGCTCCTACTGAGAGTTTCACTAATAAAAACCATCAGGAATTGGGCCATTTAGACTCAATCTGCTCAATTCAACCCCGTGGCATTTCCCTGCTACCCAGTGAAGGGTACTGAGGAGTGGACAAGAAGGTATCATCGTGATAAAGAAGGTAAGGAAAATTTATACTCCCAGGATTTGACAATACTTTGGGATGGTCCCTTAAGACAAGAGACTGCCTAGTCAGGGTGATCTAAGATATGCAAATTTGGCAACCTGTATTTTTGAAGCAAAACATTCCATGACGAATGACCTTATTTTTTTGTTTTTAAAGCTGTGAGGCACTTATGCAATAGACTCCTAAGGTAGAAAGAGACAGATGCCGCGGAATAATAACCAGCCTAATTCTTCTTGAGAATCTCTGCAAAAATCTTGCTCCTTGCCTTTCCTTTCACAGGTAAGCTCACTGCTACCTTTCTCACACAATGACATGCACCAACAATTAGTGGGCCTCTGTGTAATTCAGAATTTTTAGAGATGGGCTTGGTTTTGCTCCCTTCTAAAATGTAGATGAGGGTTTTCATTGGGTTTGGGTGGTTTTCTGGGTTTTTTTAAGAGCTTTGAAGAAAGAAAACTTACCAGTTTCTAAAAAGTGAACAATTAAAACCAGACTTTTCTTTAAAATAATGGAGATGCTTCAGTGTTGCAGAAGACCGCCCCAGTTGACATGAGAAGTCACACATGTCCAAAACCTCAGGTCTTCGCTTCTATACAGGGCTTGACGTGAGCTGGGCTGCAAGAAAACCTCGATTCTGAGTCCAAACGAGCAAAATCCCTGGGCTGTGTCTGAGGTGAGAAGGGCCAGCACAAGTACATTTAAACACTCTGCCAGAACCTCCTGTTGTGCAAGAGGCAGAGGAAATTCCATTACTGGGCAGTGACAGCCGGGCACTGCCTGGGTGCTGCTTTAACCCTTGCTTTCAGCCACCGCCTCCTGACATGCCAGAATATGATTGCTGCTCTATTTAGAGTGGCCATTTTCTGTAGTGAACAGTCAGTTCCCATGTTCTTGACTAAGAGAAAAAAAAATTTAGATAGCATTGAATTTCAGGGTTTACAACAGATGGAAAAACATGTTCAGGAAGAGTGCAGATGCCTACTCTGTGTAGGTATTTTGCTGTCGCACAAAAGCAGAAACACAGCTCTCAGGTTGGCCAGCTGGATCATAAGGGGCATTGGGCATGTTCTCAATGGGTGGTGAAAGATTCTCCCCTCCATCCAAGTGGCCTTCAAGTCAGATTTTGCAGTCTCTTTGATTTCCTTCTAACTGTCAGAGATGAGGGAGGATGAAACCCAGCATATATAATCAATGGGTGGAAAAAAAACAAACCTGCAGGAGTGAAAAATGCAGACTGTTTTGTATCTCTCATATTTCCTTTTCTATACAAAGATTTTGGTTTGCCTAAGCTACAGAAGGAA
This sequence comes from Heliornis fulica, assembly GCA_013399135.1. Taxonomy (NCBI): domain Eukaryota; kingdom Metazoa; phylum Chordata; class Aves; order Gruiformes; family Heliornithidae; genus Heliornis; species Heliornis fulica. Next base: position 21,408 of record VXBZ01001501.1, read on the forward strand.
ATAGAAACAGTCTATTTTAATCTCCCTGAGTGAAGTACACTGCAGAGATTGCTCTGTTATCCCCAGCAGCAGCCCTGACTTTCTACAAAAAAAGGCTACATCCTTCCATCCACACGTCTGAAATACAAAGATTATTGTACAATATACCAATAATCAGCTGTGTCCTTAATGCACTTCTCCTTGTGCATCTTGGTATGACAAAAAAAATTCAACAATTCTTCCCCCAATGAATACCCACTGCAAAATTAAAAAAAAGATAAAATAAAATAGAATTTAAAAAGCTCAGATAAGGAGGTGTTTAGACTTATGCACAGAAATTGATGCTTCGGTGTGTGTAATCACGTATGGCAGAAACTCTGTTCAGAAGAAGGAAAGCCCTTGCCAATATGATGTGTCTAACAGAGCCTTCACTGCAGGGATTCACTACTGAAAAAACAATGAGGTTGATTATGCATTTTTATATGGGTTTCTTACTGTTTTGACACTAGTGACTGGAACTATGCTATTCTGGCTTTGCACCAACTGGCAGGAGTTCAGGATCTGGCCCTAGGTCTTTTTAAAACTCCACATATTGCATGATGAATAAGATCCTGCAAATGCTTACTACCTGTATTAATACTCTGAGTAGCCCACTCACTTCCTTTAAGTTCTGATTGCAAAACTGAGTCTCACAGTGCAATATTTAAGAAGTATGGATCTGCCTTTTGTTTCAAGTGTGCCCTGACCACACATATTCCTTTAATAGTGTTTCTTTCAGTATTAATTTGCCCACTAATTTTCACAGAATCACGTCACAGCTGCTTAGCTGTTATGAAGTGGTGTACCTCTACTCACCCTACATGAAAATCCAGCTCCATGTTGTAGCTGTGCTAGTGTACTCAAAACTAACATGAAAGTGAAGGGTCCCTTTTATTTAGTGTCAAAAGAGACGAGGAAGATATTTTGGGCTATACAGTGTGATCTGTAGTTCATTTGTTTTGAAATTTGTATTAAAAAAAAAACAGTAAAAGTTGTTGCAGGAAAGAAATTGCAGTCTAGTTATACCACTTGTATTAGTTTCTTTCTTACATAAAAGAAGCCACAACAGAAACTATGTTTCTTCTCTTCCTAACTTCACTACCTCTGGCTTTCAACCAGAAAACAATTCCCTGCTTTCAAAGTGCCTAAGCAAAGAAAATTTCAGTAGAGTGCAGTTGTAATTACCAATTGATGAACTGATGCATATACCATATACTGGATACATCATCCAGAAAAACGTAACTCTTCAATAGTAACCTCTTCCACCACCTATACTGCTGAAATGCTCATCCTTGTTTACTACACATGCATGCACATAGACGATTATCAGTATTCAGTCCTGGTAGTCGTGCTTTCTTCACTGAAGAGGAAAGACCAGCAAAAAATACTTCAAATACTTTGCCCTTCTGAAGAGCTGCATCAGTGCCAGGTGCCACACACAAAAAAATAAAAAAACAACAAAAACCCCAAAATAAAAACCAAACCACAAAAGAGATGACACACACACAAGTGCAATAAGCATCCTGAATGTCAAACATATGTACAGCATCTGTATCTATCTGAACATACATGCACCGTGTAAGACAACGCACACCCTAGACCCTTTACATCCACAGGGACTGTAAAATCCCAGCTCCTTCCTGGGATGATGGGGTTTTTTTGACAGGTATCAGTGACTTAAGGCAAAGAGAAGCGGCCACAAAGCTGTCCTCTGCAAACCTTCTCCCTGCCTGGGCTAAGCCACACTCGTCTCTGATCAGAGACTTCAGGACAGATGATGAGGGCACGATGCTGAGCGTGAGCACCGCAGGTGCTCAGCCCAACCGGGTTCAAACGGGCCACGGACACTTGCACATAAACACAGTGAACCACAAGTCAAACGCCTCTTGGAAACAGCATTCTGGCTCCTCTGGGCACTCTTGCTGCTCCCCCCTCCCCGGGAATGCATCAAAGGAGGGATTCCCCACCCACACACCGCCTCGCTCCGTGCGAAGCTGCAGGGGGTATAACCCAGTTCCCTCCTGGATCTGGGCCCGGAAAGCGCCCGTTACGCTTCTCTTCACCCACCCGTCCCTCTTCCCGCTTCTCACTCACTCCGGTCTCCGGCTCAGGACGCCTTTCCCAATGGCCTGGGGGGTCTTGTGTTGCAGCAGAGCGGCGCAGCAGAC
>VXBZ01001501.1:23965-40236 GCA_013399135.1 Heliornis fulica
GCCGCGAAGGCCCCGCCCCGCGGCCGCGACGCGCAGGCGCGGGAGGAGGCCCGGGGCGCCCCCGCGGCGCGGAGTGCTGTCCCGGTGCTGAGGGTGCTTGTGAGAGGAAAGCGGGCCTGGCCCTGCTCCGCCGCCGGCCTCCTCCCCACAGCACCTCAGCGGGGCCGCGGTCGCTCCGAAGGGGCGCAGTGCCGTTATTCCTTTGAGTGCCCCTTAGATTCTCGGGAGGAAATCTAGGTGTGTGCCTGCGGGGTGTGGGGGCTGTGGGTGTAATACCACAGGAGTGATGAGCGGGGCCTTTGCTATTGAACTCGCTGCAAGTTTTGTTTATTTCTCAAGAAATACCATCCCTTGCCCTCCCTCATCCACAGTCTGAAGACTTCGCACACTTAACACCTTGGGGCTGAGAAACTACCTGTGTGCTTCCTATTACCTTCATCAATAAGTGTATTACCCTTAGTGTAATACACTTGTTTTGTGGAACTGCTGCGTAGATGTATGGACACTTGGGGATTTCAGTAAAGGGTAAAATAGGGCATCCTCTCCAGTCACTGCAGGCACAGAAGATCTAGGAGGTGTTACAAGCAGTCTGGTTTTACAAGCATGTCAGGAGATTCAGCCAAGAATACAACAGGTGCAAGGCCAGAGAACAAAAAGCAATGTTCCTAAATAGATGCTTTTGAGAGTAGAACTGCTCTTCCTTTGCCTTTTTGGATCAGTAAAACCTGCACCGTAGCAAGGACTTCTTGAAGGGAAGAACCCAGCAATGCAAAGGAGAATCTCTGTTTCAGTTGGGCTGGAAGGTTTATTTCCAGTCTTTTCTGTTCACGGAGAGCCCTGGGATGTAAACTGATGCAAACAGGGACACCCAGGATTAGCAGCTGTTTGTTCACAACCTCCTCCTAAAAAAAGAACTGCTATTCACAGTCCTCTTGCAAGCCCTTAGAGATGGGGTTTGTGTAGCACTGCCATATGTCCCCTGTGTATTGGGAGAAAACCCCAGAGTGAACTCTAAGGAATAAGAGCACTCAAGTCCCAGACACTTACCATGTTACTGGAAAGTTTATGGGAGACCTTCCTCCATCTCACTGCCTACCCTGTCATTAATGCCTTCTGAACAGGAAAAGTAACACTGAGCAGAGGGAGAGATGGTTATAGGGAAATGTGGAAAAAGGTGCACACAGAAAGACGGGGAGAGGAGAATACCAAAGGTCTATTTGGAGAAGGCTGGAAGTGATTGTTTGGGAAATTGTGCTGCTGTGCTGTCTCCTTTGAGAGACACCACCAAGCAGTATTGGTTTGGCCTTGTCTCACAGGAACAGACTCCAAGGACACCAGTGGAAATAATGTGCTGTTGCCATTAATATATAATGGGAAATGAGGGATGGCTATGGGTACATTCAAATCCATACGTGTGCAAACACACAGGGCTGCCTTGTCCTTGTTAGGAGAGACTTCAGGCAGAGATTGTTCACCTGAATCACAGAGCCTGTTTAAACTCCTAAGGCAAGTGGTGCGCAGTGTTCTGTCTTCACAGTGGACAACATGTTCCTTTGTGGCTCAGCTGGATAAAAGTGATGAAGAAATAAAGATCATAAACATTGTACTGGCCTATCCAACTATATTCAGCCAAGTCGTGGAAAGTATTCTTAAAGGAAGTAACTAAACTAGTAACTAAAAAGAAAAATAAAAAGATCATTCTGGTTTGGATGATTTGGGATGGGGCAAACCAGTTTGGAAGCCTTGTGTCATGGTGCTTGGATGCCTATCAGAAGATATGACTTACTGCACAGAGTGGACCTGATGTATCCACTTTTTGTGCACCTTTAGTTTGCTTGACTGACCTCATTAGCCTAGTTTCTACTAATAAATCTTTGTCATAAATTCAACAGAGACCCACAGCCGTGGATCAGAAAGCCAAAAATCTTACAAGCTAGGAGCATCAGAAAGAAGCCTGTTTTCTTATGTGGGTGTGATGACAGGTGGACAAAACTCGTAAGACCCACCCCAACCTTCTGGTTTTCTACAGAGAGCAGATGCCAAAGCAAAATGCATCAAATTACTTTTGTGCCTCACATCAAAAACTATGCAGGGATCTCCTTACAAAACTTCTAGAGGTAATAGAGTTGTATAATCTTCCATAATAAGAAAACTCAGCGAAGATGGGGATATGAATTCAAGAGGAATCTGCAAGGATATCAGAAGAAAGTAAATGTCTTCTTTCACTCAGTAAGCAAGAACCCTGCATAGCTAGGAAATGCCTCCTGCTCCATCCAGCCACCACTGTGTGCATTTGACTACACTGCCAGGATACCTAGCATACACCATCTGCAAAACTCATGAAGTAAGTCCAACCTCGAGGTCATTAAATGCTGCTGCTTCTCTCTTCAGGAGAGACAACGTCTTGTGGCAAAAATGGTGAAGGTGAGGAAAGTAGGAATTCTGTTAAAATCCCTTATGCCATGGATAATTTGTTGGCATTGCATTTTTCAAGGTCCTAATTCTTTTCAGTCCATTCCAGAGGGAAAAAAAAAAGAATAAAAATGAATTAATTATGTTATTATGGAATAAAGTGCTTCCCTTATCTACTTAGCAAGGTGCTTGGGCATTGCACAGGCAATTATAAATAAAGTAAAGCAATAGTAATTAAAATAAGTATGCATTATAAAAACAAAACAAAATTAAAATTAATCAAGCCCCAGGATTTAATGGAAAGGTCTAATAGTACATGATTTAATTTTATTTAGCTATTTAATTCAGTCAGAGGAGAGTGAATCAATAAATAAGGGTATACTTAATAAGTATACATGATATGGAAGGTAGTAACATCTTCAAGTGTTTCATCTAGAGAAAATTTTTCACTGCAGCGTTCTTGTAACATTTTCTGAGAGCTTCTAATCCCACTTTAATTTGCATAAATTCGATGAAACTTGCAAACAAATCACTCCAGCCTTTTGACAGGTAAAGACTACCCATGTTTTTTCCATTTGCAATTCTGCTGAAGCCATTCCTTCCTCTCATTTACACTTTATCTCCTTCTCCTGGACAGGAGCTTCTTACAGGAAATCCTGGCAGTGTTCTGTCCCTTTCTTGCATCTGACCCTATTCTCCTCCACCTTCCAGGCTCATGCTTTGCAAGGTAACAACTTTCTCCTGGTAATTCAGCATCCAAAGTGATACCAGTTTGAGATGCAGGGCATATAGCCTTGGTTTACAACTATGATTTTATGGTCTTAGTATTTAAGTTTATGAGCTTATCATAAGGGGTTTTTATACTTGTGCAAAACATGTATTTCTATCTTCTTTCATTTAGGTGAATTATGTACAAACAAACCTGAATACAACAAAGATTATTGGCTTTCAAGGTCAAGTCCTTAGTACTCAAGGAAAGGCAGATTTAATGTTGGCCTTAATTCTCCTGTTTTCTCTCCTTCTTGTCTCTCAAAACCATGACAGAATCTCAGCTGCAGTCCCTGCAGGCTGTGTTTCTCAACAGATCCATTCTCATCCAGGTCTTAAGAAGGATGCAAAAGGAAGGATAACACAAATCATATGGCAAAGACCACATTAAGAGTAAAAGATGAGAGGAAAGAGAAGTACCAGGGTCTTGCATTGCCACCTTTCATTCTGATTTCTGGGGGAAGACCGGGTGTTTTCAGTCCCACCTGGAAGTTAGCAGCTGCTTGGATAGAGATTCTCATAAACTGCCTGCAAACAGCCTACAGATCAAAAAATTTCTGCAGGAATTAGATGAATTTCAAGAGAGAGGATAGAATCAAGACAATCACACTGTACTCGTGCATAATTCATGGACAGAGAAAAAAAATCTGCATCTCCTGAACGCTGCTTTCACTCAGGCTTCTTCCACTTGAGGGCTCATCCAAAACTATTCAGATCAATGAGAAATGTTTCACCATCTTGAGCCTGAGCCAAGTCACTATCTCCTTACACCTGTTACACAGATGGATAAGCTGTGCTGCCCATAGTCACACAGGACACCACTGAGGGTAATGAGAAAGTGTTGCAGTCGATGGCAGTGCCTCCTCTGCTTCCCATGAGCACTGAGTAAAGGCAGGAGGAATCTTCTGGCATCTTCTACCTCAGGCCAGCATCTAAAAGCTAGGAGGCATACTCTGCACTTCTACCTACCTTCTTTAAGCTGAAATCTGCAATGTCAATTCTCTTTCTCATGTTGGGGCTGTTGATATCACAAAATCAGAAGGGAAAATATCTCGTTCTATGAATCAAACATAAAGAGACAGAGATGTGGAAAGGGCAAATGCTTCAGATTCTTTCAGTGTTGGTGTGGGGATTTTTATTTTCCCTTCAGTGGAATATAGCTAAGCTGACATAAATATTTTTAATCAGTTGCTCATCAGGAAAAAGGTAGAACCTGTGTTGTAGCCTTAGCTGAAATGTGTAGTTTTGACACATTTTTAAATCTTGACTGTATTTGAACTGTGCTATTGCAGCTTTTCATTATTTACTGCAGATTAAGAGGAATCAAGGTCCCTCTTTAGAATGCACTTTCTGTCTTATGTTGCTAAATGTTACGTTGTCTCCTGCCTTTTTCATGAAATTAAGATTTGACCACTTAATTGGTTAACTCTAGAGAGCAAAAGCTACAGAGAGACATTTTCTTCAGTCAGTCAGGATTTTGTTTGAACTGACAGTTGTTCATACTGCAGCAAAATGAAAAAAAAAATGAATATGAGTTTGATTCTCCAGATTTTATCTGATTAGTGCCACTGAATTACATGAAGATTTTCAGATAGAACAAAATTTTGTAATCTGACCTTGCATAAGATACACAGGAAAAAAAAATAGAATAATAGTCTAAACCCATACTCCACTAGAGGCTTTTCTGCAGAGATCAAGTACTGTCAAGAAAAGAAAAGAAAACAAAACCCCATGAATGAACAGTGTACATTTCAGCTAAGGCTACAATATACCATCTTCCTGACGAACTGTTTAAAATACTTATATGTCAGCTTAGCTATTTTCCACTGGGGAGGGAAGACCAAAAAACCCAACAACATTGAAAGAAACTGAAATGTTTGTCCCTTCCACATCTCAGCTCTTTGATGTATAGAATGAGGTATTTTCCCTTTGCTTCTGATTTTGTGATATTAGTATGAATTAAAAATTCAGCAGTCCCAACACATGATAGGTTTCTCCTTGTTGCAGATTTCAGTTTAAAGAAGGTAAGGCTGCAGACCACACTACCTGACTTTTGGGTTCAAGGCTAAGGAGGAAGATGCCAGGAGACTCCTCCTGCCTTTACCCAGTGTAGTGGAAGCAGAGCTGATGACAGACTCTCCCTGGCACCCTCTTTCACCTTGACAGCGTGGCATGTGTGGTCTGTGCTCCCCTTATGTAACAGGGGTAAGCAGATGCTGACTTCTCTGGGAAATTAAGGCCAGGACAAAACAATAACACATCTGTCCTGATGTGCTACATTCCATATAATCTTATGCAGCTACTGAACCTGAGACATGAGTTTAAGAACAACATCTCTCCAGAAATGACTGTGATGTCACTGTGAAGGTAGTAAAAGGTAGAGCATTTGTATAATTCCTTCTTATTTTGTCACCATAGTTAAAATCTCTATCATTGCTGACATATAGGAGTATTTTTCTCATTTGAATTTATACTTTTTACTTTCCAGCCATATTTATGCTGTTCTCAACTAAAGAGCTCTTTAGTTCTAACACTTTTCTCTTCTTGAAGGTGTCTGATCAGATCACTTGATGATAATATTTTTAGCAAGCTAAAGGGACTGAAGTCTTTAAATGAAGAATTTTTTGTTTAAACTCCAGTCTTTTTGGGGGGGGTCTTTTGAGGTAATCCTTCAGCCTTGCTGTTAGGCAGAGTGGTCCAAGTAGAGGCAGAGGTGGCTGCTCAGCTGTGTTCCTGTCTCTTGTTATTCATTATGTATGGGGTCAGGCTTCTGCTAAGGTTAACCTTTGCCTTCAAGATGCTTCAGACTCTTCTTTGAGGAACACAGCACCACATACCTGAATGAGGGATCAAGGCCACATGAGCAAAGAGTTCTTTCTCCAAAGATGTCAGTGCACTGGAGCATGTAGGCACCTGGGTCTTCATAAAACAACAATGCCAGTCTTTCCATTTACTGTCTTAGTTTCAGGTCTGGGTCCTAAAGCAGCCAGAGTTATTTGCTGATGTCTTAAGACATGATTTGTTTAAAAGCTTCCCATCTGCTCAGGCTCATACTCTGTTTCACACACATTTAAATCAGTGCTGGGTGGATGTGGTAGAGTGATGATTTTGGAAACTTTCTCATTCTTTTTAAAATTTTTTATATGCTGTGGTTTTTACAAAGATCAGCACAAAAAGGCAAAACACAACCAACTGTGACAGAATATATAAAACAGCATGAGCTGCCTACACTTAAATGAAAACAGTTCAGAATAATAGAGACCAATGTGAATCATGACCAATAAACATACTTGTAATAATAAATGTCATCTGTGTCAGATAAACAATTCACAGATTTTTTTAAGATAATAAACAGATTATTAATAGTGAGACATCCCAAATTCAGATCATGTCTTTCAGTCCTAGTAGACACAAATTAGCAGCCAAATCTGACAAAATAAATCTGGTACTCTCATGGAGGTCATCATTCCTAACATATTTTTAAATACAAGGAGAGTACAAAAAAGGAGAGAGCAGACTAGGGTCTTTTTTTTTTCCCCTTTCTACTAGTATGACATAATTTAGAGAGATCAGGCTGCATTACTGCTACTGAAGATGATATAAGCATGATGATAAGCAAAAACTGGAGGCAGGGTTGAGATACAGGCTCCTCCTGGTAGCTGCAGTTCTGACCCAAATCCTATAAGCTGCTTCAGGAAAGCAGGTGCATGAGACTTCATTTTGAAATCAGTGGGTTCAAGACAAGCACAAATATCTGTCTAGCAGGAGTATCAGCCTGCAGTTACAGTCTGCCTCCTTTTGCCAGTCTTTCAGATGCAAATGACATTTGCATTCTACCGTATCACTAAAAAAAAATGCAACATGGTTTTGATTCTTCAACTCTGGGGGCTGCAGAATGAAGCCAGCCAGGTTAAAAAGCTAAACAAAACTAGTTTTCAGGAGGAGCTAAATCAAAACAGTTGCTTCCTAATAGAGGCTGCTACTAGTGCATCATGCAGGTGATGGATGTACAGCCCCAAGCTCCTGGAAATGGGAAAGAGGCTTAGGTTGTACCCACAGTGGCTGCTCTTCCATACTGTACATTCTGTATGTTTCACAGCATAGCTTTTGGGACAGAAACAGTGTTACACCAAACTGAACAAAATAGGCTTGCCTACCTACCAAATGTGGCTGAAACAGTACTGGCTCTTGGCATTAATTTGTTCTGTTTCCTTCCCTTCTGTGAAGGTAATGGCACATAACTCAAGGCCAAACTCCTGCTGCCTCCACACTGATACATCCAAAGAGAGAGAAGAGGAACTCCCTGTGACAGTCTGCTTGTCCCAGCAGGGTCTCCAAAGAGGAGTAGGAGCTAATACTACTTCATCATTGACAGTGCTGCCTCAGGCAAACCTATGAGTTACTGTGATGGGAGTCTAAAATAAAATCAGGAGATCTTAACTGTAAATATCAATCAGCACAATAAGAGGTAGGTCCTGCCCCATACTCCCCCACTGGAACCAGTGCCATTGTTGCCAGGCCAGTCTGAATTTTAAGGAATATTATTGTAACTGGTTGATATCTTATTTTGCCTTCTGATAAGACTTACTTTCTCCTTTTGAAGCAACAACAGCAGCAGTAACAACAACAAAAACCCTCCCTGTATTTGTCTATATTTGGATCCTTGCAGATGTTCTTTCCTACCTGCGGCAGTTGGGTTGTGAAGGTTCCAGAATCCTTTGACTCTTCTGCTTATGATCCAGCCTCTTGCTCCTAATGCTGTTTGACTTACCTGTCCCAGGCATCTCGATGCTTAGCCTGCCCCCCTGCACGTTGGAAAGGGCAAGGCTCTGAACTACTCCACACCATACACATCCACAAGTGCCCACTTTAAAGGCAGGAGTACCCCAAGGCTCTGCAGGAGCCCTGTGCCATCTCACCATTCTGAGCAGGGTGCAGCTTGTCCTGAGCAATCCAGCTCAGCACCTCTGCCTGCCTGGCAGCAAAATGCTTCGACAAAAATAGAGGTGCCCCTCGAACAATGGTATTTTCTGGGTTCAACCCTGATTTTCTGCATTGAACAGGAAATTCAAGGACAAATGAATGATCCATATAGATCTGAGGATATGTCATTCCTTATTGACTGAAACTTAGCCTGAGCTGAGAGGTTAGGAGCTTGGCTGTGGTCCTGTCTTCCTGCTGAAACATCTTGGTTCCTGGCTTATGAGATGCTCACCTGCTACCAACAGCCATGTAGAAATGGATGTAGTGAGATGTTTGCCATAAATTGTTTATTTGTGTTGTCATTTATTCTTTATCTGCCAAAATAAACATTTGGTCAATGCAAAATTATTTGTGAATTTGAGATGCACTCACTGAACATTTTAGACATCTAAAACAAAGAGAGGAACATTATTGGAATGACAAAATGCTTCTTGTCCTATTTTTAAACAAATTGAGTGTCTCAGAGGAAGTCATAGGTGGTAGAGACAGAGGGGAGCACTACACCATCACCCAGCCTCTGTCCTTCTACTCAGCAGTTCCTGGTCTATCTAATATCTAATTTCTCAGGGAGGGGGCTCTAACATAGGGGCATAAGGTCCACCCCCTTCTTGTTCTCCAGTTCGTATGAAACTACCCAAACTTGCAAGTTTTGAGGGTGGTTTGGGTTTTTTATAAGCCTTTTTTCTTCTCCCAAGAACAGGGGAAAAAAAACCTTAAAATTGAAGTAGTTATTTATTGATGCTTTACTATTTTTTTAAAGAATGAGCAATACAGCTTTGCTGGCACAGAGAAGTACTATTAGAAATATTTAAATGCACTGTTTTACTTATGAAACAATGGCAAAGACAGTGTTAAAATGGATATTGTGCTGCACAACAGTTTTTGCAGGTTCACATCTCTTTAAAATGGAGGGTTTGAATTGAAGACTGAAGTGGGAGACACATCCTACTGCTTTGTAAATGAGAAGGAGGATCCTAGCTAGCTGTAGGTCTCAGAAATAGAGAGAAGTAGAGACCTGATGTTACAATACATATGCAAAATAAATTCATATTTCTAGATAAAAATGTTGTGAAAATAGCATGGCACCTTATTGTGTTTAAAGCTGTAGTAACTTGTAGTGAGGCCCAAGTCATTGTAAGTCCAGTCGTGTTCAGTGCACTGAACTGGTGTGATTACAGATGCACAAGTAACGTGACACACCTTCAGTCCAGCCGTGTTCCAGGAACTACCATACCCACACTCAGAGTTTGGTGGCATTCAATGACAACTATCAAGGCTAAATTAATGAGCAGTGCAGTTAATTAAAGCAACAGATACTCAGGTTCTTTGGATTGCTGGTGGTGAAGTTCACTGCCTGTAAAACACATGGAAATACCAAGAGTATGAGTAACACTGCTTGGCTACAAACACATTAGAAGATATAAAGTGACTCTATAGAGATTTCTGACTTTTCCAGGGAGGCACTTGGCATAACCAAGTGCTCAGTCTTGGGATGGGGAAGGAGAGAGGCACAGCCCATGAGCTGATCCCAGAAGTCAGATGCTGGTATCTTCCCCAACATCCTCTCTCTCTAACACTCATTTTTTGCCTTTCAGGTGCAGCTTGAGTAACTCTAGCCATACATACCCTTGTGTGTAAAATTCTCTCACTTTATATTTAAAGGTATAGGCTAACAGAAATTCAGAACACCAGATGAGTGAGGGGGGTGCACCTTGGAGGCAGGTGGCTTTTGGGATGGAGGTGTGTTGGTATTATAATGATACTATAATGGGCAGAGTTCACCAAAAGGACAGCATTTTGTCAAAAAACATGTCAGACTGTTGGCCCAGGGTATCAAATCTGCAGCTTATAGGTTCTGTTGTACCTTCAAGTTCCCATATGATCACAGAGTCTGGCTGTGGTGTCTCCACTCCACCTTCTGTGTACCATTTTCTCAGTGTTAGCACATCAAACTCCCCTGATGTTACCAACATCCAAGACTGCCTAGGAACCTACTGCAAAAAGGACTTTTGGCATGTCAGCTGCTCCTCACCCTGGAAGTTTCTGGAATGCTGAACCTTTTCTTAAGGTGTGAATGGAAGTTTAATTTCTAAAGTACCTCCAGCAATTATTCCACACACACCTACGGGCATGGTTATTACAAGGCAGTTAATATGACATGATTTTAAGGACCACCACCAAATTTGGCCTGCAACACAGAGAAATTAGAATAGCCTAATATGATAATCTTTGAAATGAAAGAACTTCATGTGAATACTTAACAGCAGTAGAAAGCATTTGAAAGACTGAAACACAGGAGTAATGATGTCACTGTCAATGTNTGTGAATACTTAACAGCATGATGTCACTGTCAATGTTTAACATGTTGTGAGTAATGATGTCACTGGCAATGTTTAACATGTTGTGAGTAATGATGTCACTGGCAATGTTTAACATGTTGTCATGTCCACCAGGCAGCAAGCCAGAGAGGTCCAGACCTGCCTGTCCCATCCCAGCAGATGTATTTTGAATCTAGTTCTTCACTTTTATTGCACATAACTGGAAAAAAAATGGTAGAACTAAAATTGGTCTGACCAAATATCAGATAATTTACGCTAAAACTACAGAGTTTTTATTATTTCACTGAAAACTGTTTTGGGGTTGTCTTTGGGGAAAAGCACAGTTTAATTTTTTGGTTCAACAACTGAATCAAATAATCAATTATTCACACAACCCAGCCATTTGAACACCCACTTAAATCCTAAAATAGGAGCTTGCCATTGACAGCAAAGCATTTGGATGAACTTCTCACAGGGTTGAGTCTCATTCTCAGGGAATATTGATTTCTGTAGATTTAGTTTTTATATTTGAAAAGATGAAAAATTGTTTCCAGCTTGAAACTAACTCTGCAGGAACAAGCTTCTATTAAAGGCACTTTTTCAGTGCAAATTTTTCTTTGCCATGTGTTACTTAATTTTCTGAAATAAGCTTCTAGGAGGCAATGTCAAAAGAACAATTAAACGGTGCAGGACTGAGTCCTAATTGATGGTGTCAGTAATTAAAATGAATTATTTCATGAAAGCTTGTTTGTTTTGTTTGGGTTTTTTTGCTTTCACCCCTCATTATTCTGTTTGGAAGCAGACTGCCCTAAAATTTATTGTGTCCTGCTGTCACTAATTTAGCCAAACATTTGTCAGTAGCTTCTTAATATACATTAATATTTTCAATAGGCTTTCAACAGAACATCTTCCCCTCTCTTCAGTCATATTTAACACTCATCCTTAATGTAGGGTCTTGCATCTCTTTTCATGCTACTCTTTTTATTAACTTTCCAGATACATTCAGATAACTCCTAATTTGCAATGAATAAAATAAAAAAGCAATGACTTACGTCTTCAGGCATTAAAATGCACATTTTAAAACACTGAAGCTAATGTAGGAAACTGATAAAATACTATTAAAATTCTTGGTTTAAATATATGTGATTTGAAAAGATGAATGTTTAAAAGAGGTCTATTTTTAAAAGGAAGAAATGTTCTTGATTTTTTTTCCCTTTCTTTTAGGAATTAAAAGTCCACAAGATTAATAATAATAGGGTTTTTTAAAAGGTATGTCCAAAGCCAAGTAGGGAGTGCAGTAAATTTCCATCAGAATGCTGACATTTATTTGAACCTTTCAGGATTGCAAAATAAAAAAATTAAAATTTAACTTCAGGGTTTTGGGTTTTTTTTTTTTAAACCAGGTCTAATATTTTGCACCCATGTTGTTTAAAGGAACTTAAGGGATGTGGTCAGCATCCAAAGCAGCATGATGTTCATACTGATATGCTAACACAGCAGCCAGTAGTTGTAGCTGACTCCTTCACCCTTTCTTATTATTTCTCCCTTTCTTTTTTTCTTAAAGGCCTGGTATGGGATGACTGATCTCTTGCCAGGTAGCCTAGCAGTAATATCTGTTCAGTTATGCAAGAAGCATTAGCCTGCAGGCATACTGCTGTGTGCTGTGCTCTCCTCAGATCTCACGTGTCCAGTGAGGTCAGCCCTGCTCAGGACTCAGGGATTTGGTGGTGCTCTGGTATTTTTTCTTTGAGCCACAGAATAAAAGAATGGGCATGAAACCCTGTCCTCCACTCCAGGGAATTTCTACTCTCTTCTTGTCTGTTTTTCATTACCTTTTCACCCTTACATGTACTGTATTTTCGCAGGCATGCACTTTATTTTCTTTTTTAAGTCAGCAAAAGCAGTTATGAGTATGTAGAGCTGTGTGGCTGCAATGTTAAGGATGACACCTTGGAATTCACAGCTCAGACCCTTCCCAAGATTCTGTGAAATGCAGCTCTGCCACAGAGACCAATTCAAGGTGCATCAATATCATTTGCTACCTCTATACAGCTGTACCAAAAAGATACCTTTTAAATCTCTGACAGTGATACAAGGGTTGTTTGATAGGCATGTGTGCATTGAAGGACTTGCATTAGTGTTGTTAATCACTTCTCTTTCTCTTTCAGCACATCCTGGGAACCAGCTACAGCCTGACCCACACACAAACAGCACACTGTGCCCTGCAAAACTTACAGTCTGATGGACAGTGTGGGCACAGGATGTCAGAAGAGCTCAGGCACTCTGGAACTGTAAGTAAAATGATGCTGGCAAGTGGCATGTAAAACTCTGAGGCCTGGGCTGAGGAAGAAGCTTGGATGATAGGGAAGAAAGTGTAGAAGCAGAGGAATTGAGGAGGGGATTTTGACAAGGCAAAGGGAGACAGATACTGTGCTTCTGTCAACTTTTGCCTCCACTTCACTGCATCTTTCCCCAAAGCTCCATCACTGGGGGACGAGGAAGGCCACATGTTTGGGGGTAAATGTGTGGGAAAGGTGTTTCCATGAATCTGACTCAAAAGTCTTGTGCAGAAAGAACAGGTAGCTGTAGTTGGCCCCCTGCAAAAAGAACACCTCAGAGGTAACAGAGATATTAATATTACACTTAGACCATCTATACCTCTAGGAGGAAAAGAATAGTAGTACTTAAGGCATTACTTTTGGTCTCCTAAATAGCAACACATTGATTAATTCTATCTCAGGTGAGCTGCATTGATGGGGGCTCGATGAGGTGCTAATTGTCACCAGACACACAAGGGTCAAATGTTCAAGGAGGATCCTGCCTGTTCATCTAAGGCAGCACGACAAGCAGAACATCAGACCTGGAGCAAAACTTAAGGTCCAAACACGTGTAAAAGTGAGCTCGACCCTGTCCCAACTGCAAGAGCAATGCACTCCTCAGATCTGAACACCTGCAGAACAGGAGGGCTGTCTGGAGTAAGTTCTGATCTGCTTTCTGGCTCTCTCCTGACTTTGTACAAATGTGACTCAGCCAGGTCTGCCTGAATGTTTGACAAACACTATTCAAGAGACTACAAGAAATTTCCAGCATCTTCAAAACACACAACCACGGCAGCATTCTATGTTCTGCTTACCTTTGCTTTTTACAGTTCCCCTTCAGGTTCTGAGTTTTATGTTATTAAATCTTGGTGTAAAATATTGTAATAAATAACAAGTACCAACGTTTTTTTATCCTAAAGATATGAAAGATGGAAAAATATTGTTTCCATTTTCCTAGTGAGGAAAGTGGAGCACTAATTATTTGCCTAAGGTGACTTTGCTCAGAAAAAATACTGCAGTAAGAGAAAAAGCAAATTAATTTAGTGTTTTAAAGGAAGGGTTTGTTAGATTCTTTGTTTTGGGTTTGGTTTTGGTATTTTTTCTTTGAGAAAAAGCACTCTGGTGGGAAAAAGCAGTTTCAGAAAAGTGAAAATGAGTTCAAATACAATGTGCATCTGAAAGGTTGGCTCTTGCACATGAGTTTGGGGCTGTGACACAACAAGAGGCGAGTGATCAGTTTGGTATAGATAATTACAATGAGGCTAGCCTACAGGAAAAAAAAAGTCTTTATGCAAGAGCTCTGGACATGGTGGAAGCAGTTGGATATTGTGATGATGGAAAAGCTGACAAACAGAATAACCACTCTACATAGTTATCCAGAGAGTTGAATGGAAAAGCACCAAAAACCTGCCATGTCCTGAGCTGCTGTAGATCAGCCAGTCACTCACAGAGAGGATTGTGACAGCAACTAAGAGCAAGGCTGAGAGGGCAAAGCCCTCCTCTGCACAGCCTGCGAGGAGCCCAGTGGAAACACTTGGCTTCATTTATTCAGCAGGCCAAAGATGAAAGCAAGTTGTGACCGTGGGAGGGTACAGGTCACCATCTTACCACTGCAGAACAAAGTGCCAAAGAGCAGCAGTGCCACCAAGCACAGCAGGATGTCTGTGCAGCCCCTGCCCCCCATTCTCCAGTGTTCCCCACTAGTATCCACTTGGGCACTGGTGTGGGAAAGCCAGAAGGCCTCGAACAAGCCAGCAGTTAGCACATTTCCTGACTGCAAGGCCTCTGCCATGCTGTCATGTGTGACTTGGCACACAAGGTGCTGCTTTTTGCACCCTGTGAAAAACCACATCTCACTGACAGGGAGGAAGGACCTTTATGTAAATCTTCCCGGGCACTAGTGGGTAGTAGTGCTCCTTTTGGTAAGGGAGAAGAATACAGTGAATGGTTCTGTTTCCATCTGTTGGAACTTGCCAGTGCAAAGCAGCAGCAGGGCAAGCTTGGCAGCAACAGATGCCAGTCAGCTCCCAGAGAACAGCTTTTGCTTAAATAAGAGGATCCTGTCCTCAGGACCACTGGGAAGGACCAAACAAATACTGTTCTGGAGAAAGAATTTGTGCCTGTTATTCCACTGGCTGGGAATGGGATAAACACTGCACCTTTCTGTGGACTCTGAAACAGGGAAGCTGCAGCAGGCAACTCCTGGTCTCCTTCACAACGTCACCAGGTCTAACATCGCTTCCCCACCCTTCAGTGTGTGCTTCCCACTGCAAAGGAGTGGAACCAAGCAAAGAATCTGCTACAGGTAATTTATGTAAGGGATTTACCCTTGCAGCCTCCCACCGAGTCAAAACACTCACAGACAGGTCCTGATGTCTTCAAGTGCATTTGCAATTTGAAGAAGCTTGTCTGGTTTTTCACTTCTAATGCTATGTATCAATTGCCATCGTTCTCCGTGTGCATTCAAAAACTGGTATTTGCTACTCAAGTAGTGCTAAGTTGTAACTGTTTACGTAAGTCTTGAAGAATTGTTTCCAATCCTAATGTGGGTAAGCATGCAAATATCTGTTGTGTGTAGCACATACCCCTCTAAAATGTGTTTTTAATATTTACACAGGCACCCCTGGAATTAATGTCCCATAGTTTGGTTGCTTTAACATGCATGTAAAGGGGACTATAAAAACAGAGCACAAGAACAAACTAAAACACCCTTAAAAAAGAGAAAACAACCAAGAAAGCATTCACCGTTTTATAGTTAATTTTTAAATTTCCCAACTCTGCATGAGCACTGTAAACAAGCGAGTATGAGTCAGATTCCCCCTTTTGTTTGCCACCAGACCCATGAAAGCAGACAAGCCGCCAGGCACAGAGTCAGGCCTTGGAGCAGCACAAAACCGCTATCTGTGGCATTTTCTCTCGAAGCGTGACTCTGCAGCATGTGGGCAGGCACCGGGCTGAGAGCTGTGCCAATGCCTCCTCTTCCCGGCGGCGTGCCGCTCGCAGAACTGCCGGGACAGCCAGCGGCGGAGACACGCCACAGGTTCACCGCCTCCAGCAGCGCTCCGAGGGGGCGGCGTGTGCCCTGTCACAGGACTGCCAGACCGCCAGCTGCTGCCGCCCGATGCCTGGAGCTCGCAGCCCACCCGGCTCCACGGCCAGGGCACAAGGGAGGGCGGCGGGGCCGGGGAGAGGCCAAGCGGCCTCACACCCCCGACGTGGCCGACAGTCCCCAGCGCCGAACAGCGCCCTCCGCCCTGCGCATGCGCAACGCGAGTTAGGCTCAGGGGCTCGCCGCAAATTGTAAGGATGCCCCTATCGGGCGGAAGTGATGTATGAACGGGACCGGAAACGGCGTCCTAGACCGCTTCCGGCTCGCTTCCGGGCTGTGTTCGACTCGCGGCAGGTGAGGGGAGCGTGCGCTCGGTTCGGCCCGGCCGTGTCCTCTTCCCCCCCCCCCCGTGGGTCTGTGTCC
>VXBZ01001501.1:40257-87932 GCA_013399135.1 Heliornis fulica
GGTGCTGTGTCCGGGCTGGGCTGTTTGCGGCCTGGCTGGGGCGCGGGGGAGGCCGCCGAAGCGGAGAGGTCCCCGCGGTCCAGCGTGCGGAGTGACGGCTTTGGCCGTACTCGGCGGGGAGCCGGGGTTGGGGCGGTTCCCTCCCCGCTGGGCCTGAGCTGGGTCCGCAGCCTACCGCGGAAACGCTTGCGGTGGTGGCCGTAGGCACTGCTCGTCGGGGTCCCCGTCTTGGGAGAAAGAGCTCGGTAACGGGAAGCGGGAGTCAGGCAGTGCCCGCTTGGGTGGGTTAGTGGGACTGCGAAGCCTCCCGTTGCGCTTGAAGAGAGCCGCTGCTGCGGCTGTGTGGGAAGAGGGGGTTGAAGATACGAGCTTCTGTCAGGGGGCTCTGCAGTGGGGGTTGAGAGATTGATGCTCAGAAGCTTTGCCGATAGCTTGTAATGGAGCTGGAGGAGGGGCTGTGCTGTGCCAAGTACTGGTGTGTCACTGTGAAGTGTCAGCTAACACCACCACGGGCTATGGACACGTCATGCCTGGTCCATCGGTGCACCCTGGAGTCCTGGCAGTTCTATCGAGGTTCGTCTTTGAGTTGCACAGGGGCGTGCTCCTCGCTCCCAGCCAGTAGCTGCGGTGTTGTGGTTATTTGTCAAATAAAAACACACAGTGTTTGCAAGCAAACTCGAGTGCTGTTGTGATAAATACATTTACTACACTAAATTTTTTTCCATGCTCAAAATAATGAGTCAGCCAACAGTAAAAATACCTCCGAGGTGGTAGATCTAGCTGTACTTGTGAAGAAGAGCTGCTGGTTGGCGTAGAGAACCTTGTGAACTCACATGTAGCAGTGGTGATCATTGGTAATATCTATTTTAGTAATCAACAGAAGTCCTGTTGTGGTGACAGAACTTCCCGTCCCCACCCCCATCCCTATTTTATTTTAATGGTATGGCTCAAATGTTGAGTGGTTGGACAGCACTTGGATTTTCCCAGAGGCCTCTCTTTTTATCCATGTGGAGAGAAGGCTGATTTTTAATTCTTACAGCTTCCAGTAAGGAGTGTGGGCTAGTGCCAGCTCTGGTGGCATCTCCTGATATTTAATTATGTTTGTCTTGTCTGAGAAGTAAAGCAGGGATGTAAAGGTTTCCTGAGATGCCTCTGTGTTTTCAGATGCTTTGATGGGGGGGGGAGTAGACACACCTCCAAAGACCCCACAGGCAGAAAAATGCCCGAGGCACTCCCAGAGCAGCACAGGCTGCTAGTCTGAGCATCTGCCCTTCTTCTATCACTCTGGATAGTTAAATGGAGCTTTTAATCTTCATTCATTCATTCATTCATTCATTCATTCATTCATTCATTCATTCATTCATTCATATAACAAGCTCTGTTCTTGCAACTCAGGAGCCCATTGGTGAGAAAAGTGAAAGCAGATACTCCCTGGGAACCATTCTGCAGCCTGGCTTCAGGGTTCTGGTAGTCCCAGGTAGTTACAGCTGCTGTGTTCAGCCTGAGCAGTGAAAGAGAAGAGCAGAAATTGAGGGCTGGGGAGAATAGTACTGAGATAAGCCTGAAAGTAAGGCAATTCTTATATATATATATCACTCAAAAGGCAATTTCTGTAGCTAATCAGCTCTGCTTAGACCCTTTCACAAGATAACCTTTGCCAGGAAATAGTCCAGCCAGCAGCTTATTTAGTGGGTTATTGATTCCCCAGGAGTCATTCTTTGGAACCAACTTTTTGTCAGCTCATGTCATCTGGGTCACCCTGCAGGGAAACATGAACTGGCTTGAAGACACTTACAGTGAGCAAGTTCCCCTTCTGCTACTTTCAAAAATACAAGAGTTCCCTCTGCTTTCAGTGTATAAAATGGGCAGGGAATGGTTGTTTACCAGTTAGCTTTGATTGTTGCCTTCATTAAATACCTGAGAATCTGTTGTAACAGAGTGTGTGGGGTATGAGTACTGTAAAACTCCAGAACTTTGGAGCTGGGGTAATGAGTGGAGAGGTGAAAAATAGGACATTGCTCGATAGGGTTTGTGGCAGCAGGATTGGAGTGGTTATTTGGCAGCAAAGGTCACCCTGCAGGAGGCTGAAGCTGATTGTGCATCAGAAGATCAAGAGGGGAAAATCAGCTGGATTTTTTTTTTCCTTTGAGGAGAGTGCTGGGTTTTTTGACAGCTGTATATATTTCTGTGGTCTGAAATTTCTGTGGCAGTGTTTCACCTGGCCTTCTGAACTGCAGTATTTAAGAGAACTTAGTGCAGGGCAGTGGCCTCCCAAGGGATGTTGGCATGGCCAGTGCCTTCTGTGGGTTTCAGGCACACAAAGCCAAAGTGTCCCCATTTCATGAAGAGCTGTGGCTGGGTGTTTGGGTGGGGTGCTGGGTGTTTGGTGGGGTTCTCAGTGTTACTTCTGATGTCTGTGTTGCAGATGTAGCTAAGGTATTTGCCCATGCTTTTTATATATTTATATTTTATATATTTTTAATAATAATAAATAGTGAGAGGGGAGGAAAGGCAGGTGACTAGCACAATACTTCTGGTGAGTTTTAGATGGCTGTCTTAGAAATCGGTTCAATTGTTCATTAGAGCACCTGATTGTCTGCTTTAATGATGGAAGCCAAAGGTGACAGTTGCAGAGTGAGTTATCTGATTAGCTTCAGATACCAACATCTACCTGCCAAAATGAACTTTCAGTATTCATCTGAAGGAAACCAATTTCAGCCTGTGCTTAGAGAGCAGGACTTTGTCAGCAAGGTGATGGCAGCCTGCAGTTCAGTACCTCCTGGCAGTGAGGAATACTGCCTGTGCTTCACAAAGCAGAGCTCTGCATTCAGAGGGAAGATCTTCAAGGCAGTGGTGGCTTAGAGGCCACCTTACCATGTGGAGCTGAGGGGAGTGAAGTGCACCTCTGAATTCTTTTAAGTCTCTACCTTTCAAACACACCTTAAAAATAATTTAATATAAACTTCCCAGAAGACAGAATGCTGTCATTTGATTTTACATATCCATCTTTAAATGTCAGGTACTTTGCAATTTTCCAGTGAGTTGTCATATGCTGTTGTGAAGCTGGGCTGTGTGCTCTAAAATCCTGGTGTAGTATAAGTGGAGTAGGGCAGTGTGATATGTGACAAACCAACAAGTCTAAGTGGCTCAGAGGGGAAGGGAGGGTCAGCATTTGAGCATAATCACCAAGTCTCTTCATTTATTGGTTCAGGCCCACACTCAACATGATCCAGTTGGAAACCAAATCCTCTGGTTTAGTACATTTAGTTACCTGCCAATAATGCCTTTGCCTTCCTGTCATATTGGTGACAGGTTTAATCTGTCTTATTAGCTGCACAGTTGTTGTTTCTTTTAGAATGATGTTTCTGAGCCAAAGGTGTTAACATGCCCTGGCTTCTTGAGAAGGGGCTGCCTTAAATGCTGGGCTCATGCTTCAGAAGTAGCTTTTTAATAGGCCAATGTAATTCCTTTGGTAGCTCTGAGTGCCCAGAAAGGATCACCTACGGATTGTCTTTTATTCTGGAAATAGCAGGGAGGATAAATGGGAAGGCTAATGGGTGTTCATTGGTCTGACACAGCCTGTGGTCCAGGGAGACATGTTCCTGTCAGGAACTGTGTCAGTAAACTGTTCTTTTGTTGCAGAGCAATGTACTGTATTCCATGTGCAGGCCAGGGAATTAACTGGTGGGGTAGAACTGTTTGGGTTTTGGGTGCAAGCTCCATACCAGACTCTATCTTGCTGTTTCCAAAAGTGAGTATCTTCATAGCTTTACCTTAACATCTTTTCCTAGTACAACATTTGCAGTCAGTAGGTTGGTCAAAACATATATTCCAAGTTGAATGGTCCTTGGATTCCTGTCATGGTGATCCCAAGATACATCAGCTTGAGCTGGATGGCTGCAGTAGTGCCTGGATTCACCTCACAAAAGGCACATGGTGTTGTAGCTGCCATCAGGATGCACCACGATGTTCTTCTGTGCAGACTTGTTGTCCTGAGGTAATGCTGTACTGTAAGAGCAGCTTGGTGAGATTGAGTAAGGGTCTCTTTCTAAAGCTGGAGCAGAAGAGCAGGAATGGTGTTCACAGCTGTGGCTGTGTTGGCTTTGCAAAGTGACCATGATGTGCTGCTCTGATGGGGAGGGAGAGTGAAAGCATCTTGCTTTTCTGTTGCTCATCCCTGTGCCTAGGGAGCTTCAGCTGTCCCGTTTGAGTCACTCATTAATTCAGTCATTAATAGTGGACTCACTCATTAATTCAGTCATTAATAGTGGCCAACGTGGGACAGCTGTGATGGAGAGCTCTCTTGCTCCAGAAATGGTACTGGGAAACCTTAACCTCTGCCAGGTGCTCCAAAGATGGAGAAACCCCATTTTTCATAGCTTTGCCTAAAATAGTTACTCAAGGTCTTGAGACCCAGAGCAGTAACATCTACACTGGAGTTTGAGGGTGCATCTAGTAACATGAGCACCCTGGTAGATGGAGTTCAGCCTGCTACAGGGCCTAATTATGGTCTTATTAATGCTTTCTTTCATCACTGCCTTCCAGCCTTCACACGGTGATTACACCTATTTATAGGGACAGAGTTCCTTAATATTCAGTGTGTGCACCTCTTGCCAATCAAATCAGTACCATCTGCATCCTTGATTGCTGCTTAATAACACTGTAGAACATGGTTAATTAAAAATATAAATAGACTTTTCATCCTCTTAACTTATCAAAGTGCTTCTCTCCTCCTCCCTTCCACACAGGCTCTGACCCTTCCCCCCCCAAACCAACAACCTTAAAACCAACCCCCCAAAACAAAATCCCAACAACCCCACTCTGCTGAGCCCTTCACCTCACTGCTGGAATTACATCTCCTCCCTGGTACCTCTTGTGTGCTTCTCTGGAGCACTAATTTTCAGCCTTTCCAGTGCATGTCAACAGAGGGCAGGAAAAAAAGGTACTTAGACCTGGGCTCTTGTACCACCAGAGTGTAAACAACTTCTGGGTTTTGTTTCAGTTGCTGGACTACATCTGTGTGAGTGCATGTGCACACACTGCCTCGTGCTGTCTGCATGGGATGCCATGTATTGCTCTTCCAGCCTTTGAAGGCTCCCTCTGTAAATCCAGTTCCCAGGCTTGGCAGTTTACAGACTTACAGGAGCTTTATCTGGAGCACACAGGTGGCAAGGGGATAACATTGTCTCTCTCTTTTTTTTAATTTACTTTTTTTTATTATTTTTTTCCTTTCCTCAGATGAGTTCATCTTGCTATCTTGTTGGAATGGCCTTTAGGCAAACATCTGGTACAGCTAGGGTATGGCTTGAGTAAGCTAGCAGGCTCAGTTGTGATTTGAAATTCTGTGGAAAGCCTCTGCAGAAAGTAGAGACTGAAAACCAGACGTTTTAGCAGCTGGCAGCTTTGTGAACTCTGCAGGCTGCACTTGGGTGTTGCAGGCAATGTGTGCTGATGTAGTGCACTAGATGGGAGTAGAGGAAAATGAGATTAACAAAGGTGTGTTACTGTCCCATCCTGGCTGACAACATTACTCAAGGTAAACGTGGTAGAAAGTGCTATGTGTAAGAAATTACTGTTTGAGGAATTTGAGGAGGCATCTGAACCAAGTTATGGATGTGTCTGTACCCTGTCAGAGGCAACACCACCTTGAAAGAAGCTGTGCTGAAAGCCTGTGTCTGCTCCAGCCTTTGAGTGTGTTTGATCTTGTCGTTAATTTGTGACTGTGGAACCATCCCAGTCCTGGTGGTGTGATGGTATGTGGTGAGGGAAACAGACTTGGGTTCTTCTCCCTGTCACTGGTCTCTGTGTCCTTGCAGGTGGCTACAAGTTACTGGACTTTTGTTAGTGTCCTACAAAGGAGAGAGGTAGGGCTGGAGATAGCCTGTTACTTCTTGGAGTTGTTACTGTGTGTGGCAATTAGTTGCCTGTAGTTCATATGCTGCTTTTCCAATGCATTGACAGAGGCAGCAGCACAGAAATTGCTGAAGCAGCCCTTGAAGAATATGCATGGATGCTTCTATTCCAAAGAATTTAATCCCTCAGAGGAGAATTGCTTCTTTTGCAGACCTTGTTTGCTCTTTAACAAGTTCTCTTTGGCTTAGCCTTGACATAAGGAGTTTTATTCTTGGGTCTAGGGGGAAGTAACCTAAGAGGTGAGCAAAGTAGGTGGAGTGTTTCTCCTCCTACCCAGAGCAGTGAGCTGTATACTTCTTTCTTAGAGTTTGGAGATGCAGATCTCTGTATAACCTTCAGAGTGTGACCCCTGAAAACCCTGGAGTATTCAGCTTGCATCTGTCCTGCTAAAAGGCCTTTGTGAAGGTGAGGCAGCCTGGAGAGCAGCTTTAGGTGCAGAAGGATACCCACCAGCCCTGATGAGCTTTATACCAGCTTGCTTGAGGTTATAGGCATAGAAAAATAGAAGTGAAAATCTGAGCAGTTGTGAGCTCTATTCAGAACTTCCACATCAGGATATAGCACTTGTAAGCAGGTGTTGCAGTGAGAAAATAACCTTTTTCTCTGTTTGCAATTTAATAAAGCAAATTAGGTTATTATGTAACACCAGAATTCGTTTGTATTGATCATGGCCCTGAGCAACCTGATCTAGTTGGGGGTGTCCATGCTTCTTGCAGGGGGGTTGGACTGGATGACCTCTGGGAGTCCCTTCCAACTCTAATCATTATATGATTCTGTGAAAGTTAACATAGAAAAAATATTAAATTGTCTAAAGAGTGGCTAGTCCCCCTAGATGCTGTAACTCTTCTTCCAGAGCCTCTTTGATCACAAAAATAGAGCTGTGTTGCTGTTTCCTCGGCCTTGTGTGACCCAAAGGTGGTCCCACCACTAATGATTAAGTGCCTTGGGTGATCTGACATCTGTTCTTGTGGATCATACTTGCTTTGGGGTTTTAGATGCCCATTTCTCACTGTAGCATCTGAATATTGTTGGCCTTTGTGATTCCAGGATGTGCTTTCTGCTGAAATGGGCCAATGCCTCCTATATGATTCCGGGGTGATACTGGGACCAGTTTGTGGCTTTGTGGAAATCACTTCCACGTGTAGGACATGAGCAAGTTATTTGCACCTTTGATGTGGATGTTAAGTGAAGGTTTGGCATCCATGGAGCAGGGTGGTAGAGGTGAGAGATTTCTAACTTGCAGCACTTTGTTTTTATTTAATGCCTAGTTCTGAAACGGATCATGGTGAGAAAATGTGGCCCTTCCTCAGGGCATTGGAAGGTGAAATAAATGAAGAGTTGGTCTTGCTGGGTAACATTCAGTCTTTGCTTTCCTTCCTGACTTGTTGGAATATTCTGAACTTTCCTTATTAACATCCCCCTTACTCCTGTGTCTCTTAGGAGAAGAAATTCCACTTTTATTCAAAGTGTTTGTAAAACTGGCTTGTTTCTCCAGCTGGCCACAAGAGGTTATAAACAGCTGTAGCATGGGGTTTGCTGGAGTCCAGTCATGCAGGAGGCTGTTGCTGGTTTTCCTCTTTCTTGCTGTAAATCCCTAATTTACTACTTTCCACAGAAAGGATTTTCTGTTGTATCTGTCTCTGAAAGCAGTTCCCACAGAGTCTGCCGTGTTTCTTGGAACTGGTTGGTTTGGGGTTTTTTTGGTGAGGTTTTTTTTTGTTTATGGGTTTTTTTGGTGGTTTGTTTTTTTTTTTTTTCTTCTAAAGGTGATTATCTGGAGGGGCTGTGCTGAGAACCTGTGAAGCTGAAGTGAACTGACAGGCAAACTGCAGCAGTGTGAGCAGGAGCACTCGGGGCTTTCCTTGCTT
Organism: Heliornis fulica; assembly: GCA_013399135.1. Taxonomy (NCBI): domain Eukaryota; kingdom Metazoa; phylum Chordata; class Aves; order Gruiformes; family Heliornithidae; genus Heliornis; species Heliornis fulica. Next base: position 48,039 of record VXBZ01001501.1, read on the forward strand.
TACTGCCCTACTGTGTGCTCCTGTCTTTGCAGGGGGCAGTGAGACCTGAGGAACAGGCTGCAGCTCCTGAACGTGAGGAAAGACAGAGTGTGGTGGTAGGTAGGGGAGTGCTGCTTCCAAGTGTGAGCATCTGGGAGCTGGACTGAGCTGGCTTTGGAAAGGTCACTCAGGGGTCCAGGGTTAGTGGGAGTCACACCAGGCAGTGTAAGCTCAGCTGGCCTGGAGAGGTGGAAGGCTTGGCCCTCTCATCCTGCAGGGCAGGATGAAGGGGTTTGATGGCAAAGGTAGTTTAAGAAGCCCCTTTCTTGCCTCTGCTTCCCACTCAATTACATGAGTGGGCAATTACAGCTCTTCACCTGGCATCAGTCAGTTGGGTCACTGAACTGATCTGTGTTAAAAACAGGCATCCCAACCATCAGTGGCATTGATGCACTTGAGGAGTTGTGACCAGTGTCAGGGAGGATGGTAAATGTGTTCTGCTGCCAGAGCCAAAACACCCTGTGAGCACATGCTTGCTGGGCTATCTGGTCGCTTCGTTCTGCGTGGTCAGGCAGTAGGCTGGAGAGCAGAAGGGTTCAAGCTTGGTTGTGGTCAGCAGATCAAAAACCGAGGTCTTAGAATTAGCTGCACTCTTCTCAGATTAATTTGTATGCTTTACAACTCCAATAATTCCTGCCTGCTGAATAGGCCAGGTTGAGAAGGCTAATCAGTGTGCAAACACTGCTGCTGGGGAGTGTGGACACAGAGCCTGGCTGCCAGTGGTGCATGAAGGCAAACAGAGTAGGTCTTGGCTTCTGCACCAGAGCCAGGTCTTCTCATGGTTGGCTTTGACTTTGCAGATTTATCTGTGGAAAGGCTGATAGGTTTCATCCTTTTTTTTTATTTTTTTTACAGAAAGCCTTTCCTCACCTGCTCTGGTAGAGTTGAAAGGACAAATCCAGAGAGGGTGGACAGTGTTTCTGAAACATACAGGAATGGCTGCAGGCAGCTCTGATCTGATCTCTTTCCATTTTGTGAGGGAAGATAGGAAATGTGAGGAGGGGATTCTCCCCCTCTCCTCTGCCCTGTGAGACCTCACCTGGAGTACTGGGGCCAGTGCTGGAACCCCCAACATGAGAAGGACGTGGAGCAGTTGGAGAGGGGCCAGAGGAGGCCACAAAGATGCTAAAGAGGCTGGAGCACCTTTCCCACAAGGACAGGCTGAGAGAGTTGGGGCTGTTGAGCCTGGAGAAGAGGAGGCTCTGGGGAGACCTTCTAGCGCTCTGCCAGGACGTCCATGCTTCTTGCAGGGGGGTTGGACTAGATGACCTCTGGGGGTCCCTTCCAACTCCAGCCAGTCTGTGATTCTCTGATTCTAAGCTGCGTCCAGGAGTGCACATACTGCTCTGGTGCTTGTGTTGAACATGACTGAAAGATTCCAGTGACAGTTTAGGTTTTAAATGTGGAATGTTCCTCAAATCAGTAGGCTTCTTGCCAGAAGCAGCAGCAGGTCCTGGCAGTCTCAGAATGAAAGAAGTCTCATTAAGCTGCTTGGAGGCAGGGCCTGTGTGCATGCCCTGTGATTGCACTGATGCTCTCCCTGGAAGGCAGTGCTGGTTGTCTGTCTTGGAGCACAAGTGCAAGGTGAAATACTGCCTCTTGCTAAGAGAGTTGAATGATCTGAAATCTGCCTGTCTGGAATATGAGGGAGGGAGGGAGGGAGTGTAATTTCTGACGAGTCTTGTTGCCACACTGAACCAGCTTTAGATCAAAGTGTTGTCTTTCAGCACAGAACTGAGCAGAGGTTTGTTACGTATCATGTTAGAAATAAAATTATGGTTCCCAAGAGCTTTCTGATATGCAAGAGACTCCCACCACATTGTACCTGCCTTGGATTGGATAAACCCAATAAGTCAGCCTTACTACTTGTGCATTTCTCCTCTACTCACCAATTCCATTGCAAGCACTTTCCTACAATAACTAGTAAGTCCCCCAATAAATTTGTGATAAAATGTATGTTTACTGTAATAACCTATTTGCTCTGTTCTATAGGTGCAATGGCTGCAGTGGCCCAGAAGCACTTTCTGGAAGGGCAGATGTACTCTGTCCCCCTGATCCAACCGGACTTACGCAGGGAGGAGGCTGTTCAGCAGGTGGCAGATACTCTTCAGTACCTGCAGAAGGTGTCGGGTGATATCTTCAACAGGTACAGTGCTGTCAGCGTGGGGGTGGCAACCAGGGGGCTGTGGTAAGGTTGGAGCAGTGAAAGGGCATCGCATTGGCAGGCAGCTGCAGTTCAGAAAAGGGATAGAGAATGCCCAGATGCACTTTGACAAACCCAAATCCAATAGACTTCTGTTAAAGCTAAGCACAATGAAGTGGCTGCTGTTAGCCAGAGGTTAGTTGGTACTAATGTTTTATTCAGAGGCAGACTCTCACAAATTGCATTACTCTTTCTGCTGCAGTTATCTTCTGTGCTTCTTTGGTCATGTTTTAAATGGCAGATTTTCTTATTTATAAGTGGCCTGAGTCATTGTACTTGAAGCACTGGCCCCTGGGACAAGCTCGTGTCTTTGGATTTACAGTGTTTCACACTACTCTTTTTACATGTTGAGAGGGCTGAGTGCACGAGTCTGTTCTTGCCACAGCCTCATCCATCTAAACTATCTCCAGGGATTTGGTCCAGACTTGCCACCTCTTGTCTGTGGCCATCGGTAGGGTTGGGTCTATAAGACTACCTGTGCAGCAGATCAGAGATTCTTGGCTCTGTCTGTAAATGACAGTAGATAAAGTGGTGCCTTTTTTCACCTGGTGTCCCTGAGATGGTGTGTCATATCACTGGTTTGGAAACAAATCACTATTTATCTTCTTACAGCCTGATTATCAAAAGCAGTTGTTTTGGTTTCAGTGGGGATCATGACTACCTAGTTTGATTAATTATCACAGAACATCAGGAGTTGAAAGTGGCCTTAAAAGATCATCTAGTCCAACCCCCCTGCCAGAGCAGGATCACCTGGATTAAACCACACAGGAATTGCACATGCTTATGGTACAAGCATGATCATCACATTCTTCTCTTGAGTTTGTTGCTTTTTGTTTTGTCTGGCTTTTTTTGAGAGCAAATTGAAGTTCATCAGTTTGACAGTGATGCTTTGAAGGGCAGCCTCTGGGGAAAGGGTAGTCACCAAGGCTGAGCTCCAGTCATTGAGGGACATAAAGACTTTTCATTGGAATAGTCTTTCCTTGGGCAAAGGTTGTCTGCAGGCTGGATTAGTTTGACTACAAGATCACATTCCTGTGTATACTTCTCAGTGTGTGAACCCTTCATGAGAAGGCTGGGAGAAGGCTTCCCAGAGCTGCCAGAAACATGTGGAAAGCACTTCTCCAACTTGGGACTGGTTGGCAGTGTTATCCCTCTCTGTGGGGCATATAAAGCTATTGATAAACCCAGAGTGGGTCTTTTGTTTTCTCTTTCTCTTCCACTCACTGCTTTGTGGTGCAGTACTGTGTAATTTCCCTGGGGAGATGAGCCTGCTGGTTTGTATTCAAGGCACTCCTGAATCCTGAACAGTGACTGTGATGCTGTTCCCTTGTTCCTTGATGCACTCAAGACTTTTAATTACCATTTTTTTTTCCAACAACAGAGGAGGCTTTGTTGGGCTCGTTATTTGCCTTGCCTTTCCTCTGAAGTCTGGCTCTCTGATGTAATTAGTAACAATTTAGTAATTATGCAGGTGTCTGATTAAAAGTTCCATAACCTTGTTTGTTCCATGCCAATCCAGGGGCAGAGCTTCCAAGGTGAGAACTTTGCCACTTAGTGAAGATTTGCTCCAGTACTGCAAAGATGCAGCTGTTCTGGGCTTGTTTTGTGGGAACATCTGGATTAGTACAATGCTTTCGGGGCTGGCAGGCCAGTGTGTGATTTGTTGAAGGATTCCTCTTCTCTTGCTCACTAAGAGAAGAGGAATCTTTTTCCACAACCAAACCTTTTTCTTTTTATTTGTGTTAGATGATCAGTTTCTGCTTTGAGTTGTTGCTGATATGACACTTGAGTATGAATTCTTAACATACAATCATAGAATAGTTAAGGTTGGAAGAGAATCATAGAACAGCTGGAGTTGGAAGGGACCCCCAGAGGTCATCTAGTCCAACCCCCTGCAAGAAGCAGGGACACCCCCAACTAGATCAGGTTGCTCAGGGCCTCATCCAACCTGGCCTTGAACGTCTCCAGGGATCCAGGGGCATCCACCACCTCCCTGGGCAACCTGTTCCAGTGCTCCACCACTCTCACAGCAAAGAACTTTTTCCTAATCTCCAATCTAAACCCTTAAGATCATCCAGTCCAACCATTAACCCACCACCACCAAGTCACCGCTAGACCATGTCCTCAAGCACCGCATCTCCCTGTCTGTTAAACCCCTCCAGGGATGGGGACTCAACCCCCTCCCTGGGCAGCCTGTTCCAGTGCTTGAGGACTCTCTCAGGACAGAAGTTCTTCCTAATATCCAAAGAACATGAACAGACCCATCCATTGTGCAAGCAAGTCAAGCTTTTTCTCTCTTTATGTGGAAACCTAGAGCAGATCCACTGGGAACAGTCTTGGAGAGTAGATCTTGTAGCAGCCCAGAGCAGCAAAAGCTCCTCTGTACCTTGCTGACTGCCCCTAGGCTGCACTTTGGAATCACTTAGGAGCAAGCAGGAGGTAACTCACCATCCCTTTCTGTCATGTTCATGTTACCAGTGTTTTCTGGGTGACAGCTTATGTTGGAATTGTGGACTGCAGAACTTTTTTGCAGGAATGTTATTGTGATGCTTAGTACTTCACATACAAGTTCTTCAGGTATGTGGTGGGTTTAGCTTCCCTGAGAAGCTAGGCTTGCCTTTTGGGATTTCTCAGTTTCTAGGAGTTTTTTCTTGCCAAGAGATGTTAATGACCTCTAAGTCAGTTCATTACTCTGAACATACATATAACAGAATTGTGGGAAATTGCCTGTACAGCTTGTCTCATGTGTTATAGCAGTAAGAAGAAAACAAATGTTTTGAGTTGAAATGTTTTTCTCAAAGTCCTGGTATCCTTTCCCTGTGGTCCAACCAGCATATAAAATTTCTCATTGTTGTGCTGCTCCTTTTGCAGTTCAAGGAACAATTTCTGGGTTGGTCTTTTTAAATATCTTTATTCAGTGTCTTTTGCTTGTCCTGAATAGTATTTTGCTAAACAGGCATATCCTTCTTGTTCCTCTCCAGTTGGATTCAAATTAGTTTCATTTAAATATCTGAAAAGGGCTTTAATATTAAACCAAAGGTTTAAGTGAAAGCCATGTTTCAGAGAGCATTAGCTGGGAAAACAGAAGCACTCTGGAAATGCTGTTAAGTGCTTGGAGGAAGTCTGGTAAGTGTGTGGTTCAGGGAGGTGAGTAGTAGCTGCCTGGGCAGTAGAGCCTTCAGGACTACTCACATCTCAACCCTGCTCCTGTCTCAAACATCCCTTAGGGATGTTTGAGACAGGAGCAGGGTTGAGATGTGAGTAGTCCTGAAGTTGAAAATATGGACAAAACCTTAATCATGAGATGTATTTTCAGTGGTGGTTTGTTACACACACCCAACACACTCTTTGTTTGAAACTTGTTCCTGTGATTAGTCATGATCAGAGGATGGCTGAATTTCTCCATAGGAATGTGCCTGCTTTAAAGGTCTGTGCAATGTAGTATTAAACCTTCATGGACACTTGCAGAGAAGGGTCTTGCTGGGAGCTGTGGTGTGGTGCTCTGGAGCTTTAATGCTGCACTGGAGTTGCTCCTCTCCTGGCTCTAAGGGTTTGCTCTTGGAGTAGAGCTGTCAAGAGAGCTGTGGTTAGATGGGTTACCATTCAGGTGGTGTTGCACCAGGAGCCTGGCTGTAGCACTGGGAACCCATTTTTCCCCAGTTAGAGTGATGCAGCTCTTGTTAAGCGACAAGTCTTAAATTTTCCCAGAAGACATCTGAGGAAGGATGTTGGGTCTGGTCTAGTTCAGACACATCTCTTGGGGGGCTGCAGGATCAGTGTCCTGGCTTTCAGCTGGGATGGAGTTAATTTTCATGAGAAGCTGGGAGGGGACACAGCCAGGACGGGTGTTGCAGACTAGCCAAAGGGGATTCCATAGTACATCATGTGGTGCTCAGCACATAAAGGGGGGCTGGCTGGGGAGGAGCATGGCTTTGACAGGCTGAGTGCTTGTCAAATGAACAAACTGCACTGTGTATCACCCACTCTGTAGGTTCCAGGTACTGTTGCTGTCCCAGTAAGTTGTTCTTATCCCAACCCAAGAGTTTAACCTTTCTTCTTCTGATTCTCCTTCCCATCCCACTGGCAAGGGGGAAGGAGTGAGTGAGCAGCCACGTGGTGCTGGGACTGAACCACATGGAGCAGTCATTCACTGCCAGGAAGATTGAGCAGAAAGTGAGGTAAAGGGGTGAGTGGGTGTCCTGCAGACATGAAGTCATGGAGCATGGAGAAGGCAGAGGGAGGAATTTTGCCTGTGTATATTGTTTATTCTTGTAGAGGCATGTCCCAATAATGTGGATTTTTCTTTTCAAGTGTAATGCACATTTTGTAAGGAAAAAAAACCAAACCAAACCAAAAAAAAGCCCCACAAAAACCCAAAGACAAACCCTGGTTGTTTCTTTTAGCTCTCATGATCCTCTGGAAGATAAATTTGAAAGCTTGCAAAGAAGTATCTTGAGAGAGGTTCACAAACTGTTGGGAAGACTTTAGGAGGTGACATAATGGGGTCAAATCAGTGTGCCTGGAATGTTGCTGGCAGGTTGGTGGCAGCTGTAGCAAGCATCCAATGTCCTCAAAAAGAGTTGAAGGGACAGTGGCTGTTCTGCAGGAGTCCGGATTGCAGCTCTTTCTGGATGCTTCTGAAATCCCCATTATTAAAAATATTGTGGGACCTGAGGCCTGAGCTCAGTTTGGATGCCTTGACAGCCCCTGGAGTGGGGCAGCAGGTGGGAAGCTGTCAGCTTGGAACAAGACAGGAATAGTAGCAGTCTGAATGGTATTATGCCATTCAAAGAGTATTCCTTCAAATTGAAACAAACATGGTGTACAGTTAGCAAGACAGGATTCTTCCTCCTCTCAGAAAACGAGGAAAAATCTCTGTCTTATGGACTTTCAGATACTAATTGTGTATTTTGAAGGAGAGGAACAGAATATTAAATTTGATTCTGCAAGCGAGATGCTGTGAAATGTCGTAACGGTTACTTAAACCTTTGCTCTCACAGCTTTTCCACATCAGTTTCTTTCACTGGCAGTCTGTTTATCTTTGAATCCCATTCCCCCAAAAGGAGGGTGATCAATCTGTTCTGCCTTAAGTGATTGAAAGGCAGGCTTGAACTCGGTAAGAGAGCTGTAGTGCACTAGCAAGGCCTTCAATATAATTTAAAATGAGCAATTTAATGACATGATTGAAGTGCTTCACCTTCAATATCCTCCTCCAAGCAGATTTCAGCTTTTCACACTAATAGCAGGTCTGCAAACAGAGGTGCATTTTAATGAATAACTGTAATACTCTGCCAACATTAAAGCAAAATGTTTCTCAAACCAGGAGGTGAGTTTGGCTACTGTGGTGGTTTCACCCTGGCTGGAGGCCAGACTCCCACCAAAGTCACTCTGTCACCCCCCTCTCAGCTGGACAGGGGAGAAAATACATGTTGAGAGATGAGGACAAGGAGAGATCATTCCTCAATTAGTGTCCAGGCAAAACAGACTCAACACAGGAGAAAGGAAAGCAAGCTCACAGGATGTCTCTCAGTCTCTCAGTCCCAGACTGCTGCCCCCAGCCTGGTCCCCACAGAGTCACCAGCACCCCCAGCAAACCTGCTCCAGCCTGGGCCTGCGTCTCTCTCTGCCTCTGATCTCTCTCCAGGGGCTGCAGGTGCTGCCAGGGCCTTGCTCCAATGGAGGTCACAGATTCTTCCCTATTCCTCCCCCTGCTCCATGGTGGCTCCTGCCTGGCCCAGGTGCCTCTCCATGGGCTACAAGTGGGGTCTCTTCATCCTCCATGGGCTGTGGGGGGACACCCGCTTCACCATGGTCTTCTCCACAGGCCGCAGGGAATCTTCTCTCAGCGCCTCCTCCTCCCCCTTCACTGCCCTTGGGGTCTGCAGAGTTTCTCCCATCTTCTCCCTCCCTTCTCTGGGGGCAAAATGCAGCTATTTTCATTTTTCTATCTCTAAAATATTGTTAAAATGTGATAAAACTGCGATTCCCAGAGGCCTGTGACCGGCGCTGACTGGCCCGGCCTGGTCAGCAACAGGGTTTGGGATTGGGCCTTGGGAGCCCGGCTGGGATTTGCTGTGTTGGACCCTTAAGAAACTTTCTGGCTGCTTCTTCAAGAAGCCACATTGCAAACCCATGACAGCCACATAAAATATTCTGTAGGAAGGAAGGGCTCTTAATGCTTGATTCTGTCTCTGAAAAGAAACTGATGGAATATTGTGTCCAGGATGCTGAAATGGCCAACCAGGAACACAAAGGAAATACGAACCTTCCCCATATCCTCAGTCACTTCAAAGGTACTGAGTGGTTTAGGAGCAGTCATGCTAAACTGCTGATACATCAGTTTGCAATAAGTAGTAAAAAAGGAAAGTAAAATACAGAAGTCACTGTTGAGGTATTTCCTCCCCCCCCCCCTTTCTGGTATTAGCATCAAAGCTTCTTAGCAAAAGCAACCAGGCAAAAATTTCAGAAATAGAGCTCTGAAAGGATTCTTTCCACTCATACAGGGCCCTTCATGGTGGTGGAAGATGCAGTGCAGGTTGGTTGAGACAGATGGCATGTGTGGTAGGAAAGGCAAACGGTAGGGAGAGACAAGTCATTTGGGTATGTATGGTTTGTTGGTTTATTTGTTGGTTGGGGTTTTTTTCCAATCTTGACAAGGTTGTCTCTTGTTTATGAACTCAGTGTTCAGTAGTAGCTTTCAGGTTCAGGTCAGCTAATTCTCTCCCTGTCCTTAAAAACATGACAGGATGGACTCCTTGGGAAAGCAGAGAAGAGATTATAAAGTAGGAAGAAGTCTAAAATGCTCCTATCTATGGATGTGCAACTCGATAGCTGGAAAAATATCTGGTAGAATCTGCATTGTGGCTTGCCTGAATCTGTTCCTTTCTCTCTGTATAACTTTTATTCCACTTTTGCAACTCTGGGGAGATCAAATCCAGTCTCAGAAGGAGGATTTGCTGCTCCTGAAAGAGTGAATGAATATCAGAAGAGGGAGGCAGGGTTGCTCTAAAGGTATTTTATTTTATTTGCTCAGTCATGAGAGAGAGGAGATCACACCCTAGCTTCTAGAGGACTGATTTCAACAGCATCCATCATTTGTTACAGGATGCTGCTGTCTAAAGCTGTATGAATTGGATTCCCTGAAAAGTGTTCCAGAAAAGCCTGTGATAAATTTTAACATGGTTAATAAGTTCTTGATGGCATAGGAATCTGCTGTTATGCAGACTCTGTTCATGCAACAGAGCTCTACATCTTGAAGAAAGTAATTATTCAAAAAACCCCAAGCATTTGGTCTAATCACATGCAATTCATTGTGGCTTTCTGACTTAATTTTCTTTGCTTTTTGTTCTTGCTTTTATTTGTCTGCAGGCTAAAATAATTTTACTGTCATCTGTAGACTCCCTATGGCTCAGGAAAACTCTTCTGAAATGTTTCAAGAGCTATGATTTTGACAGGAGAGATGCCATATGTGGTAGCTACCATTTTTACATATATATATGGCTACCTGTATTCACAGGCCATGTTCCAAAACACGTAAAGCCAATTTCAAAACCATCTATGGAAATAAAGCCCGTTGTAGGAAGAGGCAGAAAAACAAATGTTAGACCTATTTCTGGAGGTGAGAAGTAATTATCTAGATAAACATTGCCTTCTTTCACTGAAGATTATTTTAAATTTGAGGACAGAGCTATGACTAAGTTGAAGGATGGATCACTTTATATACCCCCCAACTGCTATAAATTGCTTTAAACTTTTATGAGCTATCTTGTGACAAGAAGTACAGAGGTATAATTACCCCTGCTTTTAGTACTTGAAGTGGAAGCCCAAGAGGACTTCTCTGCTGTTGACAAGAAATGACTTTTTGCTTACTGAACTGTTTCTGAATTGGAAAGGTAGTGTGTGAATAGCCTGGAGCACAAGCACTACACAAATGCAGTGAAATAACCTTGGAAGCTGACTGCAGCAGTTGGAACCAGCCAATGTTTGTGTAGGTTTATGGACTTTAGAGATACTATTTGATGCATTAATGCAGTGAGGTTTTAAATTGCTAACTGCTAATTCTAATATCCTAGAGCATGAGAGTAACAAATCCAGAAATAATTATGGTGATGTATCCATAACAGTGCAAGGGTACACGAAAAGAGAAGCAGGCTTTTCTCTATGGCAAGAGTACCAAGAGCTCTTTGAGAAAGAAGTGAAATAATTTGGCAGGGGATGGAAATAGTGGTGCTCTGTGTTCCTTACCCTCTGCCAAATAGACTTGTTTTTACAACAGGACCAAGGGTCCACCTTTGCATGTTTGGTTTGGTTTTTATTTTCCCAGTTAACTCTGTTAATTAACAGAGTTAATGCCAGAATGGGCACAGGGACTCCTTTACTAAGCCCATGTCTTGAATGTTGTTTCAGAGACACTATGACACTCTCCCCCCTGCCCCACTGCCAGCCCATTACTACTGGTGGCTGTAGCTATTACTCTCTGGAAATACCCAAGGAGAGGCAGATCCTAACATCAAGTCAGTGTGTGCCTCACAGAGAAGAAATGTTCCCCTTCTAGTTTATTAGCCCACAGCTGTGGCAGTATTTTCAGATTCTCCCACTCTTCTGGACACCACAGTCTTCTCCAGCAGGTGAGAGTCCAGTGTCTGAAGCTGGTTGAGTCATTTGCTGTCCTGTGGTCACTGTGTCTGCTCAGCCAGCCTTGGAGGGAGAGGTTCAAACAACTCATTGTTTTATAGGCATGACTTCCATTAGGGATCTAGCATGGAGAAACTAACTGGAAGACAGCACTGAGGGGCTTGAAATGTGTCCTGCAGGCTCCCTCCTGTCTAAGAGGGAGTGTGCCCACTCCATTGGGGAGGTTGCTGGAGAAACACCAGTGCCAGAGGTCTGTTCTTCACACTTGACTGGCAGATTCCACTCTCCTCCTGTGGCCCATAGCCATGGTGCTGTCACTGGGCCACTTTCTGACTAGCCATGGTGCTGTCACTGGGCTTTCCAAGAGGGGTGGGTTAAAGTTTGTGTAAATGCATCTGGCAAGTTAAGCAGAGCAGCTCTTTGAAAGACCACAGGTTTGGAGATGTGTAGAGGCCAGTTAAAGAGTTCTTGTTTTTCCTGCATGTAAATCCTCCAGAAAATCCTTTTACTGCAGGAATCTACCACGCTGTGAGGGGATAGAGATTATTTTTGGAGCTAAGGATGAAAGATTTGGATGGCAAAGTGTGTTAACCACACCCAGGTGGGTAATTTAGCATCTTCTGGGTTGGATTCCATTCTTAATTTAACCAAGAACATGATTCTTATTCTGATTAATATACATTTTAAGAAGTAAGTGCCTTGTTTTACTTCCTGAACCTTTGTTTTAGATCTACCATCAAAGCTGAGTAAGAAGCATGCTTGATGGACTTGAGGCATAACAGGACCTTCCTTTTAGAAGAGAAGGTAAAGCTCTGTGCTACTGCAGCAGCAGAAGCTTTTCTGATTATCTTATTTGTATATATATAAGATTATCTTTTATATATATAACATGCCAGTCATTTCAGTAGTTCAGCACCAAGAAATAGAAGGTTCATGGTCTCCATAGTTCAGTTCTCTGTGGCACTTTGGCCAAATTGGTCTTGGTGGGGGGTTTTTTCCTCCTGTTTTTGGGTTTTGATTTTTTTCTCACTCCCCCCTTCAGTATTATGACAGCAACATCCTGGATTGTTTGGATTCCAGGACAAATACAGACCAGGTTTGTCTTAGGAGCGAGGCTGAGGAGCTCCCAGCTCGTGTTAGGGCACTGAGGAGCTGTAGAGTTTTCTCTGTTCTGTCTAGCACACACCAATTTAGGGGATAAAAGAAAAAAAGAAACCCAAAAATCAAAACAAAAAACCCAAGCACTGAGTAACCTCACAGGCAAACTCATGCCCTTCATGATGCTTCCTGGGATGAATGGCTGCAGAGGGCACTGGTCTGTGGGAACATTCATTGTGTGTATCAGAGAATGCACTGGGGTGGAAGGGACATCTGAAGGTCACCTAGTCCAACCCCCTTGCAGTAAACAGGGACACCCTGAGCAGGGTGCTCAGAGCAATGAAGTTTGTCACCTTGTGCTGAATACTGCAACAATAAATACTATAGCAATTAAATAACCTAAAGGATCCCTGAAAGAATGTACTAGTTTAAAGTGTTTTAAACCTTTTAATTACGTTGGTGCAATAACTTCTAGATACACAACAATTAGATTCAGTGAGAGGGTTCTGTTTTACAAGAGAGAACAATGGCAGAAATTCTGCTGTTAGAAGGAAAGCAACCAAAACAGTAAAGCAACCAAAATAGAAAACAACCAAAGACATATCATATGCATGGTATGTAACTTCATTAAGAAAATTAAAAAATAAAATTACAACTAAAACCTTACTGAATGCCTTCCTCTTAGACTGCCTTCCTCTAGCCTGCTGCATCAGAGAACAGTTCAGTCTCAATACTAGGGAGCTTTTCTAGGGAGAAAAAGAAAACAGATCCCAGGAAGAGTTGAAGATTATGTATGAAAGTATAATGACAGCTTATCAGTGTTACAGCAGCATATACTGTTAGCAGATATTCCATGCCAGTCCTTTTGTGTGTTTTCATTAGGTTAAAACCAGAATGTTTTCTTTTATTTTGAAACAATATTTGCTCCCTTGATTTTTCCTTCTGTTTTCACTGTGTATTCCTGTGGTCTGGTATTCAGTCATTGCAGAGGTCAAAGCTTTATAGACCAGGATGACAATGAGATGGAAATCCTCTTGCTGTTTGGGTAGCTGTTGTCACCCAGCACAGAATAGCTCCTGATTCCCAACAGATGGGATGTGTCCTGTGGCGAGCAGTTAGGCTGTTAAATGTTAGGAACTCAGTCCTGGCTGCTTTGGGGTGGAAAGAAGGTTTGGTAAGTATACTGTACAAATCTGTTCTGGTGTTACTGTGAAGCTAGTGTTTCCATTATAATGACTGTTTGCTACACAGGGAAGAGCAGCTTTAAAAGGACAGTGAGGAAAACGAAATCCTGTGTCCAGAACTGCTCTGAAGGTGGTGTCTGATCACTAATGTGCCACGGGCTGTTTCACTGACATGACACAGTAGTCCAGGCACAGAGACATCTGCTGTTTGCTGCTCTTAGAAGAATCTCTGCCAGGGCCTCCAAGGTGGGTTGGGTTTTGTTTAAAGTAACTAGAAATACTGAAAGTAAGAAATTGCTGTAATCACTGAGGGAAGGTGTTAGATGGATAACATGTCATAAAGAGTCACCCTCATTTGTTGAAAATCACTTATGCTCAAATCAGCTTGTTGATGGGCATAGTGTAGAAGGTGCCTTTTGAGATGTGACTTTGCAGGTGACTGCAGCTGATTGTAGGAAAATGGAGAAGTAACACTAAACAACTTCTGTTTGAAGAACAAACATTGTGAAAGTATAAACTCCATTTACAAAAAAAAAAAGAGAGAGAAATCTTCATGCAAAGAGGAGACCTATTTTAAGAGAAGGATCTGCTGTGAGAAGTTCTAATTGGAAGAAGAAAGAAGCCCTTTTTCTTAGGCTTTCCTTCTTCTGAAAATACAACTCCAGTTGTGGAGGACAGGGATTTTTCTAGAGACTGGTTTTGCCTAGTGACTTGGGCATTGGTTGGGATTTTTTTACTATCTTGTAAATATATCTGATAGTGAAGAGGAGGCTGAAGGGTTCAAGTTGTGGAGTGCAGATTCTGTGTCATTACCATCAGCTCCTGGAAAGTGGGAGAAACTTAAGGCCAATGCAGAAAAATGTACCTTCACACTTGTGTCTTAAATGTGGGGAGAGGGTATATTTTGGATCCAGTGAGTAGAAGTGTTGATGGAGGGAATGGTCAGTGTTTTGCATCAGTGCTTGCTGGTTGTAGTTTACTCTGGAGAGCTGCAGTGGGACAGGTTTGGCCATGAGAAGGCACTGAAGAGAGTAGAAGTACTCACACAGGTAATCTTAAACTCAGTAAAACTGCAAAGCAAACCATTGCTGGAATGCATGTGTTAATTCCTGTGAATTAAAGCAAAAATAGTTCAAATTAGTGAATGACAGACTGAATCTGGTCTGCTGGTACTATACTGTGGGTTTCCCCAGGGTTACTTTGTCATGGAGTTCAAAGTTCTTGATGTTCCAAGCAACTGAGACTCAATTAATGCTTGGAAATTGCTTTGAGATCTTTGGGTGGGAAGCTATGAAGTTCTAATGATATTTGATTAAATGCAGAGAAAAGCAATGTCCTTCTCAGGATGATTAGAGTTGGAATTCCCATCACAAGGAATCATTTTCCACTCTGGAAGTAGGCATGCTTGGATCAGCATTCTTGTTCCCAGTAACAATGACTGTTTTGGTGGTGGAGATAAACAGACTTGGAGTAGTGTTTGTGCTGCATGCTGTGTCCCAGAGATGTGCTCAGCTTAAGAGCTCAGGAATGGGCTCCTCTTACCTGGTATGTTCAGGCAAGCCTTCAGTGATGTCCAGTAAATCAGTTCTTCTCACACACACCACTGGGTGCTCCTTACCATGGTCAATGAAACTGGTTTAAAACCAGTATGGGGGGAGCTAGGAACAGAGAGGAGCTCCCTGATCTTCTATCAGAAGGCTCTCCTCTTGTTCTTGGACATTGAGCTGATGCTGCCTGCCCTGCCAGGGGACAGGGTGCCTCTGCAAGTGTCATTCTTCCCACATGATGTCACAGTGATGTAGCAAGGGATGTTTGGCTTGAGTGAGGTGTGGGCTGACAGGGCTGGGCAGGTTCTTGAGGACTTGAAGGTGCTGTTGTTACCTTCAGGTGAAGCTCAAAAGAAGCATCAGGGGTTTTGCTGATGGTTCTGTGTTTCTCTTGCAACCCCACCTGGGAGAAGACATTTAAATTCATGCTGACCTGTCTCCTTTAGACTATTGCTGGTGAGTGACATGGGCAGCTGAAGTGTTGAAGCAAACACGGTGCTGAAATGAAGGCTGGGAAGGAAGGAGTTGCTTCTACACTTGGGGACACAGAGGAACCTGAGACCTGGGCATTTCCCTACTACTTATGTTTCCTTTGCTTCTGTGTGGCTGTTCTGAGGGGACAGGGAGGAAGGTCTTTGGGTAGTCTAAGAAAGGAGCTTTGATGGGAGAAGAAGAAAACTTAATCAACTGTGTGCATGAACATTAAGGTTACAGGGTGCCAAAACACCTTCTCAAGCTGCCTGCCAAATACAATCCTTCACATAGAGCACTGGGAATGAAGCTCACTCTGACAGCCTGCTAAAATCATGTTCAAACAGGATTAGTTTTCCTTTCAATAGTTGGGTTTTGGTTGGGTTGGTTTTTATTTTTTTTGTAAATATCACTTACAGCTATTGCTACAAAAGATTGAGCTTCAGTGAATAAATACTTGTCAGTCTTCACTAATCCTTGCAAAATTATAAAGATAACAAACCAGTTACTAGTGCTCACAGCATCTGCCACCAGTTATCTCAAGCCTATTCCTGTGGCTGCTGCTTTGGGTAGCAGCCCCAGGGTGTTGGGCAGCATCTGTTCCCAGTGAGGGAACTCCAAAGGTTAACCAGGAAACTCCAGCAGTACTGGTAGAAGAACCAGGTTTTCCCCATTTCTTATTCCCTTTTAGACCATCCTTCCAAGAAGTTGTCAATGATGGTAGAGTCTGATGTGTTTATGTACCCTAATGCTGTTGATGGCAAAGTAGCTTGACCAAAAGTAGCCTGTAGAGGTAAAATAGAAGATCTAAAGGTGTAACCTATTTACAAACACAGACTTTCTTCTGAAAACCAGAAAGCCTGTCAGTTTTCAGATCAGTCAGTGATGGAGGACAATAGAAAGGGTAGAAGGTTAGAGAACTTGTTTGTGGCCTTTTAAAAGTTTTTGTTGCTGTTAAAAGCAAAGGAGAAATGCTTTGGGGAGGGGAGGGGGGAGAACAGGCTGCAGGGGAAGAGGGAGGAGGATGCTGTGGTAACAGGTCAGAATTTTAACTTTCCAGTTTTACACAAACTGAATTCACAGCAATGGGTGCAACTTGTGAAAGGAGAGATTAAAACTCAAAGTGAAGTTATTTTTGTGTGAGAACCTGCTCTGTGGAGAGTGGTGCATGCCAGATCCTGCTGAAGATAACCTGGGAGCCCTCATCATCCTCTGAGCATCACAGGAGTTGAGGCAATACATGAATGCTGAAACACCTGCAAATCAGACTGGAGGAGCAATCAAAGTGTGATAAACATTAATTAGTATGATACCCAAACCCTTAATGGAGGAAGGGATGTTGATTACACTGTCTCACTTGGGATTTCTTTCTCTCAGAAAAGGTGTATGATGACAGCTTCTGATTGCACTCAGACATGAAGATTTTAAAAACTGCTTAAATATCAAGAAGGGAGAAGAGCAGACAGCAAACAAGTTGGTCTTTGAGCACTTGCATGTGTTTGACTCTTGGTGAAAGCAGCTATTTTTGCTTTTTGCCTTTCCAACTCTGGAGGTGAAGTGGCATTGTGAGCTGGCTGTGAGTGTCCCCTGGCTGCTGTAAGCCATGAGTGTTGTGGCAGCTTTCCCTCTGTGCTCTCTCTCTCTCAAGTTTGAGATTTTTTTCTCTCCACAGCACACAGATAGAAGGGAGCAGTGGCTTAGCCTCTGGGTCCCAGGGAAGAAGCAGAGGAGGAAGGAGCTTGGTAGCCTGAGAAAGTAGACATTCAGCTCCCACCTCCTTTTTCTGTTGCTTTCACTATGGGATGATGTCTCCCCTTCCCTGAAAGGTGTCCTCATGTCACCAGTCACTCTTACTTTTGGAAACCCACTGAAACTTGGGCTGGAAGTTGGATGGTATCTCATTCATCAGTCGTGGTGTTGTGCTGGTTTTGGCACTGGTGCTGTGGCAGGATGGTGGCAGCTGCCATTGTCACCTCCCTTGTTACCCTGCCTCAGTACCAGCTGCTTGCAGAGTCTGGGGTCCAGATAAAATACAAGAACCACTAACTCTGTTCCTTCTAAATCACACCCCCTGCACTAAGGGAGGAATTAAATAAAAACATGGGTTTGTTTTAAAAAAAAAGGTAGCTTAACTTCTAGACATAAAGCCAAGGTTTTGTAGAATCATAGAATCATAGAATGATCAGAGTTGGAAGGGACCCCCAGAGGTCATCCAGTCCAACCCCCTGCAAGAAGCAGGGACACCCCCAACTAGATCAGGTTGCTCAGGGCCTCATCCAACCTGGCCTTGAACGTCTCCAGGGATCCAGGGGCATCCACCACCTCCCTGGGCAACCTGTTCCAGTGCTCCACCACTCTCACAGCAAAGAACTTTTTCCTAATCTCCAATCTAAATCTCCCTCCCTCTATTTTAAACCCTTTATCACCCCTTGTCCTGTCACAACAGGCCCTACTGAACAGCCTCTCCCCATCTTTCTTGGAGGCCCCCTTGAGGTCCTGGCAGAGCGCTAGAAGGTCTCCCCGGAGCCTCCTCTTCTCCAGGCTCAACAGCCCCAACTCTCTCAGCCTGTCCTCGTAGGAAAGGTGCTCCAGCCCCTTTAGCATCTTTGTGGCCTCCTCTGGCCCCTCTCCAACTGGTCTATGTCCTTCTCATGTTGGGGGTTCCAGCACTGGCCCCAGTACTCCAGGTGAGGTCTCACAGGGCAGAGTAGAGGGGGAGAATCACAAATCAAGTTTGTTTGTGGAGCAGATGTACTTGTGTGTGCCCTGAAGCTTCGGACAGCCGTGCTGAGCACCCCTCTGCAGGCTCCCAGGGTTGGAACTTGGACTGGGAGGAGACCAGGAGCCTGATGACTTGCTGTGACGTGCACAGTCTTCATTTAAGGAAAAAGTCATTTAATACTTGAGCTGCCTTATCCTCCTGTGCAACTTAATGTCTCCTTCTGCCTGGTAATGTTCTTTCTCCTTGGTTGATTGCTTACCTTTGTACTTGAGGTATGAAATTGAAGTTCTTTAGCATTCCAGAGAGGTTTATTCCCAGCCTTTCCTGCCTCACCTTTCTGGTTCATCGTGGTGTGGAGCTTGACCCTTCTCTCTCCCACTTCCCAAGTCCTGTCACCCCTGTCACTTGTGGGTGATGTATGTGCTCAACAAAATTGTGATGCTTCCTTCAGCTGAGCTCTGTCTTGCTCTGTTACCTTTCTGTTAATCTGTTAGCCTGTCTCTAAACCTGCTCTGATTTGAAACTTTTCTCTGATGCTGTATGTTCTGTAGAAAATAGAGGTGATAAAAGTATCACATTTTTTTTAGCATGCTGGAGTGCTTGGAGACCCTTATAGAATATAGTATTATTGCTAGTGCTGCCAGGCAGCAGCCAGTGTCCTGGATGCCAGATTCCTAAAGCCTCAAATCTTTTTCCCCTGGGAGTAAGAGAAGAGCAGTTTTCCCCATGATCCGGCACAGTGGAAGAGGTCATCTAGTAGCTGCCTGCATTTATCACAGCAGTTGTAACAGGAGCTGATCTGCTCTGGGGCTGGACATGGGACAGGAGACACAGGGCCAGCAAGGGAAGCAGTGAGGTGGGAGGAATTACTCCTGGGAGCAGCTGGGGTGTTGTGGGTAGTTGCCTGTAAAATGAGAGGGTCTGAGGACAGCAGGGTGAGGGCTCTTGGAGAAAGGAGAAACAAGATCCGAGTTGGGGATGTGGCGCAGGGGGCTCGACTGCAGGAAGATTTTAGAGGGGCAAGGGAATGTGAAAGCTTGACTCAAAGCAGCTGAAAGATTGGTTTTAATATCTGCTGAGATCAAAAATAAAAGTCTGTGTGGATTAGGAGCTAATCCACTGGATGGATTTAATCTCCACGTGTGTTACCTCAGCACAGACAGCCCTGGGAGGGCGAGGTTGGGTTGCCCTGGTGCTGGGGTGTGAAGGCAGGTGATGTGCTGTGGCTTCTGCAGGCCCCCCTGCCCCACAGCATGCATCAGCCCAAAGGGAGGGCTGTAGCTGCCTGCCTCCTGCTCCTCTGCAGCTCCACAGTCACATTCAATCTGACTACAGGGGTTTCTCAAGCAGAAAAGAGCACCAGGAGCAAAATAGCACAGGAGTGACTAATGGGATGGGCACGGGCTAGGCTGAGATGCTGCTGGTGTTGTGACTGCTTGAGCCCAGGGTTCTGAGGGGCACAAACAGGCTGCTTGACTAACACTCACCCTCCTGTCCTGCTTGCAAGTGCCTTGCAAACCACCCCCACTCAGAAACATGCTTCTCCCTAAACAGAGGTTGAGGGCTGGATGCCACCTTCCTTCAGACACTTTGCCCTTGAAACCACCAGCCACAGCCCTCTCCATCCCTCCAGTTTCCTTAATGGCTGACCCCTTGGAGCTCAGGTCTCACAGCAGAGGGGTGCTGAGGGTGCTGGAGAACACCAAGGGCTCTCCCCCCCATGTGTATTTTCAGTGTCAATCTGCTGTATTGTCTCTCTCAACTAACACATGTAACCGGGCCCTGACCGGCATGGTGACAGTCATGCACTTCCCGGGTAAATTATCATGTTCAATGGGATATTTTACATGAACATAAATTATTATGTTCATGTAAAACATCCCATCCCCTGTAAACGTGGTGGAGTTTGGATTAGTGGAACTGTGGGGAGATGTTAATATTTTTTTTCCAGTTATCTTGCTGGGCAACAGCTGAGTGAATTCTGTAGGCTGGTGTGGGCCTGCATCCCTGTCCCACCTCAGGTGAAGGCTCTGGGCACATCTCCTCAGCTTGGTAGGTGGGCCCTGGCCTGCCAGATCCTGGAGCAGGCCACCCCAGGAGAAGGTACAGGGTGTCTCCAGTCAGGGCAGCTACTGGGTGGGTGTCTGGGGTGATTATGGTAAACCTGTTTGTGGTTATGGGTGAAGGGTGTGGATAAATGGGATTCCTCCAAGGCTCCTGTGCTGCTTCACAGCCAGCACAAGAGTGTGGGAAGGGGGTGACACGTGGCAGAGCAGTGGGGATAATGTGGGACTGGAAAGGGAGTAGGGGGAGGCGTCAGACTGCCTCACTCAACCCACTCGTGGTCATGGAGTGGGAGGGAAGGGGAATGGTTACTGGTTTCCAGGCCTGAGCTTGCAAAACTATTTGTTTACCACTTCTTTGTGGGAGAGGAGCCTGTGCCTGGGCAGCCCCTGGGAGTTGTTTCTGGGGGTCAGCGAGGTGCTGGGTGAGAGGCAGTTGATACCTGCCTTTTATTTGGAGCTTCAGGAAGGCTTTGTGGAGCCTTTCTAGAAGGGTTTACTCATGGGTGAGAGGGAAAATTGCATAATTGATTTGAAGGAGAGAGGCAAAGCAGAAATAGATGACCTTTTTTTTTTCTTCTTGGTTTTTTTTTTTTTTCCAGCTTTGAAGAAAGTAAAAATAGTCAGATGCCCCCAGGAGCGTTGCTGGAAATGGTGTCAATCAATAGAATTATGAAACATCTAGAAAAGAGGTGAACTGTGAGGTGGGAGAGTTTGCTAGGGAGAGCAGCTCAGGGAAAGACTGAGGTCCTTGAGAGACATCTCTTGCTGTAACAAAACAAGGTGATGGGACAGCTCTGTGACACGTGAAACCTGCCCCAGACAGGTGCTGGGAAATGCACAGTGAAGGAAACAACAGTAACTACTCTGAGAGTAACCCATCGAGTGTGTAAGGGATGTGGGCTTACTCCTCTGAGAGCAAGTGGAGAGGAAACCATGGACACATTTGTACTTAGTGTTGGTACAAAACACATGTATTTAAATGTATTTAAAATAAAAGGATGGGGAAGTGGAGGATTATTCTGAGGGGAAGAGTCTCAAGAGGTTCAGAACTTGCTCATCTCCCACTCCAAAAAGAATAAAGCAGAAACAGGCTGTGTGCTCTCCTGCCATATGCATGAGGAGGGATTTGCATGCCTTCAGGAGGGTGGCTGTAAACAGGCAGAAACACTTCAAGCTGTTTACAGAGACAAATGGGGGTCTTGTGGAGTTACTCAAGGTGAGCAGGCTGCTTGTACTTGCTGGTTTTTCATGTAGCTGATGCCTGGTTGTAGCAGCCAGAGGCTACTACTTTGCTTTGTCTCCTGCTTTGTCTTGTGAAACAGTCTAGTGCACAGGAGAGTCCAATCCTGCCCTGAGGCTCTGGGCACTGGCTGGTGCCTCTGGGTTCTCCATCCTGAGCAAGGTGCTTGTTTGCCTCCTAGGATCTCCCAGCGGGTGGAGACCAGCCGGGCGCAGCTTCGGGCCATTGCTGAGAGAGTCACCCTCGCCCAGGCGAAGATTGAGAAGCTAAAGGGCAGCAAGAAGGCTATTAAGGTAGTGACTTGAGTGAAAGTTGCACAGCCTCCCTTTCCCTTTCACTCTCTCTCTTTACTCCTGATATGGACTGGAGAAGAAAGGGTGTTTGGCTGCCAGGCTGAGGAGCAGGTTTGGATGGGTGTCTCCTGCCTCACTCTGCCATATGATGATCCTTAGACCCCTGAGCTGGGCAGCCCCAGGCTTTATGAGGTCTCTATAGGTTGCTGACCCAGCTGCTTCCCAGGAAAGATGAAAGACATGCACTGAGCTAAGCCCAGTACCTCTGCACACGAAGCTCATACACACTTGGGCTGTTTGAGTGAAAACTGCTCTTAAAGAGCCTCCAGGATTTCCACCAGTTTTACATGGCTCAATGGGATTAAAGAATCCCATTGAGCCATGTAAAACTGGTGGAAATCCTTCTTTCCCTATTCTTTCTCTGTTTCATACAGTATTCCCAAAGCCCTTCCTGCCCTGTGAGCCTTTTTGCCAGTGATCTACTAGTACTTCCATAAAGAGAGCAGCTCTGGCACTTCCAGTTTGGAGGTGGCAGCCCATGCATGCCTGGGCCTGTGCAGGTAGCCCTTAGTAGCCTCTTGACTCTTAAGGTTGTCCATTCCCACTGGCAGCCCAGACTGTGCACTCACTGCACTCTATGTTTGACCTTGTGGGAGTACTTAGTTCTCAGGGTGGGTTTTTAGCCCTTTCTTGTTTCTCCACAGGTATTTTCCAGTGCCAAGTATCCAGCCCCTGAACAGCTGCAGGAGTACAGTTCCATTTTTGCTGGTGCAGAAGACCCAGCTGAACAGAAGTGTCCCAGGCACAAGATTCAGAGCAAACACCGAGTGCTGGATGAGAAAGCTCTGCAGGTGAGGAGGAGAACGGGCCTGGAGAGGAGCAAGCAGTCAGCCTCTCGGTGCTCAGGGCTTGGGGATGTGTGCTGGGAGCAGAACATGTTGTGGGGGGGTGAGGTCAGACTGAGAAGCTTGCAGAGCTGCAGGTTTGAGGGCCATGAGTACAAAACCTGTGTGGTTGAGTGCTCAGGTGTCTCTTAGCTGCCAGCTCTGGAGCAGTTCCACTCCCTAAAGTGCCACTGTTGCCTGTGGTGGTGCTGGTGGGTGTTGCTGGATGGCCTCAAGGCTTCAGTTTGTGTAGAAAGGCAGCCAGGCTGTTTGAAAAACAGTTTCTGAAGGCTCTAATGTAAGCAGGGAAGAGAAAGGCAGAAGTGTTTGTGTGTCAGGGCACAAAGGAGTCTTGGGGTGTTTTTGTGTCCCAGGAAAGCATCACACCTGGGTATTGTCCCTCCCTGCTTCCCAGCTAAGCTTTACACCCTGTGGGGGAGGATCATTTTTCTTCTTTACATCTTTTGTTTGTGCTTTGCTTCTCCTTTGCCATGTTCAGCTGTTGTAGGCTGTGGGTGCTTCAGAGGGGCTGGGTCCCTCAGCACCCAGAGTGTTTGGGGCTTTCAGGTGCACCCATGCTGCAGGTGTCTGGTTAGTGGTGTTGAAGCCCTGAATATGGAGTTTGGTTGGGGGAGGGGGGTTAACTTGTAGATTGAGGGGCTCCCTAGGGAGGGCTGTGAGGTGGGTTTGACAGGAGATGCTGCACATGGATTCTCCATCAGCCTGAGTCAGCTTCCTGGGTTGGAAGGAGTGGGGAGGAGGAGTTGCTGTGTTCCAGGTGCCCCATGCTGGGAGTAGCAGACATGGTGTTTGTCACAGGTTGGGCATCAACCTGACACCTCTTGACCATCAGCATTCCAAGGGAGCAGGTCCTCCTTGGCCACAGCTGAGCGTGGAGCCTGGCATGCCTTGCAGTAATGAGGTGTGAAGGGGAATCTAATGTTTGCATTTATGGCCTCCTCAGTTATTCAGGGGGGTCAGCAGAGGCTCACTGCCTTGTTTCACCCCTGCTGAGGGTCTCTCTGCTGGGAGCTCTGGGGGTGGCCTTTGAGACCTTCACTCATGCAAGCACACACAACCCCACCTGGAGAGCAGCTTGCTTTGCACACTGCTGTGGGACCAGCTGAGCAGGGACCTGCTGCAGCTCTGTGGGGCTTCTCAGGGGTGGGTGCTGCCTTTGTCCTGTGGCTCAGTTCCCCTCAAGAGGCTGCAAGTGCCTCTCAGGAGGCTGGAGAACAACTTGGGAGACGTGGTCTGTAACCTCTCAAGGCTTCAAGCATGTCAGTAACCTGGCACATCCTGGTAAGCTCTGCCTCTGCTGTGGGCAGGGGGAGGATGAACTGGGGGTCCTGCACCTGCACAGCCTCAAATGCTTTTCCAGCTGGCTTCAGTGTGCCCTTGGCTCCTGGGGTACCAACCCCACTGCCTCACTGTGTGCTGAACCAGAGTGACTCTACATACTTCCAGTGCTAATCAAAATCTGCAAAGAGAATTAAATATATATATATGTGTGATGGGAGGGCCAAGTGTGTGTGAACAGTCCTAGCAAAAACTTCCCCATGCTTAAAAAATTAAACATTAAGAAATGAATATTAATGATCAAAAGAATCTTTATTTCTGAATCTGCTTCTGTGGTCTCTAAATACCAATTTTTGCATTTTTGCCCACTTCCTGCTTTACAAATTCAAGCTGTTCATTTCAGTGTGGTTTTTTTACAAGCTGGAACACTTTTGTTTGGGTGGGGGGTGGGCCAGACACATTTAACTCAGAACCTCCCAGGGCTTTGCTTGGAGCATTGTATAGATTCCCCTCATGGATTGCCTGAGCTGTGACTAAGCCATTGACTGGGATTTCTGGCTCCCACATTTGAACCTGAAATTCCAGTTTGCAGAAACTGGTTGATTTTCTGAGATGTGGTCTTGACCCTGAACCCTTTGCCATCCCTGCATGCTCCACCACACCTCTGAACACCTAACTGAAGGCAGCAGGGGAGGCAACAGAGACATCTGGGGGACACTGACAGCATGAAACCCCCTGCAGACACTACCAGATGCCTCTGGCTGCCGTGCTTGAACCTTCCCTCTGGCTGCAGAGCCCAAGGGGTGGGTTTATTCTGGTGGGTGCTAGTCAGTATGACCCACCTGTGGCACCAGAACCCAGGGGTGTGACTCTAACCTGCTGGAATGCCTGGAGTGGGGTCAGAGTGGTGTTTGGGTGCTTCCTCCCCCACAGGGAGGAGGAGAGGGAGCAGAATGGTTCCCAGACCGTGCAGCACATCCAGCCCTGAGGTTGGGGTGGCTGCTGAGGGCTGTCTCTGCAGCTGTGGTCTCAGTGTCTCACCATGTGTTACCTGTCTTCTTGCAGGAGAAGCTCAAGTACTTCCCTGTGTGCCTGAACACCAAAGTTCACCAGGAGGATGATGCAGAGGAAGGTCTTGGCAGCCTGCCCAGGAACATCAGCTCCCTCAGCTCTCTGCTGCTCTTCAACACCACTGAGAACCTGTGAGAGCTGGGGCAGCATCACCTGCCCAGTGTGTCCTGGGGGGGCTCTCCCTTCCCTGGGGGCAGCAGGGACTGCTTGAAGCACTCCTGATGCAACAGGGTTTGGTGCCTCTGCTGGCTTCCAGCTGTCCACTTGTTTTCCCCACTCTTCCCCTTGGGTGGAAGGAGTTGTTTTGCCTGCACCTGATCTTCCACTCATGTCCTTTCAACCCAGTTTTGCTCTGCCCTTCTCCAACTTTTTTTTTTTCCTGTCATTTCTTTGTAATTTCTCCCCAGCCTTGGGAGCTGCTGTCACTGTTGCCCTTCTCTGCCCCATGTGCCAGCCTCAGTACTGTCCCTTCTCCTGGTGGTTCCTCCCAGCAGCACTTCACTGCTCTTGCAGCTTCAGTGTCCCCAGAGCCTCTCTCTTTGCTGTTCCCTTTCCCACTGGGCTTTGCCTCGTGGTTCCTCCTTCTGCTCATACTGAAGAGCATCCTTGACCTGGAGATCTCAGCTGCTGGACCTCCTCTTTCTCCTCCTGAGCCATGGGTTATTTCCCCTCTGTGTTTTCTCCCAGACCCTGAGTAACAAACCCCCAGCAGAGAGTGGTTCTCCTGCTTCAGGCCAGGTGGTGGGCAGAGGAGAGCTCTGTAATGGGGACACTATAGTGGGACTCTGCTTCAGGGTGAATGTGGAGGCTGTGCTGGCAGGGTGAGGAGCTGACCACCTCCTGCTTCTGGAGGGGTGAGGTGGGAAAATGGGGCTGGGGGAAGGGAACTGAAAGGCCTTTGAGACAGTAGGTCTCACCTCCAAGGTTTTTTGGGGGTACACTGTTTGTCCTGGCCTTGGCTCTGGAGGCAGCATAGCTGAAATACTTGTTCTTGACTCCTAGGTACAAGAAGTATGTCTTCCTGGATCCTCTGGCTGGAGTAGTGACCAAGACCCATGTGGCTCTGGAAACAGAGACAGAAGAGAAGCTCTTTGATGCTCCTCTCTCCATCACCAAAAGGGGACAGCTGGACCAGCAGGTGAGATGCAGCTCTGGGGATGCAGCTGCTTCCCCAGGAGAGGGCTTCTCTGAGGTGGAGAGCAGGGATAAGGATGGTGCCTCAGGGGGCTGCAGACTGTCTCACTTGTCAGAAGGAGTTTCCTGGCTCTGTGCTGGAAGTCCCTGGTATGACCCTGATGGATGAGATGGAATCTTCAGACCTGGCAGGTGTTTCATTCTTCCTGGTGTTGAGCAAGGGCTTGAGCAGAGTCCTCCACCCCTGGCATCCTGCAACCTGCCTTTTCCAACCCTGCTGTCGTGGGTTTGCAACGTGGCTTCTTCAAGGAGCAACTGGAAACTTTAAGGGTCCAACACAGCAAATCCCAGCTGGGCTCCCAAGGGCCAATCCCAAACCCTGTTGCTGACCAGGCCGGGCCAGTCAGCGCCCACTTGTAGCCCATGGAGGATGAAGAGACCCCACTTGTAGCCCATGGAGAGGCACCTGGGCCAGGCAGGAGCCACCATGGAGCAGGGGGAGGAATAGGGAAGAATCTGTGACCTCCATTGGAGCAAGGCCCTGGCAGCACCTGCAGCCCCTGGAGAGAGATCAGAGGCAGAGAGAGACGCAGGCCCAGGCTGGAGCAGGTTTGCTGGGGGGGCTGGTGACTCTGTGGGGACCAGGCTGGGGGCAGCAGTCTGGGACTGAGAGACTGAGAGACATTCTGTGAGTTCATAGCAGTGACCCACGCTGGGGCAGCTGGGGAAGAGCCAGGCCCTGTGGGAGAGGACTCANCCAGACCTGGGTAAGGTGCCAGAGATTGATGTGCCATCCTACCTGCCAGACCTGCCTGGCATTGCTGCAGACCTCATGTACAGCGCTGACCCGGGCCCTGGCATCGCCCCCTCTGCCCCCAGCAGTGCCATTCCCGAGCTGCCCTCCTTCCACACCGAGGCGCTGGAGCCCTCCACACCAGGTACCTCCCACTGCTCACCCAGAGCCTGTGAGGGAGGAGCCGGGGGGAGAGGTGGGAACGAGGCAGCAAGTCCCTCTTGGAGGTTTCAAGGTGGATGCTGGGGAGAGCTTGTGCTTGGGCCCGAGGTGCAGGCCCCTTCCATCCCTCACCTCTGTGAGGCCAGCCAGGAGGGACTCTGCAGGGATGTGCCAGCCTGTGGGGTGCCCTTGGGCAAGCGGGGTGCCACTGGGAGGGCAGAGGAGGGATGTCCCAAACTGCCTTGTCCCTGCCTGCTGCTGTGTGCTGGGTGGGAGTGCTCTGCTGCGGCGCCTGCGGAGGGCTCGGGTCTGCTGCTGCTGAAGCTCTCAGTAAGCTGGTCTTGGGGATGCTTCAGGTGTGACTCCTCTGTCTTTCAGACCTTCGAGATGCTGGGTTACTGCCTCCACCACCAGGGGGACCGCCCCCTCCTCCTGTTATGCCAGCTGCTGTGCCTCCCCCACCACCCCTGCCCCAGCCCACGGTTCCCTCTGAGCCAGCCTGGGCAGGGAGCAAGGAGAGCAGCAGTGCAGGGCCTGCAG
Source organism: Heliornis fulica (assembly GCA_013399135.1). NCBI lineage: Eukaryota > Metazoa > Chordata > Aves > Gruiformes > Heliornithidae > Heliornis > Heliornis fulica. Next base: position 75,419 of record VXBZ01001501.1, read on the forward strand.
GTAAGGCCTCAGCCTCTCCATGGCTGCACTGACAGGATCTCCCATGGCTTCTGCCTGGGGCTGGTTCCTGGGGGCTGGGAGCCTTCTGTTCCCCCTTGGAGGGGCTGCTGGGGGCTGGGCTGCCTGGCTCATAGCCCTGGGCAAGGTCTCAGAGCTGCCCTTGGGGACTTAGGGCTGTAGCTCGTGTGCTGACCCTCAGCTGCTGCCCACCATTCCTGTCCCTGCAGCTCCAGTGCAGGGAGCCCCCAAGGAGGTGGTGAACCCCTCTACTGGGCGTGCCAGCCTCCTGGAGTCTATCCGCCAGGCCGGGGGCATCGGCAAGGCCAACCTCCGCAGCGTCAAGGAGAGGAAGCTGGAGAAGAAGAAGCAGAAAGAACAAGAACAAGGTGCTGAAGCTGTCTGGGAACTGCTTCCCCTTACTCTGCCCATGCTGTGCGAGTGCAGGCCAAGGGAGGGCTGCAGCAGACGTGCAGGGGGAAGGTGGTGTCTCTCCTGGTGGTGTTTCCATCCAGGCAGTGCTCTGAAGACCTGCTAAACCCCATCTGCCAGCAGGTCTGGGGGCTTGGTGGAGATGTGCTCTGTCCCAGGGCACTGCAGAGCTGTCAGAGGGGACAGGCACAAGCCCTGGGGCTGTGGGGTGTTGGTGGCTGGGGGGGGTTGCTGTGGCAGAAGGAGACTGCAGAGGGCTGGTTCCTCTTGCCCCTCCAGGAGCTCCAAGCTTGGATGTCTCCAGAAGTTACCCTGCAGTGCCTCAAACTGGACTGCAGTGGGAGGGATTGGGCTGGGATATGAGTGGAGATCTGGTTCTTCCCCCTTTGATCTGGGAGTGGTGCTGCAGCACAGGGCTGGGTCCGGGCTGGTGCTGCTGGTCTGACCTGCTGTGCTCCCTTGCAGTGAGTGCTGCAGGACAAGGCAGAGATCTGATGTCAGACCTGTTCAACAAACTGGTCCTGAGGCGTAAAGGTACTGGGAAGCTGGGAAGTGGGCTGCTCCCTCCCCCGGGGTCGGAGAGAGCGTTCCGGTACCCCGCTTGTCAGCCCCGGCCGGTGAAACAGGGACAGTCCCTTTGGGCTGGCACCTGGTGTGCTCAGGGTCACCCTCCCAGGGGAGGGCACAGACTTGCTCAGGTGAAGGGTTAAATGTGCCATTGCACAGGGCTGTGGGGGCAGTAAGACTGTTGGCCCTTCTGGAGATGTGTCTTCACAGTGTCAGGAGCTGGAAGGGACCTCGAAAGATCCAGTCCACCCCCCTACCCGAGCAGGATCATCTGGAGGAGATCACACAGGAACGTGTCCAGATGGGTCTGGAATGTCTCCAGAGAAGGAGACTCCACAACCTCTCTGGGCAGCCTGGCCCAGGGATCTGTCACCCTCACAGGGAAAATGTTTGCCTTACATTCACATGGAACTTCCTATGTTCCAACTTGGACCCATTGCCCCTTGTCCCCCATTGGCCATCACAGAGAGCCTGGCTCTGTTCTCCTTTAGAGACCTGAATGAGGTGACCCCTCAGTCTCCTCCCAGCTCCAGAGCCCCAGCTCCCTCAGCCTGTCCTCACAGGAAGATGTCCCACTCCCTCCAGCACCTTGGTGGCCCTGAGCTGGGCTCTCAAGACATTCAGTAACTGCCTGTCACTGCCCTCAGTCACCAGTCCCAGCTCACCCATCAGCAGCCCCACACTGCCTCTGGGGTAGTTTAGTCTGCTCCATACCTGAAGAAACCCCCTCCCCTGTGCAGAGCCCCTGCACTCCCCAGTCACCAGCTGTTACTTACTGGTGCCTCTCGTTCCCTCACAGGTATCTCAGGGAAAGGGCCAGGAGCTTCTGGCACTGCCAACGCTCCTGGAAGTCCTGCTGGTGCCTTTGCTCGTATGTCAGACTCAATACCACCCCTTCCACCCCCCCAGCAGCCCGTGGGTGAGGAGGATGAGGACGACTGGGACTCATAGATGGGGTCAGGTGAGCGTCAGTGTGAGCTGAAGGACTCCTGAACAAACACCTTTGTGAGACACCAGCCTGAGGAAGCACAGCCTGGGGAGTGGGCACTGGTGTGGCAAGGGCACCGTGTCGTGGCTCTGAGGAAGAGCAGGAGCAGCAGGAGCCAAGGGCCGATCTTAACAGCTTCTCTTGCAGGCAAACACCCTGTCTCACTGTCTCCTCTGCTTGCTGAAGACCCTGGGTGCTAGAGGAGAACATGAGTGTGTCCATGGAGTTTAACTCCCAGTCCATCTGTACATGATGGTTTGTTGGTCTGCCTGGCCTACAGGAACTGCCTGTTGCTGTCTGAAAACTTCCAATAAAGGTGAAGGAAGCAGGTTCCTGCAGCCTTTGCTTGGGCAGGGGTTAAATATCTCACTAAAATCTGTCTGTCCCCCCTCCCTGGGCAGGGATGGAGCCCTCCAGCCCAGTTCCTCCTCCTGGTTCCTCCTCTGGGGTGAAGTCAGAGAGCAGGGCTGAATCCTGACTGCAGGGCAGGAGCTGCTCCACCAGCTCTCTTGTCTGTCCCTGTAGCTCTGATGAGCACCCAGAGCACAGACCAGCTCTGTGCCTGGTTATCAGCGCTCTCTCCCTCCTCGAGGACCCTGCAAGGAGCATCCAGCTGCTCCAGCTGTCCAGGGGGCACAAGAAGCTCCTGGGAAGAGGCTGTGCCAGAGCTGGGCCTGGCTGGGGGATGACAGAACCCCCTGTTTCAACTGCTGCCCTCCAGCACTGACCTGAGACCAAGGGGAGAACCGAGGGGGGCTCACACTGGAGATGTGGTGGCACATGGTGGGGGTTTTACCATTTCCCACAGAAAGGTTCTTTGAGTTCAGAAACCAGGGGAGGAAGAAAAGAACAATCCTCTGCTTAAGCCTGGTCCAAGGATGAGTGCTGTGCTCTGCCTCCATCCCCCTGGAAGCATCAAGTGCTTCTTGGCTCTCCTGCCTGCTTGAAGCAGGGCAGAAGGTGGGGGCTGAGCCACATGACCCACAGCTGCCCTCTGTCCTGTACCCTGGCACGAACTGATGGCCTGGCAGAGCTTTCCACAGGTCCATTAACTGTTCAGGGGTCACCAGCCCCCTGCACTGGGTGGTGATGGGAGATGATGGCAGACAAGAAGTTCTATTCACCACACTTGGAGTGTTTGGGTTGAAAACATTTAATCCATTTCAATGAAACCTGTAACCAGAAAGGACCTTGCTGTTACTGCTGTCACACCTGCCTTGGACCTGCAGCTGGTTATGGTGCTGCAGGCTGTCTCCTCATCACAGCACTGGGAGACCAACCAGCAACACATCCACGAGGGCAGCAGAAGGTGGCACAGACAACCAGGAGCTTGTGCTCTGGCCCCTCTCCACGGGCACAGGGCATGGGGCTGGCCGGGGTCACAGGGTGCCTGACTTCCCCTGATGGAACTAGGGACACAGAGAACCAGTTTGGCCCTGTCCTTCCCTGGAGGTGAAGGGCTGAGGGGAGCACAGAGGCCAGTGGGGAGGGGTTGGCTGCAGGGTGCAGGCTCTGACCTTGCGTAGGGCGGCGAAGGCGGCGCCGAAGGCGGGTTGCACCCGCGTGCGCTCCCTGATCCAGGGGGGCAGCTTGCTGAGGACAGCGGGGCGCGAGTACCTGTGGTCCAGGAGCAGGATGCTGGCAAAGTCCTTCTGATGCCGAATGGCTCTGCCTGTGACAGAAGCTCATGTCCCGTTCTCTGGCCCTGACTGGCCATGCAGCCTCTCCCACCCCTCCCCCAGGTTCAGTACAGCCCCCTGGCCGGCCCCCAGCGGGGTGTTACCTATGGACTGGTTGACTGCCTTCATGCACAGGTTCTCCACCAGCACTCTGCTGGGTGCCTGGCCAGCAGCTCGGGGCTGCAAAGGAGAAACAGGTGAGACCGAGCCTAGGCAGCTGTAAACCAAACTGGGGGGACTGGTCTACGACTGCTTTCACCCCTGCAGAGTGAGGGTGCCCAGGCTGAGGGGAAGGAGGGGAGAGAAAGGTGGGAGAGCTGTGCTGAGCACTGATGAAGCACCAGCCCAAGGTCCCCCTGAAGGCAGAGAACGTGTCCCCAGCAGCCCAGGAGCAGCACCTCCAGCTGGCAGTGAGAGAGAACAAGTGGGCTCTGAGGAGAAGCCTGGCAAGAAGCTTCTAGCTCTGTGCCTCCTCCTCTGAGGTGAAGGGACTCTGCTTGCCCTGGACCTCAGTGTCCCCAGGGAGCCCCAGGGGTGTGGCCCCCCTCACCAAGCTTCTCCCCTGTGTTTAGAGCCACCTGTTCATGTGCAATACGGAGGAGATGGTGCTCCTGGTACCCCCCAGCCTGGGAAGGGGGGGCAAGCTCAAAGGAAATAGTTACTCTTTGAAGGCAGCCCAGGGACACATGCTGGGAGGAAAGTTACTCCTAAACAGCTGCAGTGAAAGAGGCAGATGTGGAGGTGTCTGTTACCATTGTTTTGTCGAGCCAAGTCATTTTTTCCTGGAGCTCTGGAGATTTAATGTTGGGGTAGGGCATTCCCACCATAACCACACACCTGCAAGGGAGGACGGTGTTGTTATTAACATCCCATCCCCAGCACCCTGCCAGCACCCTGCCAGCTCAGAGGCCACTGCACCCCTCCAGGCAGGGCTCTGAGGGCAGCATCAGGCACAGTCTGACAGGCACAGCTGAACAGAGCTGCCCTGGGAGTGGGTGCTGGAACAAGGGGTTACCCAGCCCAGCAGNTGCCAGCACCCTGCCAGCTCAGAGGCCACTGCACCCCTCCAGGTAGGGCTCTGAGGGCAGCATCAGGCACAGAGTCTGACAGGCAGAGCTGCCCTGGGAGTGGGTGCTGGAACAAGTGGTTACCCAGCCCAGCAGTGCTCACAGGGAGACTCTGCAACAGCAGGTTCTGCAGCCACCCAGCAGCCTCGGGCCTGTGACCTCAGCCCAAGCCCTGTGGGGCCTGGGGCCTGTGACCTCAGGCCAAGCCCTGTGGTGCCTGGGGTCTGTGACCTCAGGCCAAGCCCTGTGGTGCCTGGGGTTTTGTAGCACTGCCAGCACTGGGGTGTCCCCCCCTGCCCCACAGGCCCCATGCTCCTGTCCCAAGGCCTCTCCTTACCTCCCCAGCTCATCCGAGAAGTTGATGCCTTCGCTCATTTTGCCTCCAACTACAGACAGCAGCAGGGCCCCCGTCACCTGTCCTCCCGCCTGGCTGCAGCGCTGCAGGAGAAGCGCCAGAGTAGGGAAGGTGTCTGTGCTGCAGAAACACCCCCCCCAGCCGGGCTGGAGCCCTCTTTCCGTGTCCAAAGCTGCAGTGCCACCCTCAGCAGCACCCCCATGGCAGCAGGGACACCAGGCTGCCACCAGCCTGGTGGCTCAGCTCACCTTTATGCACCTGGAGTACTCAGCAAGCACCTGCTCCACCTGGCTGGCCTTCTTGGGCTCCTGGAAGACCTGTCCCAGGCAGGGTCAGTTGTGGCACATGCTTTCAGGAGTACAAGTTATTTGACTTCCACCCCACTGACAGAACATGGAGCTAAGATCAAGGAAGGGCAAATTGCCTGGAAAAAAAGCAACTTGAGCAGCACCTTTCCCACCCACCCTGGACAGGCACTGCCTGCCCACTTTCCAGCTGCACTCTTCCAGCTGTGACTGAAGCCCCAGCTGGGGCAGGAGGGGGCAGGGGCACACTGGCCTGCAAGATCCTGCAGGTGACAGCACCAATCAGTTCAAAGCACCAACTAACTGCAAGTAACAGCTCCACTTGCCAAGTGAGTGGATCAGTTCTCTGTGCAAAGCATTCCTAAAGTAACATTCGTTATTCTAGCACGACTAATTAGCTACTAACCCCCCTGCAGGTAATTGAGCAGCAGTTTGATAGATGCAGCACCCTGGCCTGAAGCATGAGTTGTTCTCCTAGTACAGGAGCTGCAACACTTGTCCTTCAGTGACAGTGTGGAACCCAAGGATGTTCTTTCTCTTGGTTAACAACAGGTACTATCATTCACCAGCCAGAACCAGGCTTTCAGGAGAGAAGTAACTGGCAGCTACAAGTAAAAGCCAAGACTGTTTCACTTACTGAACAGCAGCTATTCAATCCCCTGATTTAAATTCATTTTCCCCATGTAACTGACACACAGGCTCAGTGTGATCTCACCACAGCCAGCTCAGGAGAGGCTTTAACCCCTCCCTGGCCTGCTGTGGTCCTGTGTGTGAGTGCTGCAAGTCACACTCGCTGCAGCTGTGCCAGGCTCTAATGCACATCCAGAGTGCTGGTCTGCAGAGCCCAGGCAGGACAAATCAGAGTGACCTGTGTGATGGTGGCACAATGCCTGGACACTGACAGGACACACCTGGAAGGCAGGATGAGTGTGAGAAGCCAGAGCACAGTGCTTCCACCAGAGACACCCACAGGCAGAGCCACCCACAGGGTGCCAGCACCAAGCTGTGAAATTCCTGGGACCACACTCTCCTAATCCACACGGGAAGTTATTTGGCTTTAGGAAAGGGAAGTCCCAGCCAGGGTGGATGTAGCCCTTTCCCCCCACCCCCAGGCACACAATCCAGGACCCCAGACCCTCAGACAGACTGCTTGACCTCTGACACCCAATCTGCAAGTACTTCTGAGAGCCCCTGCAGAGCTTCCATGCTTGCAGCTGTCTCCCTATCAATGCTCCCCATCACTCCTTCTGGAGTCACTGTTGCTCTTCTCTCCCTTCTCCACCCTGGTGGCACCTCCACCAGAACACCACCACTCTGGTCCCAGTCTGCCCAGCCCTCAGCTGTACTGGTCTCTGCTGTTCCCTGCTAAACCCAAAGAGCTGCTCAGGCACAGGGGAGCAAGCTCCCTGCTGATTGAGACTGAGCACTGTCAACCTCCCTGGCTGCTACCCAGCCTGTGCACCTAAAGAATCTATAGCTCTCACACACAGGCAACCACCTCACTCTGGAAACCTCCATGTCAGTACCAGCTGCCCTGGGCTGCTGCAGTTACCTTCTTCCTGGCTGCCAGGCGGCTGAGCAGCCCCGTCCCCTCCCAGTGGGCGTACACCAGCTTCTCGTACTCGTAGGAGGGGAAGAAGCACACCACCCCCCCTGGCACCACGTTGCACACGTTGTAGAGGGTCCGACCCGTCTCATCCATCTGCAAGAGACACGTTTTGGGGCTGACAGGAGCTCCAGCAATGCCTTCCAATGCTCTGCTCAATCCCAGGCTCACACCTCCCCATGCCTGGGGCCGGGAAGGAAAAATGTGGGAACTGCAGGGGGTCTAAGAGAGCTCTCTAGGGGGTCTGGGAATCACCGAGGCCTCTTTCCCTAATCCAGGGTTCCTGGGACTGCTGTGGAGCAGTGGGGGGTCAGGAAAGGAAGGTTTCCACGGTCTGTTGTCCCACTGGATGGGACCTGTCAAACTGTGAAGCAGGATCTCAGCACAGCCATAGAGGAGCTGCTGTGTTCTTTGTCACCAATGACCTCTGAAGAGGCAGCCCAAAACCCCCTCTGCTGCTCCCTTCTCCCAACTCCTTGGGAACACACCTGCCCAGATCCTACAGACTTCCCTCACCAGGGCTTTTGATCAGCACATCTTACAGAGGTAACAGTGTCCTGGGAAGCACAAAAGGGTATCAAGGAAAGGAACCAAGGAGAGACTGACCATCTGGGGCCGGTCTCGCATCTGGTAGGTGAACTCCAGCTGCTGGTTGGAAGGGCCACTGCACAGGATTATAGGTAAAATGTTTTCTGGTGGAATCACGTGCCCTGGAGACAAAAACAAGTAGTGAGAGTCAACATCACTGCTGTTGGTACAACCCCACCAGCTGAAGAGTGCAGAGTGCAGTGACAGAGACGTTTCATGGAACCATGGAATCACAGAATGATTAGAGCTGGAAGGGACCCCCAGAGGTCATCCAGTCCAACCCCCCTGCAAGAAGCAGGGACACCCCCAACTAGATCACGTTGCTCAGGGCCTCATGCCCTGAGTCACTCTCATGCTCAGAGTCACTCGCCTGCTCTGGCTTCTGTTCCCTGAGCCCCTGGGAAGAAGGCACAGCACGTGACCTGATGCTACTGGCCAAGACCACTGAGGAAGCCCAGGGTAGAAGTAGCCCCCCCTTTGCTGCCACAACAGTCAGGAAAGATGACATGGTACAGAGAGTGCTGATACAAGAGCACCTGGGGCAAACTGCCACACTCAGGTCACAAAGAGACTGAACCCTCCTTGCCACCCTGGCACACTCACCACAGGAGAACTCCACCACACGTTCAGGATCCACACCAGCACCGGCCAGCAGCTGCTCTCGGAAATCAGACACCTGTGAACCACAAGGCAAAGGGAGGTGAACCACCAGTGTCCCAACAGCCACTCACAGCACCACCACTGCAACTGTGTCCCAGCAGCCACTCACCAGCACCACCAGTGCCCCCGAGCACCGAGCCAGGTTGCAGGCTCCGAGGGGCGCACTGCGAGGCCATGGCAACTGCGAGTACTCAAGCCAGGCCCGGGAGGCCTCCAGGGCACGCAGGACAAACGGGTCCGCGTCAATCCGCTAAAGTTCAGTAAACTGAGGCACCGCCTGAGCCTGCTCCGAGCCGCCGCCGTGCCCGGAGCGCAGCGCCAGGGCCCCCGCGGCCCCGCGACAGGCGAGGGGCGGCAGATGATCCTGCTGGCGGCCCGGCTCCGGCCAACGCTCCGCTGCCCTCCGCCCGCGGGCGCGGTGTCCTGCCGGCCCCAGCGGGGAGCGGGGGAGCGAGGGAGCCCTCCTGTCCCTGTCCCTGTCCCTGTGCACAGCACTGGTCCCTGCCTGCAACCACCCTGCCTCCCGCACGGCACACGCCCAGAGCCCCAAACCCGATGCTGCAGGTCGGCCCCTAACCACAGGCTCTCTCCAAGCTGCAGCGTGAAAGGTGGAAGCCAGCTCTGTTTGCACACTCACAGTGAGTGTGCAAACAGAGCTGCTGCACTGCACACCCCCAGGACACTGTGAGCAGGATGTGACCTGCTCTAGATGATCCTGCTCGGGCAGGGGGTTGGACTGGATGGTCTCTCGAGGTCTCTTCCAGCTCCTGACATCCTGTGATACCAAGACTTGAACCTTGGCTCTTCAGGAAGATCCCCCAGGGGCTGGTCCCTGCGCCTTTACAAGACCAGATGGATTGGCAAAGTCCTCTGACTGGCCCATGCTAGCTCCAGGCCACCACGAGCCCAGCCTCAGGCTGTACCACCTCCAGAAAGGCTGGTGAGGGAAGTCTGACCCTTCCAGCTACAACGCTTGGCATCAACACCCAGTGTGAGGCTGCTTCCCTCACCGGCTGCATGGTGCCCCCAGCAATGATGACAGCACGGCACTCTCCCACCACTTTGGTGAAGTGGACAGCTGGATTCAGCAAGAGGAACTTGAGGCTGCTCTGACCAACTGTTCCTGGGAAAAGGAGATAAACAGTATCAGAAACTACCCATGGCACACACTCGGGGATGGGGGATTCTCCCTCCTGTGCTGGGTGCCCTGGGGAGTCCCCTCCTCTCAAAACAAGGACTTGCTACTATTCAATAGTTTGAGGGGCAGCACTGGGTTACACCAACCTACTACTTCCAAATCCTCCTGGAGCTGTAGAAGAGGTGCAGTAAATTGCAAGACAAAGAAAATGAAGATGCAGAGTGGGAGATCTGCAAACCCTGGCCCCAGTGCCCTTGGTCAAGAACTCCCGTGGGTTCACAAGAGTCCTCACACAGACCAAGCCCACCAACCCACATGCACAATGTTCCACCAGAGCTGCAGGCTCCTCCAGGCTTTGGGTCTCCTCCCTCACTGCCAGGGAAGCATCCACACTGCCTGTCCTCTCTGGCCCACCATCATGCCAGTACCTTGCCTGTGGAGAATGACTCGGCCATCTTGGTTTGTGTTTGTGAGGGCGGAGAGAAATCCCTCGATCTTCATCAGCGGAGAGGCAAGTTGGAGCTGGTCACTCTCAGCCTCCACAGCAGGGTTCTGGAGAGGACCTGCTGGCCAGAAGATGAAATAAGGAGCAGGCACTTTAGGCCACAGTTCTGAAGACAGGGACTAAGCATAAAATATAGATGGGCCCTCCTACTGAACATGATACCTGGTCTACATATGCTGGCAGAGAACAAAGACCCAGTAAAGGGGAGAACCCAAATTATTTCTTATTGCTAGGGGGAAAAAATCAAAACTCTAGCTTTTATAGCCAGCATCACTAAGCAAAGCTCAGGTCCCACAACCAGCAGGTCACAGCAGGACAAACCTTGAGTGTGAGCAGTGTAAACATGGAATCACATCATTCAGCTTGGAAGGGACCTCAGATCTTCTAATCCCATGAATGGCCACCTAGGTCATCTGGTCAGGTATATTCAAAAACACCTAAGCAGGCCAGTAGTCTACAGCCCTTCAACCCAGCCTCCCCTCTTTCCTCACTCAGACAGATGCAGGTTCCATGTCCTCACTGTCCAGATACATGAGTGGAGGATGTCTGAACTCACCCCCCTTATCAGATCCCTGCTGAAGAGTCAGAAGAAAGTTCTGCAAACCAGCCAACTTCTGAGTCTCCCTGTTGGTCTTCACAGCTGTGCCAGGGCATCTGTATCGCTCCACGAACCCAAAAAGCTGCCAAGCAAAAGCCAGTAAGCCCAAGACCATCAAGAGCAGGGGTCAGAGAAGACAAGAACAGGTTTGTTGGCCTGCCACAGATAAAGCTCCTCAGAGATGTGCACAGAGTATCTCAATCAGCATCCAGCAGCCCCATGCTTCCATCACCTCCCTCACTGAGTTAAAACAATCCTCTGATGTTTGCTCCCCCTGTGCAGTGCAGCCCACTGGGCTGGTGAGCTCTAGGCCAGGCAGCACAGAACCAGCACCCACTGGAACACACTGGGTTGTTCTGGTTACACCATGTCATGTTCTGCTTTGCTGTACAAGCAGGAGGTGACTTGCCCATCCAGTGCAGGGCCCACTGTGACTGCAGAGCAGGGTGGAGCAGACAGGCTGCTACATCTCCCACTTCCACTCCAGTGTGTGAGCCAGCCCACCAAGCCCCTGGGCCAGTACCTACCTTCCTGCTGAGAAGGCTCTTCCTGCAGTACCTCTGGACCTGTTGGGAGAAGGCCAGGGAAAGGAACAGCATTCCAGCAGCTCTCCCCACCTGCTGTCCTCGACCCTCACCCAGCAGGGATATCACTTGTAATGTTCCTGCTGTGTCCCCAGGGAGGAGCACACGGGGCTTTGGGAGTGTTGCTCCCTGGATGTGGTGGCTTTGCAGCTTGGTTTCTTTAAGAAGCTGCTAGAAGCTTCTCTGAGGTCCAACACAGCAAATCCCAGCTGGGCTCCCAAGGCCCAATCCCAAACCCTGTTGCTGACCAGGCCTTCTTCATCCTCAAGCCTCACAGCATGTGTGTAAGCATGTATGTATGTTACAGCATGTAACCCTCACAGCATGTGTGTAAGCATGTATGTATGTTACAGCAGGTAACCCTCACAGCACGTGTGTGAGCATGTATGTATGTTACAGCAGGTAACCCTCACAGCATGTGTGTAAGCATGTATGTATGTTACAGCATGTAACCCTCACAGCATGTGTGTAAGCATGTATGTATGTTACAGTATGTAACCCTCACAGCATGTGTGTAAGCATGTATGTATGTTACAGCATGTAACCCTCACAGCATGTGTGCTTGCTTCCCTCCACCCGTGTCCAGACAGCAGCAGAAGAGGTCTAGACCTTGGGGAGAACCTGCCAGGTGGGCTTGGCTCTGCTTCCAGCTCTCCCACACCTCCCATACCCTTGGACAAGTCACCACCCCCTGCACCCTAACAGACAGGATCTGCATTACCTTGAAGAGATTGATGTTGTCAACCTGGCTCTGAAATAAGAAGTCATTGATGGATTTTAGCACTGTTCCTGTAAAGAAAAGGAGGAACAGGACAAAAAAAAAAAGAAAAATTATTAGCTGTTGTGTCTGCAGTCCCTAAGGGCCCACAGCCACACTTCTGACTGATGACTTCACAGCCCAGGTGCTCACTCCAGCCTTACCTGGTTGAGAAACTGCCTGAGAGCTGGGATTTTGGTTCACATTGCCTATAGAACACAATTCAAGGAAGGCTTAGAATGGGCCTGTCTTAAAAAGGAAATAACTACACATCTGCAAAACAGGGATATACAGACAACCCAGGAGCTCCTCCCACCACCCACATTCCTGCAGCAGGAGGCACCAGGTATGGCACCAGGACAACTCCATGTGGGGCAGGGAGGGCTGTTCCTGCAGGAGCAGGGTGGGAGGTGGACTGTACATCTGAGAGAAGGGCAGACCCCTGCCCCAGAGAGCTGCATTTTCCCTGGGCAAGGAGGATGCTCTTCAGGAACTTGTGACTGGCTGTCCTCAAGGAATGCTGAGGACTTGCTAACAGGTCATTAGAAGACAGCCCTACAAATGCCAGTGGATTTAAAAACAAAGCAAATTTATTTTATTTTATTTTATTTTATTTTATTTTATTTTATTTTATTTTATTTTATTTTATTTTATTTTATTTTATTTTATTTTATTCTGACTGCAGATT
>VXBZ01001501.1:97985-108985 GCA_013399135.1 Heliornis fulica
ACCAGGGTGCCCGCACGCCTCCGGCCTTTCACCGGGCCATGACTCGTGTTGTGCCCGGGCTTGTGGTGCCTCAGCACCGCAGCAGCCCGTCCGTCAGAGCCCCCAGCCACGGCACGGCGCAGGCCGGGCAGGCCCCAGCCTGCAGTTTCACTCCCCTCATAGGCCAGGGCAGAAAACTGGATGATACAGAGAAAAAAACAAACCCCAAAAAGGTTTATTTAGGGTGGTAACACACAGCTGGTGAAAGACTGCAGTGTAGAGGTCTGTGTAACATACAGGGGCGTAGGAATAAATGCAAATACAGAAATTCCTAGTGTGTAATGCTTCATGTGTTAATACTTCACCAACTGTAATGAACTCAAGGGTATGCTTACCATAAAAAGGGCTACAAAACTGCAAACAGCCTCTGGGCTACCAACTGGAACTCATTTTGTACCAATTCTGACTATAACACCGAGGGGAGGGGAGCGGGAGAGGAATATATATTTATTTTGGTGAAACAAGGCCCCATTTTTGCCCATATTTGTTGATGTCACAGGTAATGTGAATACACAGGTAGAGGTGTATCAAACCAGCAAAGACAAATCTGGGAGAAGCTGCCACAGACTAGTAATGGGTAGAGTACCAAGTGCAAATGCTTGCACACCCATGCTTGCTGGTAACAGCCACGTTGTTTTTGCACTGCTCAGCTACCCTGCCAACCAGGCTTCGTGCACAGAGGTAGGAATTCATTGTCCCACGGAAGATTTGGAAAAGAGGAAGAAAAGACTAATAGATCAAGCTCCAGGGTCTACTCCTCAAAAGATTTGGATATGCCTTGTCAAACACTGAATAAACTTAACTACTTTCATGGAAAAAAAAGAGAAGGGGATAAAGAAGAGAGTTCCTAGGACTACTAGTGTCTAACAAGCTAAAGTTTTAAGTCAGAACCAACCTGGAACTTTTTAATTTGGTATTTGTGTTAGCTGAAAAGTTCCTTTACAAGCCTGATTGTCCCAGTTTACTCTATCCCATAAGCACAGTCCAGATTTACCCAGAAGCTGGTGCCTGTCCTTGGGCTCTCTGCACTCTTCCTAAAGCACCACCACCTGGCTCTTAAGACGTAATTCCCAGCTTCTAGACTTCCTAATGATTTTTGTGCCGCTGGGGTTAAGCACCCAGGCCTGACACCAGAGTTACTGTGGTTTCCAGTCAGTCTCTTCCTGCCATGGTTCTGGTCATCCACATTTTTCAGGCACCCCTAAACGCTGCTTTTGTTTCCTGCTCCGAACAGCTGCTCCAGCCCTAGGGCAGAGGTGAATGGGAAGTGAGCGCTCTCCTACCCACCGTACGTTTATAAGGTTTCTTGGCCATGTGGGTTTTCAAATGCACTTTAAGTGTCGAGCTTTTCCAGAAGCTTTTCCCACACTCAGCACACTCATAGGGCTTGGCCCCTGCATGGACCCTCAGGTGGGCAGCGAGGGCAGAGCTGTGCCCGAACAGTTCCCCACACTGCTCACACTTGCGAGGTCTCTCCCCACGGTGGCTCCTCAGGTGCACACTGAGAGACGAGCTGCGACAGAAGCTGTCCCCGCACTCCACGCAGATGCGGGGCCGTCCCTCGGCGTGCACGCTCTGGTGCTCAGCCAGAGCGGCGCGGTCGCTGCACCTCCAGCCACATCTGGCACACTGGGAGGGGTCGGGCGGGAGGCCGCCACGGCGCCTGGGCGAGGCGTCTCCCCCGTGGGTCCGTCGGTGCGTGGCGAGTGCTGAGCTCTGGCTGAAGCCCTTCCCACACACGGGGCACTCGTAGGGCTTCTCGCCCGTGTGCGTTCGCACGTGGGTCCCCAGCGAGGAGCTCTGCCGGAAGGTCCTCCCACACGCGGGGCACTCGTAAGGCTTCTCTCCCGTGTGGATCCTCTGATGCCGAACGATGGCCGAGCTGTCCCGGAAACACTTCCCGCACTCGTGGCACTTGTGGGGCTTCTCTCCGGTGTGTACTCTGCGGTGGATGATCAGAGAGGAGCGGTCGCTGAAGCTCTTCTCGCAGCGAGGGCAGTTGAAGGGCTTCTCCCCCTTGTGGCCTCGCTGGTGGACAGTGAGATGCGAGTTCTGGCTGAAGCTCTTCCCACATTCCTTGCACTGGTAGTGTCTCTCTCCCGTGTGGGTCCGCTGGTGCCTGATGACATTGGACCTCTGGCTGAAGGTCTTCTCACACTCGCTGCACTGGTAGGGCTTCTCCCCAGTGTGGACCCGCTGGTGCTTGACGAGGTCCGAGTTGCGAGTGAAGCTCTTCCCGCAGTCGGAGCAGCTGAAGGGTTTCTCCGCCAGGTGGATCCTCTGGTGCTGGCTCAGGTACGAGCTCCGGCTGAAGCTCTTCCCGCAGTCAGCACACTGATGGGTCTTCTCTCCCACCTGCTGAACCCAGATGGCACCGTTCCCACACGTGGGTGGGTCTGGCTGGTCCCCAGCAAAGATACTCTTGCTGATGTGGGCACTGCTATCGTCCTCGAACTCATCGACTTCCACCCTGCAGGCAGTTACCATTCCCCATCTCTTTCTGAAAGACATCTCCAGCTCACTTTGTGTCTCCAGCTCCAGATTAGAGTCCTGTCTTTGATCAGCATCCTGGAGAACGTCACCTGTGAGTTTTCTGGAAGGGAATGGATGCAGTTCAGCTCTCACAGGACTTTCCTGATGAAGCTGGCCCTTCTGTGTGTCACCCATGGTCCTGTTACCTGCTGGAGTGAAGAGAGGAACTACCAGTGAATAATCCCCTCTGCTTCTCCGAGGGAGAAGTCCAAACAGGGCAACTGCAGAGACCTGCTGCACCTCAGCTGCCATAAACTAACAGTATGGAAGACAACCCTTCAGTATCTTCTCTGAGTAGAGTGTGGGCACGGAGACCAAGGAGCATGGGAAGGGAGTGACTCGAAGACAGGCAGCCACTGTGGCACTGATTGCACAGAGGGTCCTTTGTCATTAAGTCACAGCCCTAGGGGACAAAAACCTGTCACTTTCTTGTTTGCAAAGTTCCTGTGTCTAGCAGGGTTAGGGGAACATGGGCATCGCTCTCCTCTACAACCCCCATCACAGCTACCTCACCACCCGTTGCCTAGGAATCACAGCTCTTCTCCCAGCATCCCCATGCCTCATCACGGGGGAAAGCAGCCAACACCACAGGAATGTTTACCCTAAAAAGTCAACTATTTTTATTCTCTTCAGTCAATATCACCCTATTGAGCCCTTTTCCTCAAAAAAAAAAAAGCCCTACATATTCTGCAGAAAACTGTATCTAGATTTTTACTACAGATAGCCAAGTGAGTGGAATGATTAACTGCTTTATTAATCAAGCTGGAAATGAACATTTAGACTTAAATGTTTAGAAGTTACTGGGGTTTTTTTATTAGCTACATGAGGGGAGCCACAGCTGGCCTGAGTGACTGGAATGTGAGGGAGAGGAATGTGAGTGTAACTGTGACATCAGCAGACCCCCGTGTGCCCTTGGAGAGGATGGAAAGTCCCGAGAAGAGCTGAGGAACAAGACAAGGAGTTGCTGGAGTGCCAAGTAGAAGGCAGCTCCTGGAAGCTGCACCAGGGAAAGAGTCCCCCAGTGAAATGCTTGTTGCTGCCTGTGTTGTCTCCTGTGCCAATGGGATTATTGTGATGTGGTGAGGCACAGAGAGGATAAAAGAGCCGGTGGTAACAATGAATCTCTCGACCCCTCTCCACTCTCTTTCACCTTTACTTTCACTTTCTTTCTGTTCTCCTGACCATCACAACAATGACAGTTATATGGAGAACACACCTCAGAACACCTCTTACCTCATGCTCAGATGCCAAAGCATGAGGCAAGCTGATCAGCTGGATGGCTCTGCTTACAGAGTTAACCTGTGGGGGGTCAGAATATGAGGTGACTGCAGCAGGATGAAGCCCTCAGGTTTGTTTTGGATGATCTGCCTATTTTGGAAGACATCACACTGGCATACTGACTGCCAAAGCTGTGGTTGTTTGGGGTTCTTCCATGACACTCACAGCTAAGAAACATTCTCAGTACAAATGTTCAAGGTGTATCACGGGCCCCAGACATGCACCCTGTGGCAGCAAACCAACCCATAAAACATTAAAAATACTGTCAGCATGAAAGGAAGAAAAAGCAATACAGAAAACTTGATCTCATTTTGAATAGTTTCTTTCTGAAGGAGTATTAGATTCCTGTTTTTATCACACTCTGCCTACAAACCTTCCTGAAAGCTGAACCTATGTTGTATGGGGAGCAGAAGCAGCAGGGTGAGTGTGGTGTGAGGCACAGTACATGCCAAATTGTCAGCATTCAGCTCTTTTCTTCCCTTCCCAGACCTTTCTATTCCATTTCTCACCTTGTGAGCAATCTCCCTACTCTTTCAGTGTTTAACTGCTCCTGGCCACAAAGCTGTTTCTCTTCACTCCATCCAAGCCAAGTCAGGTATTGCAGATCCTGAACAGAGGAAAGAAAACAGATGTAATAAATACCCATCACAGTAGCAGTGCTGCACAGTGAGATTACAGAATAAGAATTTAGGAGACAAAAAGCACTCAGAGGAAAATGACACCCACAAACATGAGCCAGGGTCACCGCCTGTTCTGCCACACACACCGTGATGCCGCCAGTCAGGTCCAATACCCAGGGCTGGTTCATGTGGCAAAGACAGGGTCATGTACACATGCTGCAGAGGGCTGCCTGCCAGCCTGCTGCCTTCTTACCAGTGTCTGGATTCCTCCTGCTGCACTTCCAGACCAAAAGTGCTTCCTACTGAATTTTTGTGTAAGAATATATAAATTATTCAAACCATTTTCTCTCCATCACCTTTCTTCTTAGTGAACTAAATAATAATGTAGTTAATGCAGTTCTGTTCTGCAGGTGGAGGAAAAATGCTGCAGCTGGGCTGGTTTCTGCATCTGTCTGGAATCCTGTTTATTGCCTTTACCAAAGGAATATTTTGCTTGGTTGCTCTGGGTGGCTCAGTGGCTCAGCCAGGCACACACAGGTCTGGGTGAGAGGTTTTGGTCTGCTCTCACATTAATGACAGGAGCAGTCCAGTGGCAGAATTTCCTGAAAAAATGGCCATCTGGCTGCCTGGNAAGTCCAGTGGCAGAATTTCCTGACTTGTGGTCCTGAAAAATGGCCATCTGGCTGCCTGGATCCCGATGGAGGATACACAGCTGGCAGCAAGCAGGAAAAAAAGTCATACACACCTGTTTATATGCATGTAACACTGAGATAAGTTAGTCAGCCAACATGCAATACCACTTCTTGGGGATCTCTTTTCCAGAGCAGAAGTATGCTGGGGTTTGTGGGGTAGAAAATTAGATTGCCCATTTAGCTTTAGCACTACATTTGTGTGGTGGTATTTTTTACAGAGGCATTTGAAGATGCTGAGGGCTCAGTGACATCCTAGAAATGTACAGGTTCCAGGAAGAAAATGCTTTAAAACTGTACATGTGAATGCCAGCCCTGCAGTAACACTGCTCTACTCTGATCATGTGGATTCCCATCAGAAACCAGTGTAAAATTATCCCTCACTGGGTGTTCATAAGAAAAAGAAATGTAAACTAGCATCTTTTCCTTTCAAGATGAGAACCAATCTGCACTGGCTGCTCAGGTTCTAGACCCTACCTAGGACAGGCTTCCCCACCTACTGCAGTGGAAGAAAGGCCCCTGATAAAATGGTGACATTTTGTTGGCTGTGCCTCAGCCTAAAGTCCCATTCCTGCTTCCCACTGCCTCCTCCATGGTGGATTTGGTGGGCATCACCACTTGGGGACAGGGTGTTCTCACTCCTCCAGGCAGCAAGCAGTGGTTACAGGCTGTATCCCAGGTCAGGGAAGGGAAGCTGCACCCTAAATGGTGACTGACCACCTGCAGAAAGCAGAAAACAAGATGCAGGAGACAGCAGATGATGTGCAGAGCCAGGCAGTTTGTGGGAAACAGTGGGGAAGCACAGTGTACAATGCATGGCAAAGGTCTGTCCCTAACCAGATGGAAACCGAAATGCCACTGAGCACTGGCCAAGGTGCTCCGCAGCAGCCATGTTTGGAGACCCTAAACTGCTGAGGTAACCTGGTCCTCATGAGGTGACCTGGAGCACGGGGAGGCAATGAACCACCCGAAGAGGCTGCCCCGTGAAGGGTGAGAGAGCCACCACCGAGACCACAAGCCTCAGGGAGGCAGCGGAGTCATGGAGAACAGAAAGCCGAGTAGACATCAACTGGGGGGGACCAAACATCCTCTGTGGGGGCTTTGACTGAGCGTNCGGAGGAACAATGAGATGGGGGGGCGGGGCCTGTGACACAATCAGCCGCACCGTTCCCATGGAGCTCTCCCGGACAAGCCCAGAGGGGCAGCAAGAGGACACAGGCGGGGTGCTCAGGCTGTTGCAGCCATCTCTCCCGGCGTGATGTCGGCCATGTGGCCTTACCTGGTTTTGTTTGGTGAGTAGGAAATGTCTCTCCTGTACGGCAGAAGGGCAGCTGACCTGGGCACTCTTTACCCCTCCCCATTGCTCCTCAGCAGCCTGGAGGCAAGAGATGGGAGCACCTTCGAATGCCTCAGCTGCAAAGATCGCAGGTGCTTGAGGTTTTGCTGCCCACTGGAACTGGTGTTTTATTCCTCAAGGAGGGACAGAGTAATGAAGGGACTGGGGAGGAGGACTTGGAGCTGGACACAGTGGGCAGAGGCTGCAGCAGAGGTGAAGTCTGGAAACATGACAAAGGTGACAGCTGGTCATGTAAACCAGACATGAGTGCAGAGACAGAGACTGAGACTTGAGCTGCAAGGCCAGAAGAGAAGAGCTGCCCATGTGAGGGGACAGGAGGCAGGAGGAAGCAGTGTTAGAAGGGACCTTAGTTAAAGACAAACAAGGATACAGCTGGAGAACATGGATACAAAAGCCAGGCTGCTCTGGCCACACACCACAGCAGCGGCCCACAGCCTCTTTGTTACCCTGCTCTCTGCAAACCTCCAGAGTCACCTGCCAAGGTGGGGTGCTCCTCCCTCCTACTGCCTCCCTGTCCTCTTAGGAGGAGGTTAAATGCTTTGTTTGATCCTGTGCATTTGCACACAGGTGTTAATGGGATGGCACAGATGATAATAAGGTATTGAGGGAGTTTTAAAATTCGTTATTCCCAAAAGAAAAAATAAACCGTAGGTTGAGAACACTACAGAGGTTGCAAAGTCAAACTTGGAGCACGCCTGAACTGGTGGTTTTGCAGCTGTTGTGATTTGTTCCCACTGTGCACAGAGTCAGTAACTCAGCTCTTTCATTACCTGCCTTCGCTCCTTTAACATGGAGTTTGGCTTCTTCAGTGCCTGGATAGATATTGGCTCATAAGCAGCTATTCAGTGTGTTATATCATCCTAATTGTTCAATGTCTGACTCCCTGGTTTATTACCGATCCCATTTGAACTCTGCTGGCCCCCACAATACTACACCCCTTTCAAGGTGGGCAGAGCATGTTCCCCCAGGTCCAGGCACACCCCCTGTTGCTCCATTTCCCGCGTGTCGAATCCTGCACCCAGACAAGGCATCAGAGATCTGGGTTCAGGCCTACAGCTCCCCGAATTGGCAGTGGTTAACATGCCCTCTCCCTCTGACTCCCTCCAGCTCTCTTGTGCTGGGGCTGTGCAGCCAGCCCTTGGGGCGGGGAGGCCGAGGCGCTGGGAATGCCGCTCTCGGACGAGGAGTACCGGGTGTTCTTCAGGTCCCTGCGCGTCGCCCGTCGTGCCAGCAGCGCCTGCCTCCTTCGTGAGCTGTACGGCTGCCAGGACCCGCTGGTCCAGAGGCTGGACGAGTATGAAAACCACGGAGCCATCCCCGAGGGTAAGGCCAACCAAGGGCAGGCAGATGGATGGTGGGCCTGCAAGGCCACTACTGGGGGAGGACAGGCAGGAGCTGCTGGGGTGAGGGGTGGGTAGCAATCCTGTGGTGAGGAGAAGACATCTGCTTCTAAGTGTCCTCTCTCACACTTGACTGCATCCTCACGTGTCTCTTGGATCAGCCTCCTCTCACACCACTGGGTCAGGGAGATGACCAAGAAACAGTGGATTTTCTCAATGGGTTTCACCCAAATGACAGGGAAGTTTTCATGGAGGAATGTCATCCAACAGTGAGGTTTACTGGTGAGGGTTGTGGGACCCCAGCACTGGAGTTTATCACTGAGTTTGTGTGTTTGTCTCTTTCTAGGGCCCATATGCTCTGAAGAGCCAGGAGCTCCGTCCTTCCCTGACTTCTGCACTTTTTCTTTTTATCGCTGTAGTAGGAGAAAGTATTTCATTAAGGTGAGTCATTTAGATCTTTCCAGAAACCCACAGTGTGCTCTGGGCAACAGTCAGGCAAAAGGGTTAAGTCTGAAACGAGGAAGTGAGGCTAGAAGACAGGGAAGATAGAAGAGAGCCATGGGCACCCACCTTCCAGGGGCACTCCCAGCAAGCTGACTAGCTTTACACAGACAGCACTTGCAGCCACTTCCCCAAAAGGAGACTTTGCAGAAGGTGAAGAAAATGAACTTTTGAGGACCATCTCAGCCCTTATCTGCAGCTCATTCCCAACCAAGATGAGGCAATCTAGGTTACTGCAGGAGAAAGGATGATTCATGCAGGCTAGATGAGAAGGGAAGCAAAGAGAATGACAACTGGTAGTCACAGAAGATACTTATGGGGAGACTCCACAAGGAAAGGAGAAGGTTTCTGTCCTCTCCTAGGGTTATCCTTGTAAGGAGTGGGAAAGGTGGGAGTGTGCAGTGATTGCTAACTCCACAGAACAGGGTGGTGGCTAGGTGCCAGCTCCTGAAGGTGTCTGCTCCTGAAGCCCACTGCCTCTACAGATATTTTCTCTCCTACAGAGGACTGCATGCTCAGAAAAGTCCAAAGCTGGCCCTGGCACCTTCAGCAACGTGAACGTGAACAAGGACGCTATGTTCTTTGGTATCTTCAAACCCTGGACCCTTTCTCCCACAGTTCCCAGTGCCCAGCCAGCCACCTCCACGCCAGACATGGAAGTCACTGTGACTCCCACCTCCTTACCCGAGTTGAAGAACACGAATCTAAATCCTTCTGACCCACATGCCACAGAGATGGAAAACAGTGGCCAGCAGCAAGTGCAGCTGCCCATCACTGACATCCAGGATCTCCTCCTGAGGCTACAAGATACCCAGGTGCAGAGTTCTATGCAGACACTTCGACAGCTGTTGACAAAGAAGAAGGCAGTGGTACAGGAAGAGTTGCAGGCTGCCTCCCTGAAGCTACTGGTGGCCCTGAACAATGCAAGTGTGTCTCCAAGGGCAACCACCACCAGCGCTGGATACGGGACACAGGAGAGAGAAGGATGATCAGCCCTTGTGGATCTTCCACACAGTGTCAAGTCAGACACAGTGTCACAGGGACATGTGGGAAGGTGGAAGCAGGAGGATTCCTCCTTCCTAGGCCTGAGACATCATCAAGGTTGACAGTGCTTCCCCAGGTCAAAAATGTGGGAACCAAGGTAAAAAGCCATCTTTTCCAAATGTTACCCCTTGGCATTAACTGTATTAAAGAGTTACTGTCCTCTTCTACACAAACTGCTATTGTTTAATTTGGCAGATGGCTATTCTTGAACCGGGCAAGATGGAAAAATAGTTGCTTTTCCTGCTTGGGATTGTACCACAAACAGTAGCTCTCCATCCTGGGCTGGGAGATGAGGTTTGTTGTGCCACTGGATGAATGGCATGACAGAACACTAACATTTTTTCATCAGGTACACACTTCTGCTCTGAAGCTCCAAGGCAAGAATCTTCTTTGGAAATATGCATGTGAATACACACACACACACACAGGGCACTCTGAATGCAGGGAGGCCTTACCCCACGAGGGAACTGCTGGGCTGATGTTCTTATACTGGTGTTTGCATGTGGTTGTCATCTACTTCTGACAGAGATGCTGTGGAACACACATGAAAAATACTCACATTAAGAAATTCTCTTGTCTCTCTGAAAATCAGAGTCTGATTTATGGAAACTCTGGGTAAAATGCTGTTCCCTTTATAAACACTGGAAATACCTGTAAGTAAAACCCTGTGAAGCCATTTGGAGCCAGCACTTGCTGCTAAAAGCAGGGTGGAAGCTCTTCAGTAACCAGCTCGTTCTCTGCCGCACTCAGAATGAGTTTAGAGCTACCTCAAACCTATTCTAAACTTGGTTGGTTTCAGCTTTTAAGAAACCCCCATTAAAATGAAAATTCTCTACTCACCCTTCCTACCACAGGCTTTCTTACAATGTGTTCCACTGAGGGCTACGAGGAGAAAGGGACCAAAGGCCCCTTTCCTCCAGGTATCTCCCTGGAGATACCCTACACCAAGCACATCCCCACAGAGAGGGATGGGGGTGCCTGCCTTCCCCTTACTCTAAGGGACACAAACCTGGCTGAGCGAAATACAGGCTCCACCTCTCTCCACTGCAGGGCAGCTCCTCAGAAGATCTCAAAATTACAGGTCCTCCATTTGTCCGTGAAGCACAATGTTTCCTGAGGCTGAAGGCAGGTCACACACGGGAGATGTGCAAGCCCGTGAACAGAAGCGCAGCCCTGCCCTCACCCTGGCCCACCTCCCCCTCTGCTTCTCCCCAGAAGCGCCTAAAGCTGCCGAACTGGCGGCATCGGCACCGCCGGGCACCTCCCGCAGCAGCACCGCCCGCCTTCATCGCTCTCGGGTCCGGGTCGGCGGCCCACGCGTGAGCCGGCACTCGCGTGGGGTTCTTAGGCGTGGCCTCGGGGAGCCCAACGCCGGAGATTTCCCGGTCTGACGGCCCCGAGCTGCGGTCCGGCACGAACGGCGTCAGCAGCGGGGACTGCGGGCCGCGGGGAGCCGCTCGCCCCCCCGCAGGGGCTGCCCGCTCCCTCCCGGCCGTGCCCATTCGCTACGTGCCCTCCGAGCGTGGTCACCCGCCCGGCCCTGACCGAGCGCCGCAGTCCCGCGGCGCCGCCGCCCGCCCGGCTTCCGCGGGGGCGCCTC
>VXBZ01001501.1:138905-158222 GCA_013399135.1 Heliornis fulica
GGCCTGCGTCTCTCTCTGCCTTTATAGCCAGGGTACAGCATGGGGAGGGGCATTTAAAGGAAGAAGGAATCAAGACTCAGATGTGGTCTAAAATTTGCAGCTGTTTTTAATCAAAGTCTTTCCCTGATGATGTTTTTTTGCCTGGAATTTTTCATTATGTCAGTTCAGCCCTGGGATTTTCTGTACTTAGGAACCACGAATAATTTAGTATTTTATACACTGCTGCAACACTTGTACCAGTCACATTTTCACTCTATAGCACATAAATGATTTTGGTGAGGTCTTACTTGGGGGTGAAACTGGGAACAGGCAAGGGAACTCCGGGGGAAACAGACATGCACCAGTAACAAACTGAGGATGCTCCCAATAACAAAGCAAGAGAGGAGTCCAAAGTCCTTCCCCACCTAACACCAGGACTGCAAAGCCACAGATTTGAGATAGTCAAGGATGAAGCCATGGTTTGTTTGTTTATTTAAACTTAGCCTATTGTAATGACAAAAGATAAATGTACTGACCCCCACTCAATGTAACCAAGGTCTGCACTCTGCCCACATCCCTCCAGACCAGTAAGAATCTCCCAGAGGAAACCACTTTCCTTGCTGCAAGCCCTCAGCTGCATCACCCTGGGTCTCTAGTCCCCCACACTACCTGCATTCACTGCTCAAGTGGGGTTTTTTGCAGAGCACCCTAATTAATTTTGTTGCAGAGGAGCAAAAAGGTAGGAAATTCATGGTGAGACTGCAGATGGGGTAGGAATAGCATCACTCTTCATTACTGACATATTTAGGATGTGTCTGCCTGCATTTGGAGAAGGGTCAGCAAAGGACAAGCCAGTGATGAGTGTACAGTGTTGAGTCTTGACCTTGGCCTTAAAATGCACTGGTCACCAAGGCTAAGCCTACCTAGATGAAGCAGGGAGGGAAAAATTCCACTCACAGCAACAGCAGGGGAGTGATGGAAAGGACCAAGCTTGTTTCCTCTTCAGCACTTGGGCTGCAGGTCTGCATAATACCTTGATCAGGATTTTAGGCAAAGAACATCCTATCTGGCAAATGACCAGTAACTCAGTGTTCTTTTCCACTTCCTCAGTGAGATTTTGACATTGTTTTGAAAAAAAGAAAAAAGGGGCTGGGAGCTTTTTTGCTTTTTAGGGGTTATTTTTTCCAGTTGGCTTTGCTAAAACCTGTGTGCTACTTCTGTCAGTACTCACACAGAAAACCAGCTCTAGTATCTGACATGAGGTCACTTGAGTTATGAGCAGGCAAAACTATTTCAGACAATTCTTGGGAAATTCAGAAACAGATTAACATTTTACAGCCTTAAACCTCATGGTTTTTCATTCAAACCTTCAGAAATTAATTCTGTTCTGGGCCTGTAGTGCTCCCATGACATTTTAGGCCCAGGAGATTTGGTTGCACCAATTTGGAGAGGAATGAAAACTCAAGATTAAAAAAAAGAACCGATTTCACCTTTGAATTGCCCAGTTCTGACCAGCAGCTCCATAACTACACTCTGAGCTCAGCACTAACAGCAAATCATAGGATGCAAGTACATTTCCCATACAGCCTGTGCTCTATTTCTTGTGTTTTACATTTATTCTCTGCATCTCATTGCCCTTTACAAGAAATATAAGTGAAAAACCAGAGCCAGAGCTAACACAAATTGTGAGCTTAAACCCACTTAGCATCTGGCCTGGAAAACCTCCAACATGTGCAATTTTACATAGCTGAACAAATGTTAAGAGAAAAATCTGAACCCAGAGAAACAAAGGGGGGTGGTTTGGTGTTAGGGTTCAGTCTGACCTACTGAAAACTCAACACCCAAAGTTCTTTATCTGCAGTGTGGGGTGTGTAGGGGATACCTCCCCCAATACACACACCACAGGTTAGAAGGAGTAGAATTTCTGAATATACATATTCATTATATTTCCTGCATTTCCCTTATATGTGTTGAATATTTTCCATATTCAACACCTTTGTCACAGGTTTCCACCTACTATCACATGTGTGTTTTAGTCTGTGTGGCCTCTTGATGAAGGCTTGTAATCTTCCTGGGCTTTAAACTTCTTACCCTGACTGCTTTATGTCACCAGGAGTGGCTCAGGCTGGTTTTCTCCTCAGATGCATCAGCTCACTCCTTCCTTACATCCAGAGTCACTCTGCTTTCACGTTTCAGGGATGTTCTCTTATTGTCCAAGGGCAGCTGTGTCCAGGAAAATAACTCCAAGGTTAGACATCAGCTTCTCTATCTCAACTCCCCCTTTCCCACCAATCTATCCCTGTTTTACAGGCCATGCTGTCTTTGCTTTGTGAGTCTAACCATGTGCTGCTTAAAATATGGGACACCCCATAAATTTCAGCTTTCTCTGTATCGAGTTCTTTCCAGTTTTATTTGGAATATTACTTTATTATGGCAGTAGAGCAAGATGCCACTCAACTGAGTTCAGGAGAGAGTATAACCAAACCCTAAGAGAGCATCACTTCAGGTACAGGAGCCAGAGCCTGAGCCTGTGACCATCCAGGTTGTTCCTCTGTTATCATGGTTCCTAGAAGTTCCATAGTGCCCTCAAATATTTCCCAGGAGTGGTGCAGGACTGAACCCAGACCAGGATTTGGTCCCCAAAACCCACTTGGGCTGGGTCATGGCCACTATCTCCCAGAGGACACAAACTTACTGAATACTTGCAGGTCCATTTATGCCAGTTGGTTTCAGGGCTATAGAAGGGGACCAGACCCTTTTTTATTAATTAATGTGGATATTCACTAAAAGACTAATGGCCTTATTCAAACTCCCTTCTGTTCATGGACACCAACTGCTGTTAATAACAGTTTCCTGGGGATAAAACCAGAGTAGAACAAAGTTTTGCAGCTGGATTTACAGAAGAGCATAAAGCTCCACCACAGGTAACTAATTAAAGCAAGATTTATTCAACAACTCTTAAAATGTTTGAGCAAAACCTGCATATACACCATTGGCAAACTGCTTTGCTTTGCTGATGTATGTGATCTACTGCTTTAAAGAATAAATCACAGAATCACCTCGTTGGAAAACACCTTTAAGATCATCGAGTCCAACCGTTAAAATAAAGGCACGTATATTTCCCCTCTCCCCCCCCATTTTTGTGTTACTTAGAGGTTTGTGTTATTTTTCAAGGCTTTTTGGAATTGGTCTCAAAGATCACAGAATCACAGAATATCAGGAGCTGGAAGAGACCTCGAGAGCCCATCCAGTCCAACCCCCTGCCCGAGCAGGATCATCTGGAGTAGATCACACAGGAACGTGTCCAGATGGGTCTGGAATGTCTCCAGAGAAGGAGACTCCACAACCTCTCTGGGCAGCCTGTTGCTGCCATTCCAGATGCCAGACCCTGCACTTGCCCTTGTTCAAACCCATTCAGTGTCTCCCTGCCCAGCTCTCCAGCCTGGCTGAATCCTGTTGAATGACACCACAACCTTCTGGGGTGTCACCACCCCTCCCGGCTTGGTGTCACCAGCAAACTTGCAGATTCCCAATGTCTACTCTCCTTATCTGGACTGTAAGCTCTAACACAAAGATCACCTCACCCCCACGTGTGTTTATTCACTGGAAGTGTCAGAAACACGTTTCCAGGACAATGAGGTCTCCAGTTCACCTGGAGTCTCTTCATGCCACAACAATGGTAATTCTCAAAGCCAGACAGTTTTAGGATCAGTCAGGACACTGAGACAGAAGAACCCAGTTGTTGGAACATACACACACTGTTTTGTGACTTCTCTTAAGAAACAAAACCTTCTGTCTGGACACACGTGGAGCTTTACTTTCCTTGCCACCACCACTGATAATGGCAACAGTCTGCAGGCAACATCCTTGCTGTGCATCTGATTAGGCAGACATTCCTCTAGGCCTCACCTAACCTCATGCAAGTGCTGCATTATTTATGGAAGAAAGCTGAATTTCATTAAACTTATTCTACAAGAAGCAGTTCATGTAAAAAGAAAATAATTTCTCCTTTCTTTTAGAAATAAGAATGATATTATTTTAATACACACATTCACAAATAATTACAACAAAAGTCATGGAACAGCAAAATTACCATTTTTAAAAAAAGAAACCAATTCATAAAAGTAGGTTTTAAATCAGATTGGGATTTCATTTCTAAAGAGAAGCAACGGGACGTTTCCTTGTGGCAGAATGAATAATTCAAATGATTCTTCCAGTCCTATATCTGCAAATCACAGAATAAATGTAGCTATTCAGGTACACACTGCACAAGAGCTCCTGGTAGCATTTATCCCCATTTCTTCACGGCTAGCAAAATTCCCTCCAATATCACTGAACAAAACTCTTGACTTGCACATCAAGAGATTTCCAGTTCCACAAGAAGATACGAGGCATAAAACATATATAGTCATCAAAACACTGATGACCATTTATTTTGCTTTTTAATTTAATGTTGTTACTACCTGAAACAAATATTAGGGAAGGAAAAAAGGAAGAGTTTTGTTTGGCAATATATGTGCACTACAGAACAATTCCTGAAACAGAGGGAGGGAATTTGTTGTCATGGCTACAATCTATAATCGACCAAGAATTTTAATTCTTTTGATTCACAGAATCACAGAATATCAGGAGCTGGAAGAGACCTCCAAAGCCCATCCAGTCCACCCCCCTGCCTGAGCAGGATCATCTAGAGTAGATCACACAGGAACGTGTCCAGATGGGTCTGGAATGTCTCCAGAGAAGGAGACTCCACAACCTCTCTGGGCAGCCTGGCCCAGTGATCTGTCACCCTCACAGGGAAAAAGTTCCTCCTTATATTCACATGGAACTTTCTATGTTCCAGTTTGGAACCATTTCCCCTTGTCCTGTCACTGGCCATCCCTGAGAAGAGCCTGGATCCATCCTCCTGACACTCACCCTTGACGTATTTATAGACATGAATGAGGTCACCCCTCAGTCTCCTCTTCTCCAAGCTGAAGAGCCCCAGCTCCCTCAGCCTGTCCTCACAAGGAAGATGTTCCACTCCATCATCTTGGTGGCCCTGTGCTGGACTCTCTCCAGGAGTTGTGTGTCCTTCTGGAACTGAGGGGCCCAGAACTGGACACAATACTCCAGGTGAGGTCTCACCACAGCAGAGTAGAGGAGGAGGGGGGCCTCTCTTGACCTACTGGCCACCCCTCTTCTAATACACCCAGGATGCCATTCTTCACTCAGAAAAGAAATGGAAGAAATTCTTCACTCAGGGTGGTGAGGCTCTGGCACAGGTTGTGGCCTGCCCCCTCCCTGGAGGGGTTCAAGGCCAGCTTGGATCGTGGTCAAGGGGGCCTACAAGAAAGATGGGGAGAGACTGTTCAGTAGGGCCTGTTGTGACAGGACAAGGGGTGATAAAGGGGTTAAAATAGAGGGAGGGAGATTTAGATTGGAGGTTAGGAAAAAGGTCTTTGCTGTGAGAGTGGTGGAGCACTGGAACAGGTTGCCCAGGGAGGTGGTGGATGCCCCTGGATCCCTGGAGACGTTCAAGGCCAGGTTGGATGAGGCCCTGAGCAACCTGATCTAGTTGGGGGTGTCCCTGCTTCTTGCAGGGGGTTGGACTAGATGACCTCTGGGGGTCCCTTCCAACTCCAGCCAGTCTGTGATTCTACCAGTTTTCATTTCTCCCGCTCTTGACCAGCATGATTAGGTTGGCTAATTGCATTAACTAAGTCAGGGTGTTGTCACTGGCCCCTGGGCTGCAGTGAAGAACGAGTTCTTTGATTCTGCAATGGCACCAGCAGGTCAGGATGAATTGCTGAGTTTGTCTCAGAGTCCTGCCCTGCAGTTTCACTGTCAGAGGAAACACATCCCTCTCCTCCACCACTCACCTACCCTGAGGTTATCCTAGACCCAGCACCACGTGCCAGCAGAGGATCCTGCCTGCCTCTGAAGGGCTGAAGTGACTGAAGCATCAGGGATCAACTCTCTCAGGGATCAGTCCCAATCGCTATTGCTTCGCTATGTAACCTGTGTGCACTTCAACATCCTTTCCCACAGCTGCAGCATCACCTGCTACCTCACCACAGCTGCACTGAACAGCTGCATGGCCACAACACCTCTGGCAGCGCGGCAGCTCCTGGAAATGCGTCGTTGCTGCGGTGGAATGGCCACTGCAGCAAGCTCAGGCAGCTGAGTGAGGAGTGACAGGTCACTTTGTGTGGCAAACAGTTAAAGTCAGTCACTGGAGATCAAGCAGACCCACACTGTAACGTGGCACAAGCTTTAAAAGCTGGAATGATGGATGTGCCTGAGGGAGCTGCTACAAGGTGACGCTGCTCTCACCCTCCCACCTCCCAGGAGTTCCCAGGTGGTGGCAGTAGCAATCCGTGTCCTTATTGACTCCCTTTCCTTATTAATTCCTTATTGATCTGCTCACTGTGCACTAGGCAGATGTGATATTTTTATCTCCTGCACTTCTGATGGTGCTGCTGCTGGACTGAGAAGCCTCTTGTGTTTTCTCTAGTCTGGGCAGTGTGGAATCACCTGGACTTGCATGGAGAGCAGACACCTGGTGAGTGGTACCTGGTACTTGTTGTGTTGGTACCTGAGCTGCCAGTCTGCCCAGTCCCTGAATGAGCAGTGCTTCAGCTTCCCAGCTGTTCTTCTGTTTCAGGATAGGCCAGTGACCAAAAATGCCCTGAGCTATCAAATCTGGTCAGGCTATTACAGCTACCTCTTCCTTCTAACCACAGAGTCTGTGATCAGAGCAGTGACTGCACAGCTGGGGTCTGTGAGCCTGGATAAACAGCTTGGACATAAAATCCATTCTTATCTGTGATTCTTGTCTAAGGTCTTCCACTACATCCACCCTCAACGTTGCCCATCCACATCCATCTCCTTCTCCATCATTGAGGCATCATGTTCAGGCAGCCAGCAGAGGCTGCAAGGCCAACAGATAATAGCACCAGCACAAGCCATGCTCTCTAACAAAGCTGAGGAAACACTTGCAACCAGCTCTCAGAGCAGACTCTCTCATAACTCAAATACTGCAGCAGACAGCACTGTAATAAACACGTGCTTCAGAGTGTGACAAGACCAAACTCTGCCAGCGAATCCAATGAACACAGGAGAGGCAACGTTGGTGGGAGCAGTCACCTTACCTCTGCACCAGCATGTTCACCGTGGGGCTTGGTTAATTTTTGTCAGTCCCTCTTCTTTTCAACTTCAGTGGGCTTTTCTAGCAAGCTGGAGAAAGTTCAGAGACTGGCAACAGGAATGAGGGGACAGGAATGGGGAACTGCAAAAACCTCACGTAACACTGAGAACGCCAGTAGCTGCATCGGTGGGTTGTGTCGAGCAGCAGGTTAAGGGAGGAACTGATCACTCTGGAAAACAGACTTTGGGTAATAGGACCTTCTGTGTGTCATTCAAAGGTGTAAAGAAATCCAGTGACTGGGAGCTGACATTAAACAACTCAGACTAAAAATAAAGGAGGACATGTTCAACAGTCAAGGTAATTAACCTT
Source organism: Heliornis fulica (assembly GCA_013399135.1). Classification (NCBI taxonomy): domain Eukaryota; kingdom Metazoa; phylum Chordata; class Aves; order Gruiformes; family Heliornithidae; genus Heliornis; species Heliornis fulica. The sequence continues at coordinate 146,383 of VXBZ01001501.1, forward strand.
GGGTACAATTCACTGATGATTGTGTTGAATTTTCCATTCCTGGAAACATTGAAAAATAGGATGGAAGTTTTTTAAAATGACTTCCCAAATGCCCAGCAAGGTAAAGCAGAACAGGATGCTGCTCAAAAGAGCTAAAAGTCACCTTCACCTCCAGGTTCAGGCTTTTCTCAGTGACTTTTCTCATGAACTCTTGTCCTGCCAGCTTAACCTGGTTTAAGAGCCATTGGAGCCCCTTTGTTATAACCCTGTCAGCTGGCCAGAAATCAAAACATAGATGTAACTGCTGGAGTTTCCTGCCACACCACAGGTCAGGGAAGAACACTTCTTGTGCCTCCTGCTGTGCCTGATGGAGCTGAGCTCTGCCCTTGTTCATCAGAGCTACTCCTCACCTTGTCTGTCCTGAAGAGATTATCTGCACCCCCTATGTTTGCTTTCACTCCCCTCCACCCTTTTCCCTGCACTCATTCTTCTCAGGGACCTGTTCCTTCTCCTGAGCTCCCAGGACCAGAGGAGAGAGGTTTGGGGAACTGGGATGACCTGCTTGCTGCATCAAGGACTGCCAAGGCAGCAAGGAGAAGCCAAGGCTCTGCCAGGAGTGGCAAGCAGAGGCATGCTGCTCACAGGGAGTGATCCCATCCATGCTTGCTCGGGAGGGTCTTTCAGAAATACCACAGGATATATCCCCCATCACAGCCCAGCCCCGGGCCTGGGTTTACAGTGCATCTGTGGGCCAGGCAGTACCCCTCCTGCTTCAGCTTCATCCTGTACAGAACCCCAGTAATGATATTTATCCTGTTACTGCACAGGAGCACTTTCAGGATCAATTAGTTTAATGTTCATGCAAAGCTCTGTGGCCAGAAGCCTCAATACAAGTAGTAAGTACTATTATTATTACTGCACCTCAGAGGGCTGCAGCACTGGCATTTTCCAGGCATGCACCACTAACAGTTTACTGAGATAAATGGCCCAGGAACCTGCATATGCACTTATGACAACTGCCTCCTGCTCCCAGCATACAGTCAGCAGAGACAATGACACCTCGCTGCTCAACATGCAGCTATGGCAACAGTCCTACCTCATACACTGAAGTGTGCCCACACACACATGAACACACGTGTAGCTGTAGGGAAGACAGGATACAGTGTTCAGACATGTTCAGTGACACGCAACCACTGAGCCAGGGGACATTCCCAAAGCATGGACACAGATGTGAAGAGCAGGGAATGCTCCCCGAGGCTGAAGGAGCGTGGCTGGGCTGACAGCAGGCCGCGCCGGGCCCTCAGGCACTTACTTGAGAGCAGTTTTGTAGTGGTAGATGGCCTCCACGAACCGGCCCTGGTCCTTGAGGAAATTGGCATAGTTGTAGTGCACCTTGGCGTTGTGGGGCAGGGTCTTCACTCCCGAGCTGCAGAGAGGAACAGAAGCAGGTCAGTGCTGGGGGCCAGGGAACCCCTCCTAGCCCGAGGTCTCTCTTATCACAGTACCTTTCTCCAAGAGGTCTGCTTGGATTTTGAGTGCCTTGTCAGCTCCTGTGCCCTTATGCCAACACAACTCATGTTACAAGACCAAGCTTGTCCCAGGCACTGGCACACCATGTGCCTTCAGTTGACATAAACATGTGGCAGCAGTTCAGCTTGTCCTGGCCCCTGACACCACGGGCACTTGTAGCACTAACAGTGCAATACTCCCTGCAGCCAGATGCTGCTCTACTTCAGAATCCAAATTATTACAATGGAAGAGCCTGAAAAGGCTCATGCCTGGGTGGGAAAGCATGTGGTAGTCTGTCATGTAACCACAGCAGGCTCCCTGCTTAAACTCCAGCATCACAGAGAACCTTATGAGAAATCTTGGTGTGCATCTGTGGGCTGCAGTACCAGAAAGAAGGTACCTCTTCCATATGCACCAGTCACTAGAGGGTGTGCACAGCACAGCCAGTGTGTATGCCCTGCCTAGTGCTGAGCAGAGCACTGCCAGGAGAGAGAGCTAGCAGGACCCTGTCCTCAGGTGGCAAGATGTATGCTCTGGCACTGTAACACACAGCTGGGGACGTGTGGCTGCACATCCCTCCCCTGTCTCCCTGTTGTGCATGGATTGGACTCAGTGTTTGGAATTAATAACCAGGGCACAAGGACAGCAGAAGAATAGCAAGCATATGCTGATTTAGTTAACTGAGAGCACAGACAGCACTGTACACCTTGCACAGCTAGAGGAAACGGTGTTTCAAGGTTAAAGAGAGAAAGAAAACACAGGAGCACGTACACCATGGAAACATTTTCCCTACAAGAAGCCAGAGAGGTCAGTACCCTGTTTAATGGAGTACTTCCCAGCACATAAATAGGGGGTGTCAGAGGTAATGGGAAATAAGGATGGATGGATCTGTTCATGCAAAAGCAGACAAAGCACTGTTACTTGCAGAATCCTGACAGCTGCTCTATTTTCTCCTCCCATCAGCTCTGACCCTCCTACCTCAGATAGGAAAACCAAGGATTAGGATGCTCCCAATTCTCGTTGCTTTACCTTGTTTGTCTCCCCTCTTTGGTGGGCATGGAGGTTTATTGTAACAAGGCAGGGTCAAACATAGACCCCACAGCAGGGTGCACTCCCTCTCCTTGCAGGAAGAATGCACCCACAGCTGCAGAAACTCTTTGATGGGGATTTTCCTTGTGAAATAGTGCTGGAGAATCACAGAGGCAAATACAGTATCTTTATGGTTACCTGCAGCCAGTGGTACCAAGCATCACTAATGCCCACTAGTGAGAGCTTCCAAAACTGTCCACAGCTGCCTTAAGGACCTCAGCACAGCACAGCCACCGTTTGCCTACTCAAATCAAAAACACACCTTGCTTTGGGCTTCCTAGTCACCAGGTATTCCCAAAGTACTTACTGAGAACACTACAGGAATAAGACATTTTGCAACTAATCGCTGAATTAAATCAGTTAATTGATGCTATTCATAAGAGAATGATTTTCTATATTAGTTTTCACAAAGATATACTGCACCAGCAGCAAGCAATGTCTGACTGCTATGGCTGCCTTAATTTCCATTGGCTTTGGGAGCTATTAGCTACACACTTACAACCTCTGGGCATTACTGGAATATTAATTCTTATACAGAGAGGGTTTCATTACATCAGCACCAGTGTTACAGGCAGACATGGACAGGCTCTCAAAACTGCTGCTCTCAGAGCTATGTGCAGTGAGCTGCTGGCTCTGCTACAACCCCTTCACAAGGAAAGCAAACTGAGCTAATGGTGAGGAGTACATTACATGTGCACAAGTACTCAGTTCTAACAAGATACAGTATTAATATTTTAAATATTTTAATTCTGGGCTGTTTCCCTTTAAGCAAGACTTATTATTAATCCTGCTACTCCCATTTATTACAATGTCACTAATAAAGCTCCTTTGATCTGCATGCTTCTGCTGGAGGTGGTGGTGACACAGGAAAGGCAGAAATAGGTCTGGGTTCTTAGGATGCTCTCCTATGCCTCACGCTGCTCCCACTCCCTGACCTATTTATCCTCCTCCCATGGGTGTTTTGCAAACACTTGTAGCAGTGGCTGGGGCTGCCTGGAGTCTCTGTGCTGTGGGAGGCAATGGCAAACCATGCTGGGTGTGGAGGGGATTTTTTTAGGACAGTTTAAGCAAACACTCCTGCTAATGGATTCTTGACCAGCCAAGAAGGCTGTTTGCTTGCTGGCAAAGTAAAGGTCATGGAAGCCAAGCAGGAAAGGGTGGAGTATAAATAACAAAGCTGAACACAATGTTTCTCCATTTCTGTTTCCTGCAAACCCCCAGCTCTCACAATTTCAGTTTAATTTTCCAGCATGCTTTCCCAAACTCCCCTAATTCCCTCTTCCCCAGCCCAGCACACACGTGCCCTTCTGAAAACCAACAGCACCAACGTTGGCTTCAGCCAGAAACAAGCTCACCAAGGTTGAACATCACCTCTCTGGAGAATTTCCTTCCCTTCTGACTTCTATGACAGCAGTCAGCTACGTAAATGGAAAGTGAACACCAGGAAAACACTTTCACATAACACTTCCCCTCTGCAGAAAGGCAAGAGCATATCAGCCATAAATCAGAGAAATAAAATACCACTGGTATTTTCCAACCTCAAACACCAGCACTGCCCAAATTCCACTTCAGCTGCAAAAAAGTCATCTATGATCCCCTCTCCTAAGTGCAAGTGACTTGAGTGCAGGGCAGAGGCTTCATTGCTCTTCTGTGCTTCCAATCTGAAAAGTGCTTAGTTGACAAGTAAACAAGACCACTCCTGCCTCAGCAGGACCCCTGGGAGTCCCATAGGTTCTGCTCTGTTCTGTAAAGCATTATCATCAATAAAGGTCCTCCTCAGCAAACCTTCTCAGGGTGACACAAAGAGCTGCTTTCCCTTGGCCTCCCCCCGTACGGATCCACAGATAACCCATGCGGGGCCATCCGAATCCGGGCTATGGAGGATGCACAAAGTGCCACAGGACCTGTTCCCCTTGTCTCCTTAGCCCTTCAGAATCAACCAAACAACACAGCAGCTGATGCCACCTCTGGGGCTGGGCTGGTTTTTGCAGATTGCTGAAGCCAGCAGACCCGGCTGGGGACAGAGAACCGCTGACTAAGCACAACTTGGCTGGCTCAAGCCGTGTCCCCAGGCCCTGTCCCAAAGACAGGCAGTGCAGGCAGGTGCTTTCCAGGAGCAACAGGGAACGTGGCAGCTTGACAAACACTGAGAATGTCAGTAGAGCAGGTACAGAGTCTAACCCACAGCCCTCACCTCCCTCTCCCTGGCTTCAGGCATTAGCACTGGCTGTGGTCTGGGCCTGACCTCTTGGTCTCTGCATATAGGGTAGTTCCTTAAATATTTAACAAAAAACCCCTCCCTGATGACATGTCCATAGAGTAAGACAAACTCCTAGAGATCTGTTCTTCTAGAGATCTGTTGGAATAGTATGCATCAAGTATCTTCTACAGTATGTTTATAATATCCTGTGATACACTTGCTGTACCAGATGGCAATGGTGCTGCTGCACAGTGTCAAAGTGGGGTAAACCTTGAGAACGGGACAAAACCGGGTGCAAGCACAGAATTGGTACCATGCTGAGTACCCAAACATCTCCTGGAGCAGTGCAGTGTGCACAGCACAACAGGTCTCAGCCAGGAGAACTGAGAAAGATCAACCCTGAAGAAACACATCCAAGCAAATGAAGGAACAGAAACTAGAGGTGAAGAGAAAAAAAAAATTGAGGAGAGAAAAAACAGTAATTAATTAAAGCACCAACTGCAGAAAGAAGAATGAAGAACTAGGAATGGGAGTCAAGATTATCCCAGTACATATTTCTTTAAAAAAATTCAGCACACACAGAGCCTACCAAGTAGGTTGATTTGTCTCATTTTCCACATCTATAGATTTGCTCTGTTTCATTGTTTTCCCTCATACTTCTTTACCATCCCTTCTCCTCTTCCTCTGTCCTTTCTAATGTAATGCTGTTGCACATGCCTCCATACACTTCTCCCTTCTCTCATCAGCCTATATATATCAACCTCTTCTGCCCACAGATGAGATCTCTCACTCCTGAGATGACATTTTCCTATATTATCCATCTGCATTTCATTCCCACCAAGAGAAGTCCTACCATATTAGAGACTCACAAGAGATGTGCAACACCTATCAAAGATGACCTTAAATGAACAACAAAAAGGCCAATATGTAGAAGGCCAATAGTAAAGAAGGCTGAGTAATGAAAAACACCCTTTTAAAAGTGTCACAGCTACAGAAGGAAAGAGAGTATAAACTTCAGCAAGTTAAACATAAACTATAATTAGGCAGAGCAAAAGAGATTTAAGGAAAAACTTGCTAAAGCCATCAAAGCTAATAATGGAATATACATCAGATATAGGAAACCTGCCAAGGATCCCCCAAGGCAAACAGATAATGAAGGTCTAAAAGTAGCACTTGGAGAGGAAAGGTCACAGCAGAAAATGGATTATGTGCACCAGTGCTCACTCCAAGGGAACTGAAGGAGGTTACCACATGGGAGCTGTTCCTTACAGGGCCAAATCCAAGGCACTGCCTTAAACTGGGGTGCCAGTAAAATAGGCTTTGAAGCAAATCAGGAGCAAGAACAGTTATAAACCCACTGGGCTTGGTAGCATGCACCAAAGAGAAATCAAGTGTGAGGCTGCTGTTTGCTGCAGTGATCACTTAGACAGGCACTGGAGACAAGGGAGGTGATGGACACGACATCAGCTGGCTCCAGGGGTGGGATCTTTGGGGGGGTGTGCGGGGGGAGTGTAACAGGCCAAGTTAGACCAAGAGAGAGAGTCTTGATTTCCACCCCAGGAATTCAGGGAAAGGTTAGTTCTGGATAAGTACAATCCAACAGAGAAGAAATAACCTTGTATTTTGCAGAAAGAAATTAGTTGGGCAGATGTGTTGTTCTTTGAGAGACTCAACAGGTACATGGTACTGAAACTATGGACAATAATGAAAATCCCAATACAGACCAGTCAGAATCACAGAATCCCAGAATATCAGGAGCTAGAAGAGACCTTGAAAGACCATCCAGTCCAACTCCCCTGCCCAAGCAGGATCATCTAGAGTAGATCACACAGGAACGTGTCCAGATGGGTCTGGAATGTCTCCAGAGAAGGAGACTCCACAACCTCTCTGGGCAGCCTGGCCCAGATTCACATACATCAATGTTGTGCAGTTAAATGTTCAAAGAGACTTTTGATAAAATCCCTCAGAGAAGACTTCCAATTTCTTAAAGGTGCTGTGGAGGAAGAGGGAAGTTCCTCTCCTGCATCAATACTGAGTAGAAAGGCAGCAAGTGAAGAGCTCAAGTGTGGGAACAGTTTTTACAGCTGGAGAAGGCTGCAAGCAGGGTCCCTAAAACACAGGTGGTGGTATCTGATCTGCTTCATGTGCTCACAAAGGATCTTGAAAAATGGAGCAAACGGGGAGGAGACACATCTGCCACTGGCACTGATGTGAATCACACTACAGGAATTAATTTTTTTATAAATTTTTATAAATTAATTATAGAGTGTTGCTTTCTGTACTGAAGGCTGGGCAAGATCAAAGTAGATGAAATGCAATTCTGACACGTGCACAAGTGCCAGAGCGTGTGTACACACACCAAATCTGCACACAGACCCATGCCTACAAATCATACTCATCACAGGTATCTTGGAGCTCATGTAGACAGTACTATGGACATTTCCCAGTGCTTAGAAGAACTTACAAAAGAGAAGTGGAAGATCAGAGCCAGTGTAAGAGAAGACAAGCCAGAAGGCAGTCCTGTGTTACTGTGCTGCATGTGTCTCCAAAGGTGATTCTGGTCTCCTTCTCGAAGGGTGACTGGGGTGTGAAAGCATCCAGTGGAGGATGCAGGACAGGCAGGATCAGAAATGCAGAACAACTTCCATGAGGGGAGTTCAAAACCAGCAGAATTCAGGGTAAAAAAGGGACCATCACCTTGGGTGAGGGCTTGAGGGGGAAGGCATGGAAGGTAGAGGACAAGTTGCTGGTTACTCACTGCAAAGCACAGCAGAAGTGCTCTCTGCTGTGAGAGTGGTGGAGCACTGGACCAGGGTGCCCAGGGAGGTGGTGGATGCCCCTGGATCCCTGGAGACGTTCAAGGCCAGGTTGGATGAGGCCCTGAGCAAGCTGATCTAGTTGGGGGTGTCCCTGCTTCTTGCAGGGGGTTGGACTAGATGACCTCTGGGAGTCCCTTCCAACCCCAGCCAGTCCATGATTCCATGATTCTAAGTAGGGAACACCAAACGAGATGGTTGGGCAGAAGGCTCACAGCTCACAGGAGGGAAATCTGACTGTGCACACTGTGTGACTTAACAAACAGAGCCCAGCACACAGGATGCTGCAGAAGCTAAAACCATAAATAAATTTGAGAAAGCAGACAGAGACATCAATGGAAAAGTCCTCAGTGGCTGTTAAGAGCTTAAAAGCAAGTAAGTAAGTCCTGGCCCAGGAAGCCTTTAAACTGCAGATTACTGCTGGGATAGGGCTGGAGAGAAGCATCACTACTGACTCCCCTGTCTCACATTGTGCTTCTAGGCACCTGCTGCTGATTGCTCTCAGGGGCAGGCCATGGTAGAAGGTCACCCAGAAGGAGCACAACCATGCTCTTGCTTTCTCCTCAAAAGCCTGGGCTACATTTCTCTCCTGGAATTGTCCCCAAAAGACCAAAGCTGAAGAGTAAGCCAGCTTGACCCAAGCCACCGAGCCCTGGGAACCCCACCCTGAGGGAAGGTGTATTAGCTCCAGCTCAGTGCTAACCAGCACACAGTGTTTCAGCATGCTGGGCAATGAATCAGAGCACACAAACCCCCATTCCAGATTTTAATTTCTTTTCATTCCACTGACAGAGATCCAACCACTTCAACAGTGTTTCCTGAAGACTGAAGGGCACACATAAACATTAATATAACACTCTTTAGTGCTCCATAAATTAAAGTTTGCTCTGGCCAATAAGCTGGAAAATAACTTTAAGCCACCCATGTGCAGATCACCTGCGTTTCTGCAATTATTTCCCAATTAGACAACTGCTGCAAGCAGCTGGAGGCAAATGCAATACTTTTGCTAGCAAAACACAGAATGAAAGTTTGTTTCAGTGCAAAAAATATATCAATGAGGTTGTAAAGAGAGCTGTTTGGCAAAGAGTAATAAAATGAAATGAAATATGGTTAATTAAGTTTACCACTTTGTGACATTTCATTTTTCTCATTAAGAACATCACCGAAGAAAATCCAGTATGTGCAAGTGTTACTATGGTGCTCTGGAGGGTTGCAGTGAACTTTTGCTAAGCCTTTAAAAAGGAAAGTGTTACATTATTGGCTAATCTACAGGACTGAAGTGTTTTAAAACCAGCCAGTCCCAAAAATGTGATTGCCAGAACACAGGTTTGTGCATAAGCACAAGAGGTGCTGGCACCGGCTTCTGCACAGCTGCCAGAAGCACAACAGAGAGAGCAGGGGTTGTTTTATAATAATCCAGATGTTAATCACAGCAATGCATCAATAGCAGGACATGTGCTACACAAACCCATTCTGTGTAGCAAACTTATTTTAAACAGTAAGACCACAAGTATTCTTGTCTGGTCACCCATACCTGAAAAGGGATTCTCGTGACAGCCAGATTTCATTCTGCTTCATGGTCTTCCAAGAGAAGAGCAGCAGCAGTAAGACAAAGAGGGCCAGAACAGTAATTCTCCACTTATTTAAACATGTAGACAGCTTTTTTAGACCATGGACAAAAAGGATGCTGTACCCCATACTGGAAAAAAAAGGAAAAAAAAAAAAGGAAAAAGGTACCAAAAATTATATTCTAGTACTGTGGTTTATATGCAAGACCATTCACTGATGCATTTTGTTTTACACAATACAGGGTTTTTTTTACTAATTATATTTTCTGGGCTAACAAACTCCAGTTTAACAGCAGTTTTCCTCAAGTCACTCCCCAATTTCCAATTACTGTAAATGACAGACCTGGATGCCAGGAGGACAGTTGTGTACATTATGCACCCAGCCCAAGGCAGCAGCTGCTCTGAGCAGCAAGCCAGGAAAGCATCATGAAACAACAGCACTGCTGGAGCAGGATGGCACCAAACCCACTTCAACCCACAGAGGCCTCCCAGCAATGAGTGGCTGCCATTACTGCCAGACCATGTCCTCAAGCATCTCCCCTCTGTTAAACCCCTCCAGGGATGGGGACTCAACCCCCTCCCTGGGCAGCCCATCTACATTCCCTGGGTCTTGCACATCTGCTTGAGGACCAGCCTGTTCCTTCCAGCACAAGGTCCAGCACACCTGAGATGCTCTTAGCAGAGCCTACTCGGTGCCCTTCCAGGAGACCACAGAGTCCTCTCCAGCACCCAGCCTCTCCACACTGAAGCATTTTCTGTGAAACCAACTGCATTTGGAACAGAAGACTCCTTCCCTCTAACTTTAAATCAATTGAATATTCTATACCTTAATCCAAATGTCATGTTAATTACTCCAAGGTACCGCTCTGATCTGGAAATGGAGTGGTTTCAGTTGCTATACTCAGTACTCAGCTGACTCTACTTGGCATTTTTAAAAAGGAATTTCAATTCCCATTGCTTGAGGATTTCATTAGGTTATCTGTAACTCTTTAGTGAAGTTACTTTGAGCCTGATTTAGTTTTAGACTTAAAACCTCTCTTAGTCTAGGCAGCTCCCCCTAAAGAAGAGAAGGAGAGAGAGGGATCTGGAGAAACACTTGGGGACCACCAATGCAGAAGGACAGAAAATGGCCTTCCCCAGTGACCTGAACTAGCACACTCAGACACCAGCACACCTTGAAGCACAGCTGAATCCCACCCTTGAATGCAGAGAGGCTGGAGGAAGACACCTCATCACACCTGCCTGCACTCCAGCCAGAGGCCTACAGCCTCTTTTGGACTGTACCTGGGTGGGTGTCCAAGTAACTTCCAAGCAGGACAGCTACAAGTTAGGAAAAACTAAGAGCACAATTCCCCTGTCAGAAGTGACCTTGAAGCAAGCACATGATGTGGTGAAAGTCAATCCAAAAACCAGAAAACTCTTGGAGGAGCTTTTAGCAAGCTCCTTGGCACAGTTTCTCTGCCCTCTTGCAGGGCTTCCAAAGGGGGGGTTTGCTCTTACTGAAGGAAGAAGAGCCTCTGTTGTGTGTACACCAGGCACCAGTGCTGTTTCCAACACACCACAGGTGCCATGTGGGACACTACAAGAGGTATAAACATAGGGGGCAGATCCAGAGACAACATTAGATCTGCTGATGGATCATTCAAACTTCACTGTTGTTTTAGAGATCTCCCATTTTCAGAAGGGGGTTAACTTTTTATTTTTTATTTTTTTTTCACTTACCTGTGTTTGCACTTTGCTGCAACACATTTCTTATGGCACCTGCACTGGGTTCCATGAATTCTTTTGCACACATACATGTGCTCCCAGCACCTACATCAACTGCAAGGAGACATTCCCAGCTACAACCCAGAGGCTGGTGCTAAACAATGAAGCCTTTATAGCTACTGAATCCTACTCTAAAACCTCTGCAAAGCTAATCTCTGTTATAAGCTCTCCCCTTCCAATAAGAAATGCCTCAAAAACCTGCAGATGATTTTCACTCTGTACTTTGCCTTTCAGCTGTTTCATCCTTCCATTGGAATTAATTATCTGGCTTAAACATTGTTTAATCGCTTTAGCACAGGGCTGTTCTCAAAGGGATTCCCCTGCACCTTCACACTTTCAGGAACAGGCTGTTTCTAATGGAATCATGAATGTGTCAAAAAAAATGTAAAAATGCCAATGTTGATGTTTTGGTATCTGTGTCAAATCCTGCAGCAGGTTTTGGTTACCCCTTCTCCAGCAGTAGCACCCGGTGTGCTTGCCTGGGGCTCAGCACCACCTCACAGCTCTCTCAGCCCTGGATCAGGGCTGCTTCCAGGGTGTTCTCCAACATCTGCAGCGAGTTGCTGCAATGCCAGAGAGACACTGGGTGCTACAGAGGGGCAATGGTTCATCTGAGACTGCAGCTCCCATGGCAGAAACATGGGCAATGACCCAGCTGTAGTCCTCAGCCCCAGTCACNCTGGCAATGACCCAGTGCAGGGCCCAGCTCTGCCTGGCACGTTTCATCAGGGGCTCCCAAAGCACCTTCAAAGAGGGGTCTGCTGCCATTTGCCTGTTACAGAGCAGGACTGCAAAACTTGGCAATGAAGTGACTCACCCTGCTGACAGGCAACTGGCAAACACCACACTGAGGCTGTAGTCCTCAGCCCCAGTCACACAGAATCACAGAATGTCAGGAGCTGGAAGAGACCT
>VXBZ01001501.1:158417-174263 GCA_013399135.1 Heliornis fulica
TCTCTTGACCTACTAGCCACCCCCCTTCTAATACACCCCAGGATGCCACAGTCCTCATCCTCACCCACAAGAGAGGGCAGTATGCAATGGAAACCAAGAATCTTGCTGGAAAGCCCAGGATATTCCCTGAGAGGGGAATATCCTGGGCTGTCTCAGGGCAGGTTCTGCATCCACACACAGCAGGGCAGCAGAGTACAGGACTGAAGTACAGACACAGAAGGGAATGAGCTCCCCAGTGGCCACTGGAAGGGGATCCCGCAGCCAACACACCAGAATCCCAAACCTCAAGGAGTGGTGCTGAAGAGGCAGGGCTGAAGCATGACTGACACTTCCATAAGAGAGAGACACCTGGAACCCCCTTAGAAGTGAGTGGCAGCTGTGCCACACTAACAGCCAAAGTAGCCCCCAGGCAACATACCTGCACCCAGAAGTGCACAGGGACCCAGAAGAAGGGCAAGAAGGGAAAGGATCAGAGTATGAAGAACATAAATACTTTTCAGAACCTGGTAAGTCTGGCTTAAAACTTCATACAATTTCCTGGCACCTGTCATCAAGGACAGTGTGGGGAGGACATCCACACATGATCCTGTCAGGGATTGTCAGGGCAGATGGCAGGTGGGGCATGGCCTTTTTTGATGGGCACTCCAAGCCCACACCCTGGGCTCCCCAAGCACAAGAAGCACTGCTGTGTCCTTGGCTACCAGGAATCACCTGCCTCTGGCACTTCATGACACAAAGGGTTTGCAAATCAAATCTTCCCCACAGCATCCCCAAAGCTGTTACCCTAACTAGCTCTTGCATTTCTCTGTGCATTGCTACCTTAAGGCCAAATAATTATGGTGAGATCAGGGCAAAGCCAGACCCCTCCTCCAGGTCCTGTGGTCTGCACTAAGCAGAGTGTCATCACCAGTGTATTAAACATCTGTCCAAAACAGTTAATTACTGTTGTTTCCTGATTCTAAAAATGGACAATCCCTCACACTTTACAACACACTTGTTTCACACCTCTACACTTCCCAGTCCTGGCACACAAATCAGCTGTAGTACAGAGACCACAATGTTTTGAACCAGCTATAAACCACACCTGTGGTAAAATGGAGCTGCTGCAGCAGCAGCACATCCCCAAGTTCATCCATTTCCCTTCTTCCCAATCTCAGGAGGCTTCAAGACAGCTCATCTGAGGTTGCACTGTGATGGGAGAGCCCATACAGGTGAGATTGTACTTATCCAAGTAAAATAGCTTGCCAGGTGACTCTCAGACACTACCCCTGGGGTTCACTCTGCCAGGACTTACAAATACAGAGAACATTTCAAACCCATCAGCTTTCCTCTCAGAGTGTCTCCATATCACATGAATTGACAGGAATAAAAAGTCTCACAAAAGCACCTTTCATCAAATAACCAGTAGCCACTCTCCAGTACTACATTCCAGCCCTCTCCACAGCTACCTGCATGTCTGGAGGCTGCAGGTCTGTGGGTTTGGGATTTGGGGGTTTTGTTAACTCTGGCACTTCCTGGGCAGGTTAAGAAGGGATCTTCTCTCCTCAAGGGCTTTTCCTCTTGGTGCTGTCATCCACTGTCATGCAGTCACTTCTCTGAAATACTTTGTAGCCAAGAGAAAACAGCAAAATCCACAACACATTATTGTTATTTCCACTGGCTTACTGGACTCTGGGATGCATCTCATCAGGTACATGCTGAGGTTCCTCAGGTGGTCATCAGCCTCACCTTCCCCTACAGTGGAAGGGGCTTTACCCTTCAAATGCATTTGAAGGTTTTCCTTTGACCTGATATATCATGACAAAGCCAAAAATCTTTCCAGCACTGCCATTAATGATCATATCCTCATCAGAAAATTAGCATTCTCTTGAATCTATTTTACATAGCTGAAACACATGTTCCTCACAAAGCATGTTTTAAATTAAAAGTAATACAAGATTGCAGTCTAGACTAAACATGACATGAGCTAATCTTGTTCAGCTTTGCAGAATCATTTTGGCTTTTATTCCTGCATCTTTACTGCCTATGCCAAAATATCTGGCACCAGCATCTTGGCATTTCTTGCCTGCATTAACAGAGGAGAGCTGCTTTGATTTCTCCTTGAAGTGTTTAATAGGGGTGGGCAAGCCTTCAAAAGCCAGGAGCTTAGGCTGGGATATGCATCTGAAAGGTAGACACTGGCAGCATTTAGCCTTTCTCCAAGCAGTTAATTCTTATTAATTAATGAGAATGCTCTCTGCCCCCTCCTGCAGGGCAAAGTTCAGTTGTTATCCCTGTTCAACAGATGGAGAAGCACAAACAGTCACTTGCCTAAGCCCAGCTCTCTAAGTGACAACCTGGATCAGGGACAGGCCCCCCTCATGGTTAAGATGGATCAGGCTGGGGCTGGGGTCTGACCCACTGCCATCGTGTAACACCTTCTGTCCCCTCCCAGGGCCATCAGGTCCACTGCCAAGTTACAGGGGACATAATCCAGTTTGACCCTTCTAGACTTGGGCAGCTCTGTAGTCATGTGAGAACAGCAGCCAGAGGGAGGCATTAGAACTGTGAGATTTTCAGTGCATGGACCAGGTGTGACGTGGGTTCCATAATCAAACCCCAAATGAGCAGCGAATTTAACCTTAAAGCAGGCAAAAAGCTCAACTCTGTCTCTGAATTCAGATCAGGGAGCAGATGAACTGGCTCCGCTGAGTCCATGGGGCTTGTGCTGTTAACTTTGCTTGGCTTTGACTCCAGCTGGAAAGGAAAGTTTCTTCTGTGACTCAGATGGTCCCTTACAGGATCTGATCCAATACTGAAGGAATGCTGAATAGGTAAGAAACAATGTTGAGGCCAGGGGTGGAATAGGAAACTGAGAATATACCAATACTGTATCATGCAACTGGTCTTTAGGAAAACAGATAATGTGGAGACTGTGACGTGCTCCCAGAAAAGAGAAGAACCAGTAAGTCCCACCCTTAAGTGGCTGCCTTGTAAGCAAAGGGGACTTCTGCTCAGTGGTGTCCAGGTTCATAAAATTCACAGATAATCCCACTTGCCTAACAGGGTTTTTCCCAGTTTCAGATGTTAATAATGTATGGTAGCACACTAATTGGGACAATTACAGTAGCACAAAGAATCAAAGCCATGCTTGATGCCAAGGCAATCTGGTCTTCAGTATGGTCCCTGCTTTGCTGTGGCACGGGGGAAGCTTTGAGAGGATGTATTGGCTTCCTGAAAAACCCCAGCATGCCTCTTTCTGGATGCTGGCCCTCCTGCAGACCATGAGACAGACACTGAAGTACATGCCATCCAGGGGACAGCAGTGATACCATCTTCTAGTATTGACTAGTAGGCTTGCAACATCAACTCTTGGCATAGTCAGGAGTTGGTGAATAAATGGCAACCTGAAATGAATCATCTCAGCTGGGAGAGAGTTACTGTGCACTCTGCAGCATCACTCGTTGCAATATCCACCATGAGTGATTTGCTGGAAGTGCCACTGGGCTGCTATCACTTCCAGCAAGGTGGCTGTCCAAACTGGAAATAGGAGGTGTGAAAACACTTCATGCTGACCAGCTATAACACAGCAGCCCAGCCAAGAGCTACTGCTGGCAGGGCAGCAGTGGAGGAAGAGGAAAATGATGGAACTGTTGTGCTAGGAAAGGCCTGATGCCATGAGATGAGGGCAACCCAGGTCTGCTGGCACATCAGCAGGGCAAGCAGCTCCTAAGTGGCCCAAGAGTTTGCACTGGTGCTGCAGCTGCTCCATGTGACTGGAAGAGCTGGTGCTCCAGTTTAAGTACAGACAAACTGGTTGTGGCTCAAAATTAAGTGGAAGCACAGAGTCATTCTGGATTTCAAACAGTGAGGCTGGCTGTGGTGCTCAGAGCAGCACTAACAGTAATGAAAGTGCACCTGCATTTTGAAGCAAGAAAACCCTGCAGTGGTTTGAGTCTGATCCTCACATTTACTGGGAGGTCTTTTACAAGAAATTGTGAGTTGGATCCTGTCCACCACTCTCAAGATACATATTGTACACCTCTAGCACTCCTGGAAACAAGCTTTCCCCTCTTCAGAATACAAAAATAACATTAAAAAAATTAAATTTCAAAGAGAATTAATTGGTTTTCTATAATTTTTTTTCAGGCTAAAGTAATACCTCTTTTTAAAAAATCTCCATTTTAAACAAGGTTGTGTTTGTAATCCTGCAATGAAAGCTAAATGCAAGAAATATTTTCTCCAAATATTTCTGATTTGCTAAAGCAAATTAAAGACAACATTCAACTAGTTTACTTTCATCCCACTCTCCTGAGGCACAGCTGCACAACTGTCCCAAATAACCACTGAACCCCAGCCACGTAATTAGACACTGGGCAAAAGGTTTATTTCTTGTTCCTTTTCATTTACAAGATCTTTTACATAAAATTCTTGGGTCCTTACTTAACCCTGATTTAACAGAAAATGCTTGACATGTTGCCCAAGTAACTGCTGAACAACACTGAATTAGGGCTTCAGGACACATACAGAGCTGTCAAACCCATAAATACTGAGAAAAGGCTTTTACTTGAAACAGAGATAGAAAAAGCACCTTCTGGCACAAGCCCAAACCCGTGATTGACAGGTTCTCTCAATCTGATTTAGTATCCTTGTCTAAATAAAGCCAAATGACAACTTCTGATTTGCTGGATTTTAGAGAAGGAATGGCAAAGTGTAAGAGAAGCCTTTTTCAAGACAAAACTGAAGAGAAGTCCCAAGGCTGATCTAAATAAAGAATCCAAACCCTTCCTAGAGCCACTGCTGCTGAGCTGCCGTGCTCCCAAGGGGCCCAGAACACACATTCCTTTAGCTTCACCGTGCTCAGGGCTGTTCACAGAAGGTCCCCTTAGCACTCGTGTCATTCTGCACCCAGAGGATGTAGGAGAGCTCATCTCTGGATACCCTGATGGGGTGAAAACTCAGTAACTGAAGTTATTAAGCAGGTATCCTTCACTTGCAGTGCTGGGTGTGTAGGGGATAGTTCTGCCCTAGACACACTGAGGGTTAGAAGGAGCAGGCTGATGCTGTTAAGCTATATGCATATTCAGGACATGTAAGTGGTTCACATATTCATCACCTTTCAAAGGACTCATTATTACAGATTTCCCCTTACTCCAGCATGCACATACACACCTTACTATCTGAGTGGCCTTTTGATGAAGGCTTCCTCACTCAGCTTTACACTGTTGACCCTTACTGCTTTATGTAACCAGGAGAGGCTGCTCCCTGTATCACTCCAGAGCCAAGAGCTCTCTCCAGGTCCTCTGGCTGGGAGCTGCCCACCCCTCCTGCAAGCTGCCAGGGTTTGCCTTTCCTTTTCATCACAGCTGCCTGCCAGCAAAACCCAAATACTGCACAGCAGGACATGAGTGATCTGAGCAGAGTGAGATCCAGGGGCTCCAACACAGACTTACTCATTTAATCCACCTGCCTCAGTTTCCCTGCATGGAAACAAGCAGCAACTGTCAGTTACCTACATTGTAGGTTGTATATTTGCAAAGCCCTCAGGGAGATGTAAACCATTATACAAACTCTATGTGCACATGTTAATGCTGATTAATTTTCTCTGTGCAAACATATCCTTTCCTCTTCTTCAGCTGCCCCTCCTCTCATACATCAGCAGCCTCATCTGGAGGAGGACAAGGAACTGCTGACTGCTACAGTTTTTCCTGAGGTTGTTCTTTAGATTCAGAAATGCAGCCACTCCACACTGCCTGGCCTTCAGCTGACTGTCTCTACCATAGCTCTGCACTTTCATGTGTTTCCTCACTTTCTGTCACCTGAATTTAAAGCAATCTGATTTCCAAGTTAGTGTGAAATGATGCAAGACCCATGAGTTGAGGGTGTCATTTGCAAAGTAACTCCAAGGGCCAACTTTCACTCAGTATACTTTCAGGTGTGCTCTCAGCAAACAAAAGGAGATCTGGTGATGTAAATCAGCATGATTTGACCCAAAAAGCAAGTCAGTATGTAGCAGAGCACAGAGACACAACCTCACTGCACAAGCAGCTGGTGATAAATGCTCGTACACAGCCTGGGTTTCACACCAGTGAGCAGCCCTTTCACTTACACAAATGACAATCAGAAGATGCACAGAGCTTTGCAAAAGACCATCTATATGTGTTTTTCCTAGGATTTTTGGATCCACATTTTCTGAAGAATATAATTTACACATTTTGTGGAATAAAACTATTGTTTCAGTTACCACAAAGTATACCACAAAGTAGAGGTTATGAAAACTGGGGACTTGAGCTTTGTCAACAGCTCCACAATGGCAGTTCCCATTAGAGAAAACAGATGCTGACCCTCTGCACCTGAGGCAGAATTGGGCTTTTTGACTTGAACCATCAAGAGTGACATTTATGCTAATGGCTGGAAGAAACTGCACTGGCACAGGCTGCCCAGAGAGGTTATGAAGTCCTGGAAGATACTCAACAGCTGTTTGTACAGGGTCCCAGGCCATTGGCTGTAGGTGGCCCTACTTGAGTAGGGAAGTTGGACCTCCAGAGGTCATTTCCACCCTCAGCCATTCTGTGCTTCTGTGAAATGGGAAAGGGTCTGGTGTCTCTTGGATTAATGTCCTCCAACTGCCACTGCAGCCTCTGGTCTGGATACTGTGAAGATGTCAGAGCTTAACACCTCCAATCTATCCTGGAGCAAATGCAATTGGAAGCACCCAGACTGCTGAAGTGGCAATTACTAGAGGCTGAAAGCTGAGGAAAACCCAAGGGCAAAGGCTGAGGGATGGGGAAGTGGCAGGATTTTCCTCATCCTCTTCAACAACTGCAAATCCTGCAGTCAACAGTTTAGGGGCAGGAGGTCATGCACATATTCCACAACTGAAGCCAGCAGCCTTTTAAGACAGCAACAGTCACTGCTATTTTTACTGACCACCAAATACAGTGGGAAAGCTGAACAGTAAGTACCACAGTAAAAACATGACACATTAACTTTTCAGCTGCTGTCCTTTAGGTAAAGACACTGGACAATTTTAAGTTGATAATGCCACCAATGAAAACAGGATAGAGGATAATCCTCAAGAAACTCCACCTCATCCCTATATCGAGCTGTTTCACACACACAAAAAAAATCTATGTTTAAAATAAAACAAAACAAAAATATATTTTGGGTAATTTGCTCCTGCTAAGCAATCTTCTCTCAACCAACTATAAAATCTCTCGTGCTTACACCAATACTCAAAGGCAGAGAACACACTGACTAACAATATAATGCTTGAAGTACTGTGGAAGGGAAGAAGCAATCATGGCTCATTTTAGAAAACGGGGTGGTGGTCTCATTAGAAGGGAATTCAACTGCAATAGTTACCTCGGCATGTAAAGGACTCGCTCTGCCACCACAAATCCCACCCTGAAGAAGAGGTTGCTGGCTGGGATGAATGGGAAAACCAGGAACAACAAGCCAACCAAAACTTCTTTGTGTTCCAGTTTCTGCAATAACACAAAATTAAACAAGTATCAACTAAAAAAATCCAACTCAATTCACCACTAACTTTCTCCTTTCCTTTTAAGATTTTTATTAATAAATAAACCAGCTTAGGTTAACATGGGATGTGCTTTGCATTTTACAATAGTTATTCCAAGACACCACTCTTTCATAGTTATGTACTGGTTTTGCTTCTCATATGCCCAGACAGTGCACAAATGTCTAACCACAGATGGGTATTATTACCCCTGGTGTCATTTCCAAGGTCAGCTCTACTGTATGCAGCTCTCTTGAGGTGGCACAGGCAGTACTCCAGATATACCCCACACTGGTACACAGAAGTGTAGAACAGTGTGAATGTGCATACATTAGTATGTCTACCACAGTGTGACTGTATGTAAGTACACAAGTGCATATCACACACACAGACTAGTGTATTCAATGCTAAATAAATGTTCACAACTGAGAAAAGTCACATTTTGTGTAAAGAGAACTAGCCCCAAACGCCTCATTGATGCAGCCATTTTATCCCTTTACAGACAGTGTCTACACCTGAGATGGTATTTTCACTGATAAGGTCTCCATACATTTACAGGTTTGGAAATTTGAAACATACTATATGTTAAAATGAATGTCTTTCACTTGAGCTCTGTTAATGCCCTCCCCTTGAGTGCACCCTCATGTTGGCTCGCTCTGGGGACAAACCGAACTGCCACACGCGATTCCAAACAACTGTGATCTGCACAGCCAGCACAACAGTCCCAGGATGCTGCTGTTGCTCCTGCCACAGACATCCAAGGCCTCTTGGCAAGCTGAATCTCAGGTTTAGCTCCCTTGCAAGAGGGTGTATGAATGAGCTCACACTTTCTGGGTGATCCTAAATCAAGAGTGACATCAGGCTAAAGCAGTGTGGCAGGAGGTCTGTTCCATCGTCCAGGCAGACATCTGTACTTTGCTGCCCAGAGTGATGCTGTTGGCCCAGTGGCCACTGCAAAACCCTCTTCAAGCATCAGGAGAAGCTCTGCCATGCTTAGGAACTCTTGCTTAGAAACACTTTCTCATTGCTGTAGGCAGTGTGGAAAGTAAATGGACTTCTCTAGCGGAGAGATCTACACTTAGAAATGTTGAACAGGATTCCTGACTGGAGGAAGGGAGCTTGATCAGTCAAGCAGTACAACCTGTCTTGCTTTTGTACAGCTACAGGTTGTGACTCTGGTTACCACTGGTGTGATCAGCAGCTGAAATTAACAGGTCCCAGAATGAAAATATATTCATCCTCCTCTGTAGGAAAGACAGTGAACACGTTCTGTGGGTACCAATGCAAGGGCACGTGTCAGGAGCTCTGATGTGAACCATGTGGTAACAAAAATATGCCCTGATTTCTCCTGGCCTAATTACAAACAAAAGGCACAGAAAGCACACGATTCCCATCTCCAGGCTTATTTTATCTGCTTTCAACAGCACCACAGACATCTGCTTCTATTATCCACTTGTCTTGGAATCCACTTTTCTTTTATCCACTTTGTCTTGGAACCAGAGTTATCAGTGCCTTCTTGCAGCCACAACACCACCTAAAACACATTATTGCTTGAGCTAAAGCTGAAACCAATCCATAAGGCTGACAAGCAGAGGTGCTCAGTAATGGTCATTTCAGCTTGTGATTACAACAGAAAATTGAGCAGAAGAAAAAAAAAAAAACAAAAAAGGAATAAAAATTATTTCTCAACTCCAAATGCAAATTAGTAATTCTAGCTCAACTCCAAAATCTCTCTCATCCAGCTGGACATATACTTCATTTCTCTCCTGCATCTGACAGTCCCTCTCAAGTTGTCTCTCCCATTGCCCCAAGGGTTTAACAACAAAGACCCAGAGGCAAAAGAAGGTGCCAAATTCTATTAAGCCAAATGGAGTACACTGCTAATGCATGAAATGCTGTGTTCCCAAGATGTGCTCTTGTTTTCAAATGGACCAGGTATCAAATATTTTCCCAGTTATTATTTGTTAAATCACTATTTGGGAAAGCAACCTCTAGTTAACACCTCTAGGCAGGACATGGTGTTATTCAAGGCTGCAGCTCTGCAGATAAGCAAAGGAAAAAGAACACTGGAGAGCAAATATAATCTGTACACGAAATGGGAGAATGGAAAATGTGGGAATTAGCTCAGAGAAAATGGTGCTGTGTCCTGTGACAAGAAGTCCCAGCTCAGGAGTGAAGCTGTGGAAGGCCACTGGCTCGGTCTCCCTGCAGGACTCCGAGACCCAGGGCCCGGCACGTACCGACGAGCAGCACGGAGCAGCAGAGCTCCCGTGGTGATATTTATTCCTGAAACAAGAAACATCAGGCAGGGCCTTTTATAAAGCATTTGGTTCAGGCAGAAGCTTTTGTGAAGAGCTGGTCCTTGAAGGCCAGGCTTTGGCTAACTTTCTGCCACACTTGGTTCTGCCTGCAAGCAATTCCTAAACCACTGGTTGCCCAAAGCTGGGATTTATACTGGAGGGAAACTGACCTGACTGGCAGCCAGATCTTATTTCCCACTTCCCTTAAACACCTTCTACCACCACAGACACTAAGGTAACCCAGCTCTGCCCCAGGTTCTCCTGCCCCAGCTCAGGGCACAGCAGAGCTAGCTGTCCCTGCCTTTCCAGCAGGAACATCTGCTCACCTGGGCAGCGCAGAGAAAACAGAGAAAACAGTAAAAAAAAAGGACAATGTAAAATAAAAAGGATTGTGTGTACCACAGGTAACCTTAGTCACCTAAAAGCTGACAGCAGGAGTCCCACAACACCCTACTCTAACAAAATCTGCTTGGCAGATTCACACTTTATCCCCCCTTCCCCTGGAGGGGCTGACAGATTTACAGATGAGTAGGCAGCATAAGAACATCAAGAGCCCATAGTGTAGGGCTGCAGGACCAGAGGGCACCAGCATCTTCCATTCCACACAAGCTATAGGAGATGTCCTCCCTGTGTTTTTAAAATAACTTCTAAAACCCACCAACTTGTAGCTTCACACATTTTCCACACCGGGACCATTTATTTGGTTTAATTACTCTGGTCAAATAAATCTCCTTAGGAGATGTCTGAGCTAAAGGTGGCACAAGCACCATCTTGCAGGTACCCACAGCACTAGCAAAAGCTTTTAAAGAGTAGTTGGCAACTTTGTTTGTCTTCCTTTTTGCTTACAATAGAATGGCTAGGTCTAGAGATTATGGATCACTTCATTCCTTTTAAACAGACATTTCTTTTCCTCTTAAAGATGCAACTATGCTGCAAATGGCAAAACTACTTGTCCCTATGAAAATGGTTTACCCAGTGGGACTAAATCCTGCAGGAGTTAAGAGCCCACTGGGTGAGATGATCAGTGTCTTCGTGGTGCTCCAAATCAGAACTCTTTCAGCTGTGGCTGTATGTACTCAGAATACTGTGCTCCAAATCTGTTACTTCAACTACTACCAAGGAAAAAAATAATAAACCTGATGCAAAAAAAGTTCTTGTGTTTGCTTTTTAAATTCAGAACAGCAACCACACACAGGCAGCCTGAAGAAGGTTTCTTCTCCTGCACGTCTGACGGCTGGTGAACACCCTGGGGAGGTGTTTGTGTTTCACCCAGCCTGGCCAGGGCCCCTCAGCTATCTGCTTGCAGCACTTGCCAGAGCAGAAATGCAGCCTGCAAGGGATGCTGAACACCTGCCAGGGGCTCCCCACCTCCTCCAGCCTGCACTGAACAAAGTCTTTCTGCCTTATTACTCTCTCCACACAGCAACGTTAACAACAGAAGCAGCACACAGAAACCTCGCTGCTGAAGAGTAAGAACATCAGCCCTGACCCCCTCTCTGTGTGGAAGGAATTCAAGTGGGCCCTCAGGAAAAGGAAAGCAGGATTTATTTTAAAAGGACCTTTTATGAGAAGGTCTTATTCACCTTGCCATGCCCTTACAGCAGGTACTGTTCTGGTGTGTTGCAGCACAGGAATTCTGCTAGGCATACCTAATAACTGATGATACTACTGGAGAATATTATAAAGGCAATTGTTGCTCAGAAAGGTCCATAATCCATGATTTATTAATGAAATGCCAAACCTGGGAAATGAGGCAAAGGTTTCAGGAGTGCAGGGCAGAGTAAACAGCGTGACAGAGTGCACATAATGAGTGCTAGCAAAACCAACAGAAATATGCCCACAAAGAGAAGATACAAATGCAATCCTCTCCCTGATGTCATTAAATGTTGTCAGCTCAGAAATACAGTCTGTGAGCAACTAAGGAATATGCTTAGATGATATTCATACACATAAACCAGCAGATAAATGGCAATATGATGTGAATTACAGCACAAATTAAAGTCTTAAGAATTTGGTATAAACTACCTTGTCTTTGCTAAGAAGTAGTATGCAAAGAAAAGCAGAAACAGCAGGACCATAAAAATAGTCCTCAAATAAAAAACAACCAACTGTAGCATATGAAAGAACATAGATGCACCTGCATGTAATGAATATAACCTGAAAAACCATCAGGTTTCCTGCACCATATATGTAGCTGTGCCACACAGAGCAGCAAAGCATGTTCCTGGAAAAGATGGATCCTAGAAAACATCAAGATGGTTTTGGTTTAATTGATGTGAAGGATAAGTAGTATTACCTCTTCAGACACGAACAAGCTGCTGCACATCATTATGTGTTCCTGCTGAACAAGCAGGAGGTACTGTGAACCACCATAAGGTACATCCATAGCATTGGGCATGAGCATGAATTTCAGGTGAGGTGCAGTAATTTCCCCCAGACTGGTCAGATACAAAAGCTACTATTTCAAATCAGCTCCAGATCAGCTCTGAGTTACCCTGTCACACACAGGAGCTCTCATCCACCCACTGCCAGCCCTCCCCATATCAGGTGTCACATAGAAAGTGGAATCCATCCATCGTGTGCCCTGTAGATTCACAGGTACAACTACAGGACATTCCACATTCTAATCAAACTGCTAATTAAGCAGCAACCTAAAAATGCCATGCAGCGTGGTGTTTCAAACATCCAAAGAGCTTTCCTTCCATGCTCACTGAGTTATTATGACACATCAACAAAATAACTGTCATCATGAGAACACAGCAAGAATCCTCTCTCTAGTTAACCAGGTGCTTGCCATTTCTTCCAGCATTAGAAAGGCCCTTGGGTGTGCTGGTGGTCATTTGAAGCATAAAATATATGTATGGACATAAAATATATGTAATATTCTGTGAAAATAGATTATTTCTCTTGCCTTGTAGCTAGCAGGCTTGGCAACAAAGACTGTGCTTGAGATTGTGCTTCACCCATTTCACAGAATCACAGAATATCAGGAGCTGGAAGAGAGCCCAAAAGACCATCCAGTCCAATCCCCTGTCTGAGCAGGATCATCCAGAGTAGATCACACAGGAACGTGTCCAGATGGGTCTGGAATGTCTCCAGAGAAGGAGACTCCACAACCTCTCTGGGCAGCCTGGCCCAGTGATCTGTCACCCTCACAGGGAAACAGTTCCTCCTTATATTCACATGGAACTTTCTCATTTTGGAACCATTTCCCCTTGTCCTGTCCCTGGCCATCCCTGAGCAGAGCCTGGCTCCATCCTCCTGACACTCACCCTTGACATATCTATAGACATTAATGAGGTCCCCCCAGAACCACGTTCTCAGTTGGTTTGCTGGGAGGCTGTGAGCAGAGACTGATTAGAGCACTGTCACAAACAGGTGATGGTTGTGGTTTTCCTTAGATTAGACACTAAAGCAGATCAAATCCAATTTATTTCACAATTGGGATTTTCAGCAATAAAAGCAGGGAAACCTACAAGATGAATTTCAAAGTATCCAGTAAGTAATGCCAGGAGAGCAAAATTCATGTTTGATACATTAACAGTGGTTAAGTGCAAAACAGTGAACTTATTTTCACCAAAAAGAAAACCAGAATTTGAATCAGAAGTTGAAGTTTCAGTTAAAACAGTGGTATTCATAAATCCAGACTGAATTGTTTTGCCTTTATGAAAAGAAAAACAATAACCAAAAAAAGGAAAAAAATTGACAAAATCTAGACATTTAATGCACAAAGTGTTTTGAAATATATTGTTTGTTTGCAGTTTGACAGAAGACACACAACTCAGTTACCAAAAGGAATCTTCCTGGATTAACCTTTTATCCAAAACAAAGCAACACAAAATGTCTCTGAATAATTCCAAAAGATATTTTCCCAGAAAACCAACAACACTCACTTTACACATAATACTAATTCTGACAACAGGAGAAGGAATAGAAAGCAACTGAAACAGCAAAGAACACAGAATAAGATTTATCAGAAGTGCTCATTTCTGGACTAACAAGAATGTTATCATTAACTTCCATGGGAACAGGAGTAGGTCTAATACAAACAGTTCTGAATATATCAGTGGGTAATGAAATCAGGAGGACTACAAGGTGATGTATGAGCTACAGGCAGAACTAGTGAATAGCTAATAGGGTATTTCCCCTGTATTTCCCATACAGCATCTGTCAATGTACAATCTAAATCAATGGCTGCAGTCTCAGACAGTTTGATTCATTTTCCATCTCCATATCAGGAGCACAGAGGAGTCTGCCAGGGCACACTGAGCATTCCAGCATAGCGTGGTGTTGGAAACCCACTCCTCCTCCTCCTCCACCATGTTTTTGAGTGAGATGTATGTTTAAGAAAGAGAAACTTTTGTACTCTTTCAAGAATTATTAACATCTTTCCTAAAGAAGCTTCCAGAACACAAGTGCAGAAGGCATTGCCTGCCTGTAACCCCTATGGCCCACGCAGGCACCCCTTGCACAGAGGAGATCTGAGGTGCCCGCTGCAGCCTCACCGTCACTGCTGCGATGCGATTAAGGTGCATCTCAAATGCTGGCTTGTGAAGTGTGACTCACCACCACATTATCTACAGTCACTAACAACTTCTGTATCACCTCAAATCTCCTGCATTCCCTTTGCTGGTGAGAAGTCTTGTGCATTCAGTGTTCAGGTTTCAGAGCATGGCAAAGGTGTGAGCACAACAGCTGATCTCACGTTCAAATGGCTCTGCGGGTGACAGCTCCCCGTCCTGTTTGAAGCAGTGACAAAGAGCCTAATGACTGAGGGGGAGGCAGAGGCACTTAACTTGAGTGAGGTTTGGATCATTAACTCTGACTGAATGCAGGACTCCAGGTCCACTTTTGCCTTCAAATCAGACCAATTAGAGACTCAGGCATTTCACTTTAAGGGCCATTAAGCTTGCCTGCATTATTGATGTAGCAGTGTGGGGTTTTTTCCACCTCAATCCAATGCATTTGAGAGGAAAACTTATGCTTACTGACCATTTAATACAAATATCAAGAAACAAAGGATTATAACCACAATGTTGCATTGCATGTCTTGCAGCGTTACCTTGAATGCAGCCACGCAGTGTAGGCTGAGCAGCAGCATCACCAGCACCAGGAACAGGGTGGCTAAGTTCCTTGCATCCCAGATGGACTCAATCAAAGGGATGCTGCCCACCTGCCAGTCATAGCACAGGGTGATTGGTGCCAGCAGCAGCCATGCATTGAAGGCCAGAAGATAGCAGTAAGTGAGAAACCTACAAAAGAAAACAGGCAGTGTAATGCATGGAATGACTGCTATCCATGATGCACCTTCCTTTGGCAACTACCACTCATTACCCAGGAGGAGGAAAGAAAACTTCAGCTTTGCACTCACAAGCAATACCATACCCCCTGTCAGAGATGCTAAGACAGGCAAGGGGCACTTCAACAGGTCACTTAAAAAATAACAAAAGATCAGTAACATTTATGTTTTTTCTACACACCAGCCTTTGGAAATGCAAGACATCCCCTCACATTCAAACTAGATTTCTGAAGTGACTTTCTATCACCATCAGTAATAAATGAATAATAACCAAGCAGGCCCATGCATGTATTGAACTGTTCCACAGGTCACTGCATCACTCCTGCAACACAGAATACCCCTCTAGCTGGGTTGAATTTACAGTTTGTCCTGTGTGCACAATATTGGGCAGTTACAGACAGAGCTCTGTCCTTTCTCTTTGCATCCCAACACAGAGAGAAAATACAGAGGAAAGGCAGCAGAGGTGACACTCAGCTGATCCCATCACAGCTTGTTAGGGCTGGTGACAGCTTACATGAGATGGCCAGAGAAGTGAATGGAGAGGTAGGGAGCCTTTCAAATTGCTGTAATCTTCATTAATTGGTATTCTCAATAGGGAGGAAATGAATGGAGAATGGAAATCAGGAACAAAGCTGCCCTCTGGGAAGTGTGCAGGGCTTTCAGAAGACTGAACAAGTGTGCAAGTGGGCTAAAGAAAACAAATAATAAGAGAAAGAAATAAAAGCACACCAACATTCCCCCTCTCCCCT
>VXBZ01001503.1:6861-17491 GCA_013399135.1 Heliornis fulica
CCAAATTAATATTCAGATTTTATCTACTAGACAACATGGAGATAACATTTAGAAGAATTAGGTTGGGCATCTTTGTTTATCTTTCAACCACTGTTTTCTCAAAGTATAAAAGAACTACTGATACGCCTAAAAAAAAGTCATATTTTGACAACTCAATAATGTTACTTCTTTTACAATTACATTTTTGTTAAATTGTTTACTAAATGTCACAAAAATAACATTGTTTTCATTGTGTAGTGATTCATGCCTCATATCACCTTGATTTACTACTGTTTAAATACACGTAAAATTTCAGATTTTATTCTCATTTTTAAAACCAAGTTTTCAGAGTTCTGTTTTTTTTTCAGAGTACTGAACCAATGTTAAGGTCTTTTCAACAAAATGTAAAATTAAGATCCTGAAGAATTTGTATCGAATTATTTAAGGGCAATTTTTCAGTAAGGACGCAAGTTGATATATTTGGCCTACCCAAAGCCTCTACAAAATTCTAAATGGATGCAACAGTATCCTCGGTGGTGTAAGAACAAGTTCTGAAAATAAAACCAAAAAGCCCACAAAGCAAAACATAAAAGCAACTACAAATCTAGGCTTCACAAAGACTTGTTAATATGCCCATATTAACAAGACTACAAGAAGAGACAGTACATTGTAGGTCATTTTAGAATCTATGAAATTTTGGAAACTTGACAGAGTTCACTAGGAACACCCCAGACCAGTATTACAGCAGCATTAATTTCCTACTATCCAGAGCATGATGTGGCAATCATGCCAAAAACTGGTGCTCTGGGACCACTGTAATCAAACTCCAAGAAGTCAACAGTATGTTTTGAACCAAAACCTAACTCCTGCAGTTAATAGGAGGTATTTCTGGACTTGCTTCAGTTGATGAATCAATCATTGTTCATAGAAAAACTGCTACCATGTTCAAACTGAAGTTAGCTTCACTCCACCAGTTGTAATGTTTCTACTCCAAAGAGTCAAAAGTCCAGATCCAAATGGGGAGATGCTCAATTCACACATTTTATACAGGAACAAGAAAGAAAAACTGGTTTTTTATTAAACTAGCAGGTAAACATTTATATTCAAACAGTAATTATCACCACAAATGCAAAATATTTTAGATTAGATTAATCTAAAATGGTCAAATGCATATATAACATGAATACATGACTAAATTATGATTCAGTCTGAAACAATGAAAAAATTAGTATCTTAAAACGAAACAAAAAAACTCCACAAAAACAATCAAATTAAACAAAATAATCCACAACCCACCACAGCAAGGGGGATACATTAAGATCCAAACTGGAACGTTATCGGTGCCAGGAAATTGCCTTTTCAGTGCTCCATTGACTTCAGTGAGAACTTTGTGTGGGAATAAGCTTGCCAACACAAACCATATTGAAGGGAATTATTTTACCTTCTTTTCCTCCAAATCATGTGCTAATTAGGGAATGCTGAATTATTTAAATCGACTATTTTTTACTAATTTTGAGTTTCAATTAAATCTATTTAACTGTGTTTCTTCATTCCATTTTCAATTTTATTTTGAGACTTTTTTTAAAAAATCAATAAAATAAAATAGCAACAGAGCACCGCATCCTTACATAGAAAGCTTAAAACAATTAGCAGACAGAACAAAGACCAACATTACAGAAGAATGTCTAAAATACCAACCTTTTGCACAGGGCACAACTATCAAAGCTCTGTCAATAAAAACTCTGTTTGTTAGATGCTGGGCCACACCAACACTTGATGCTTCATGAAATATAACATACTTTGGAGGAAAAAGCAAGAGGTACGTTGCTGCAAAATAAAAGGAAAAATAAACCACAATTACCTATATTAAATAACTGTATGCATGCATTTTCAACTATTATTTCTTAATTTAAAAAAGTTTTAGTCTTCCTTGAAAAGTTACCCAAAGGACAAGAGTATTCACTAGTTTGCTTGCTTGCTATGCCACTTTAAAAAGCATAGCATAGCCCCTCCTCCTTTTTAATGGAAACTTACATAACCAAAATCCCAAATTAAGTCTGATTTTCTTTACAAATCTTGCTAAACATTAAATACTACATTCCAAATTACTACTGCAAGTAGTACATTTACTCAACATATTTGTCAAGTAAATAATTTATAGTTTATCTTTTATCCTCCAAATAATCCTTGTTTAAGAACATCAAACAATAAGTCCAGTCATTTTTAGTGGATCCTTCAGATATTAACTGATATTAACTGATACTCTTTCTTGGATCTTCACAAAAGAAGTTTTGTTAATTCATATTAAGATAAAAGTAGTTATTGAGAGTTCTTTCAAGCATTAGGTCTTAGTTCAGTAATGTAATTTCAAACCTTTTTATCATCTGCCTTAGTTTGGCATAGTGTAGCACAGGATAACACTGAAAGAGGTAGGAGGAATTCACTATTAGGCTACAATAAGGAAAAAAATTAAAAATATGTATGTTGGATAATTTGTTTTTCCATTAGAATGTACAGCAACAGAAACATCAGAAAGCACTATATGTAGTTTTGATCAATCTTGATCAAAAACAATGAAGTTTGCTTTAAAAAAATATATTCCCTAGTCAAGGTTTATACAAGCAGTTTATTTCTTCATATGAAGTACATACAGATGAAGCCTTCAAAGACAGAATACAATAGGATATTGCTGGAACATTAGCAAGTTCCATTTGGAAAAAAAAAATCAAAAAATGAAAAACAATCAACACATTTGTCTTCTGGCAAAGTAGTAAAACACGGAAAACACACTACATGAACTACATGAAGCCTGACCCTCCCTCAACTGAAACAGAAATAGCTGACAACTTTCTGGTAGTACCAGTAGTTCAAGTTTAGCCCGATTCATCTTTTAGTCCCTCAAATTCCAAGCAGGTACTCAAAAAGTTGTTTTATGGAATTAATTAAATGCAAACTCAGAAGTTTTAGAAACATTATTTAATCATATTAACTGTGTAAATGAACCAAGATATTTGTCTGAGGCAAGCAGATCAGTACGTTTCTGGTTGCCAGAAGGTAATGTCTAGAATATCAAGAGAGCCAGTCAACTGCAGAATGGCAATCAGAAACATTTATGATGGAAAATTCTGTGAAAATTGAAGAAACAAAAATAAACAGAGAGTGGGAGAAACATAAATATGAAAATCAACCTTATATAATTTAGAAAAACATTGCAAGATAACTACATTTCTATCCATTTAGTTGGTCTGTAGTGGACAGTGTTTTCATAGTTAAAAGCTTTCACATTCAGGAAAGAAAAAATGTATAAAATGGCTTTTGAGCCACTTGTAAGGTGTTCAGAACACTTTCCATCAGAGATGACAGAGCTATGACTTTCTCAGTACTCCGCACAAATATTCTGCATACATATTGTGAAGAAC
The DNA here is from genome assembly GCA_013399135.1 of Heliornis fulica. Lineage (NCBI taxonomy): Eukaryota > Metazoa > Chordata > Aves > Gruiformes > Heliornithidae > Heliornis > Heliornis fulica. The sequence continues at coordinate 10,260 of VXBZ01001503.1, forward strand.
CAGACTTTGCTCATTGCAAAGATTTATTTTCTTTTTTAATCGTTTGGTTTGGACAGTAGGAGAGGGTCTGTGTGGGGGGATGGGGGGATGTTTTGGAGGTTTTGTTGTTGGTTGGGGTTTGTTTGTTTTTAAATACACATTCTAGTGTTAAAACCAAAATGGCTGAAGCCTCCACTGAAGATTCTCTGATTCAGCCTTCTAACATACTTGGCTTTTTCCTCTTTTGTTTTCATTCCTAACTCAAAAACATAATTCTTTTACAGACAGTTCCAGGCAACATAAATAATCCTCATAAATTTCAACATCTATAGGGCCAGCTATGACAAGTGTATTTTTATATTTCTTCCCCTGGATTTCAATCACAAAAGCTATCTAGAAAGTATGTTAAAAAATATTAACATCAGAACACTGCTGCAACACNTTAACATCAAAACACTGCTTCAACACGGCTCTAAAAAAAAAAGTCTTGGTCCAAAGTGTTTTCTGAAGGTTAAGCTAATCATACAGTGAAGAAGTGCTGTAAAGAAGTTCTCTTATAAGGAGATCACCTCTGCTGAAAACAGTCAGTGCTGTATCTACATCAAGTGGNACAAAGCAGGCCCCCTAAACTTCCACAAGTTCACTTCATAAGAAGTCTGTCTTAAAACAGAAAAGTCCTATTCTGTTTTAATTCATTTTGTCCCATTTTTTTTCTGCCAACCTTTTCTGAGGCTGAAAAGAGGTAGTCATATTCTTCCTAGGATTACAAAGCACTGATGCAAAAAAGCACGTCCTACATCTCTGATGTAATGTTACTACAATCCAGTCTCTTTAGCAAAGCAAGAAAACTCAAAGGAAATAAAGATCTGAATAGTATTCAGATGTTTCTGCCATTTTTATTTTCCTTTGTAGGGAGACAGTAACATCCATCTCCCAACAGAACAACAACCAAACAAAAACATAAGTATGACCTATTCAGAAAGTTACAGTGCAAAATCAAATAAAAGGCTACAAAACATCCCTCTAAGGGTATACATTTCCTCAGGATTATGGGGGTAGTGAAGACAAAACCAGAAATTAATAACCTATCAAAATAAGATATTATAGAATAATTGTGCAGATCATATTTAAATAAGGCTGTGAGTTTTATCTCAAATGCCTTATCTATACTGCAGTCATTCCAGGACATGACAATGTCTAAGAAGTACTCATGTGTACTAGTCTCCAAGACCACTCCAGAACAGAAGCAACCAGTATTATAGCAGGGCTTTCAACACTTAATGCATACTGTTTGTGCCTCCCTGCTTTCAAACAATTAATTCCACAAAAATTCAGTTGTTGCTCTCCCACAGGGCTTCAGCTCTTCACCAACTGCCCCAGAGTAGGTCACTTCTATAAACTCATAGAATGTCTCTCAGTCTTTCAGTCCCAGAGTGCTGGGCCCAGCCNGTTCCACTTCTCCATGTTGTCTCTACATGGGCTCCAAGTTGGGTCTCTTTGTCCTCCATGGGCTGAGGGGAAACCCCACCATGGTATTCTCCATAGGCTGCAGGGAATCTTCTCTCAGCACCTCCTCCATGCCTTCTTCACTGACCTTGGTGTCTGCAATGTTTCTTACATCTTCTCACTCCCTTCTCCAATGGAAAAATGCATCTGTTTGCATTTTTCTATCTCTAAAATGTGATTCCCAGAGGTGCTATGCATGGGACTGATTGGCCCAGCTGGCCTTGTCACTAACAGGGTTTGGGAGTTTGGCCTTGGGAGCCCAGCTGGTATTTACTTTGCTGGACCCTTAAGAAGCTTCTAGCTACTTCTTAAAGAAGCCACATTGCAAACCCACCACCATGATCTTTCGAGGTCCCTTCCATTTCCTACCATTCCATGGTTCTGTGATTCTAGCCCCATAATTGTGGCACTCATCCTTCAATAATTTGTGTGATTCTTACTGTAATAAGTTTGGTACAGAATATAGCAATTGTAGCAATAACATACAATATCAGGATTATTTAGCAATTGACATCATACAATTGCTTCTTTTATTGGATATATTGTCTGTTCTCGCCCTAAATCAGATCCCCTTGGGGTACATATTGGACTTGGGCATTACACACCAAGTGCACCCAGGTCCTTGAGTAAAAACAGTCCCTCAAATGGTTTTGCCTTTGCCTGAATCAGTGAACTGAACTCAAATTGTCTTCCCCAACATATTCTACATATGCACTATGGGGACTCTATCTCCTAAAATATGCAGAATTTTTGATTGGGCAGGGCCAGCTTGATTGTTAGATCCCCTGGAGTTAACTAACCACATGTCCTTTTCTAAACATGTCTCCCAATGTTTGAAGGTCCCAGTACACATTGCTCTCAATGTATTCCTTAACAGCCCACACTCAATGCCATGCTATATGGACAAGGTATCTATGGGAGTGTTTTCCCGTTCCCCATCTTTATATTTCAGCTATTGTCCTACATACCAAAGAGACTAACTCTTTGACTTGCTTGATTTCAGCATGTTTCACACGCAGGGATGACCTATGAGATAGTGCTAATGGTCCTTGATCATGAGCTCATCTATATGTTGCATCTCTTCCTTGGTGACATGAGGTGTCATAGGCCTATAGAGCTATAAATAATTCATTTTTATGTTGCCAGATTAAATCTAGCTGAGTCACTTCAGTACTAGAAGCCTTATCCAATCTCTCATTTTTTTGATGCTCCTCCATGATCTGACTCTTAGGTACCTGGGTATCTACATGACATACTTTTACAACAAGCTTCTCCAGCTAGGCAGCAATATATCGCCATAATTCAGTAGCTCAGATGTGTTTGCCTCTTTGCAGCCAGTTGCTTTGTTTCCATTGCTGGAACCACACCAACAGGGCATTTGCCACGATCCATGACTAAGTATAGAGGTAGGGCATTGGCCACTTTTCTTGTTTGGCATTCTGCAGAGAAAACTGGATGGCTTTCACCTTGGCAAACTGTCTCGATTTACTTTCTCCTTCAGTGGCTTCTGCAACTCTTCTTGTAGGACTTCATACAGCAACCTTCCATCTCCCATGCTTTCCCACAATGCGACAAAGACCCATCAGTGAACAGGGCATATTGCTTCTCATTGTCCGGTAGTTTGTTGCGTTATGCTGGGTCTTCTTCAGAGCATGTTACCTCCTCCTCCACCAACATTCCTAGATATTTGCCTTCTGGCCAGTCTGTGATCACTTCCAGGATTCCTACATGATTGGGGTTTCCTATTTGAGTCCACTGTGTAATCAGTGCAACCCACTTGCTCCACATAGCATCAGTTGCATGATGTGTATAGGGGACCCTGCCTTTGAACATCCAAGTGTTCCAGAAGGATCTGATCTTCAGTACCAATCACTTCTGAAGCAGATCAAACCAATTCATATGTTGTCAATAGCTCCTGTTCAGTTGGGGTATAGCAGGCCTCGGATCTTCTATATCCCTTACTCCAAAACCCCAGAGGTCGACCTTGAGTATCCCCTGGTGTTTTCTCCCAGAAACTCCAGGTATGGCCATCCTCCCCAGCTGTAGAGCATTTGTTCAGCATTCACCAGAAACTCACAACACCTAAAATAGCTTGTGTTTCCCTTGTCTTGGTTGGTGGAGACATAGATTCTATTTTGTTGAAAACAAACTGATGTCTGTCTTGCCATTTTATTCCTAAAAACTGTATCTCCTGGGCAGGCCCTTGTCCTGTGCTGACTGGCTTTCAAAAGGATTTGGACTATGTTCATCCCTTTCTCAAAAACTTCCTCTGATCTGTTGCCCCATACAATGATAATATCAATGTATTGCAGGTGCTCTGGGAAATTCACCCTTTTCTAAAGCAGTCTGAATCAGTCCATGGAAAATGGTGTGACTGTGTTTCCACCCCTGGGGCAGTCAATTCCAGGTTTATTGGATGCTCTTCCAAGTGAAAGCAAACTGTGGCCTGCACTCTGCCACCAGAGGGATTGACAAAAACGCAATAGTAATATTGCCACTTTGTGGCCTTTTACTCCAGTTTATATTGAAGTTTCAGCATTTCAGGCACAGCAGCACTGATGGGTGCTGTAACTTCATTCAGGCCATGGTATTATACTGTCAGCCTTCACTCTCCATTGGACTTTCACACTATGGGACTTGTAAATGGTGATGGTGAGTGGGTTCTGCTGCTCACTACCTGACTCTCCAGTTGACAAATAAGCTTCTCATTGGGGATCAGGGAGTCTCAGTTGTTAAGGTATTGACATTTATGTACCATTGTGGTAGCAATTGGCACCTTCTGTTCTTTGACCATCAGCAACAACACAACAGAAGGATCCTCCGAGAGTCCAGGCAAAGTAGACAGTTTTTCAGGTTCTCAGTTTCTAGGGTAGCTATTCTAAAAGGTATCCTTTTGGTTACTTAAAATACCCTCTACAAAGTCTATACCCAAGGTGCATGGAGCCTCTGGGCCAGTCACAATGGGGTGTTATTCCCAGTCAGGCTCTCTTCAGCCTCTAGCAGAGTCAACTTTTGAGATCCCCCTGTCACTCCAAAAATATAGATTGATTCTGACCCTTCATGATTTGATGGCATTTTATGGTACACTGTGCACTGGTATCCACTAAAGCCTTGTATTCTTGTGGATCCAATGTGCCAGCCCATCAGATCCACACAGTCCAATAAACCCAGTTGTCCCTCTCCTCCACCTGGCTGGAGGAAGGGACCCTCTAATCTTGCTCATCATATTCTCTGCTCACTTGTTGCTTAGAGGTCCCTTCAAAAGTATTGGACATAGAAGTAGGCCTTTCACTTGGTCTAGGGAATTTTCAGGTGGAAATTGGTGCAGCATTTTTCCTGAATCTCTTTGTGTGATTGTTATACCTTGCAGCTCGTACTCAGAGGGTTGAGGTAGGCTTTACTTACCACTTCCTTATGTTCTCTCCATGGTCACGCAGGTAAAACCACAGCATGCCTTGTTGTCTGTGCCCTCTATAGTCCCTCTCTTGAGTAAAGTATGCTTTCACCTAATAGCTGCAACACTGCTCTATATGGGTTGTTCTGCTGAGACGAGGGAAGAAATGCTGTCTTGATATTGTTGAATTTGGATGGCCAGCTCATATACTGTTAGTGCATCTGCATTACTCCAGGCTATTATTGCCAGTGAATTGGCATATGGTGATCATGCACTTCGTACAACCTTATGCCACATGGCTGGGGTACATTGGACTTCATCAGGATCAATGGGCTACTGTGCATTGTCCAGATCATAATAAATCATCTCTCATACACCTAATTCTCTCACATACTGGATTGCTGTTTGTCCAATTGGGTGGGTAACATATAACATCTTCCTATAAAGGATACCTTTCCCTCACACTTGACAGAAGTCACTTCCAGAGGCTGAGGGTTTGTGACTTCTTCCCAATCACCTAGTCAATGCCCCCTTCCCTAGCTGGGCATCCCAGCTGCCTGGCCTCCCTGCCTTCTAATTCCAGGCTATTTCTCCCATTAACCCAGAATCAGAGCAGTCAAGTAAGAATGTGCTCACCTGGAAGTCAGCTGATATCTTTTCACATATATTGCAGCTCACTCAGGGACAGGGTTTGTGGTAGCTGCAGTATTGTCAGGTCTGTTTTCTTTCTCTCCCCCTGTGCTGCATCTTATCAAGCAGCATTTGGTAGATAGTGGCCAGGGCCCAGCACAGTGCAGTAAGATGTGTTTCTTTGGAATAACGACAGCAATTTTCTTTCAGATATTCCATCACTTTATCAGGGTACTGTAGTGGTTTGAGAGTGAAGTTTCAAACCATCTGGCATGAGAAGGACTCTAGGTAACTGCCCATACTCTGTCACATGCCATTCCTGACTATCCTCAGGGAAAATCCCTGAGTGGTATTCTTAAGCAGAAGTTTAATGTAAAATACAACCTGAACCACCTGCAGAAAACTTAGCAATAGTAACATACAAATTTGAATATCTCAGGGATATTGAAAATTCTCAAAAGCTGTTATAATAGTTATTGTGTTTAAACCAAAGAAAAAGAAGGTGATGTAGTTGTTCCCCTATTTGCCCACCATAGACTGGGTGGCATTACTATTCCCTACCTGTCCAAGGAGTGGACAGGACAACAAAACCTCAAATGCCAGCTTAAGCTCAAGATTGTTGACATTATCATATCATAGGCTGATATCACACAGTACAGTAAAACAAAGAAATGGAGTCCATGCTCAGAGATGACAAATGACACTGCAAGGAGTACATACAGCGAGTACCAGTCTAAGTACCATAGCCATGTGATGAAATACAACAGCATTGTGACCTGTGACTGCTTAAATAATAATGCTTATCACAACTTTGTTTTTAATGCAATCAGGTCAGATCTACCATTATCCCAAACCTTGGAGCCCTGTGTTGGGCACCAAAAAGGACTGTCATGGTTTTGCCCCATCTGGGAACTGAACACCACATAGCCGGTATGTTCTAGATCCTGCTCTTGTTACTTCCCCCTCCTTTTGCACCACCTTCTGCCGTGTCGTGCTCAGTTGCGGCTGGGTCTAAACCACAACAGTCCTTTTTGGTGCCCAACATGAGCCATGATAATAACAGATCTGACCTGTTTGCATTAAAACCAAATTGTGACAAGTATTCACTGTATTATTTAAAGTTGCTGGTTACAATGCTCTTGTATTTCGTCACGTGGCTGAGGTGTTTAAATATTTATTTGCTGCATGTATTCCTTGCAGAACTGTTTATAGCGTCTGGGAGAGGGATCCGGATTCTCATTTTACTGTACTGTGTGATTTCAACTAATGATATGATCAATGGTCATGAGCTTAATCTGGTGCTTGTATTAGATTTTGCTGTTCTGTGCATACCTCGGACCACATCTCCTCGAATTGACTAATAATCACACCCAGTTTATGGGGAAGAGAAGAAGGGATTATTTTCTCCCACTCTTTCATCTGTCCTTTTCCCTTCTGTCTGATTAAAGCAGTTGTCAAGAAATTTGACTTCACTTGACATGTAGATTATAATGTTCTGATTGTTATGTCTCCTGTATGTGTTTCAAGTACTGTTCAGGGTTACAAAATATTGTTTTATGAAGACCAGACAGACATTTTCCCTCAGTCAAAATAGTCAAGGGTGGCATGGAATGTGGGAGAGTTGGGGCAGGCATTGAGATAACTTCTTATGCCTAAGGGTTGGGAAATTCAATCTTTCACCCTTTACACCCCCCCCCCCCCTCCCCCCTCCACAACGGGGGTC
>VXBZ01001504.1:8625-39031 GCA_013399135.1 Heliornis fulica
TCCTCTGATCATTCTTGTGGCCCAAATGAGATGGCAGGAGAAAGATAAAATACATAGTTTCACAGAAAATGCTGGATCAGAAAAGCTGAAATCATGTTGGAGTACAGGATTAGAATTTAAATTCTTATGGCTGATTAGAAACTAAGTACAAAAAGTTCAAAAAGGTTTGCATTTAATTTTAAACACTTGGGTATAGCAATCAACAGCAAAAATAAAGAATAGGGAGCAGTTTGTTAGGCGCAGCTGTGTGGTATGTCTCAATTGCAGTGAAATATAAAGCAAACATGGCTCAGCAGTATCACACCAGCATGAAGGAAAAAATATCACAGCAGTAGGTATACATGGGAGTGTGATTGTACTCTGTGCATTGAGGAAGGCTTCACTTGGGAGTATTGTCTTTAGATCAGCACATAAAGAATGATGGGCAGACCTGGAGATACACATGAGGGACACTGAAAGCATGACCTACAAGGCAATAGTAAAGAATGAGTGTTTTATTTTAGAGAATCAATGACCATCATCAAATGTGTAAGAAGGCTGTTTCAAATAATAAACTATCTCTGCATATATATATATATATANGCAGGATTGAAAAAAAAAAACCAAAAACCACACCTAAAAAGAATGCCAAAGGAGAACACTAGTAAAATAATAGAGATACAATTCTTGGATCCTAATTCCACTGTTTCAAAGTGTGCTTTACAAAATTATATATTTGTGGGTGCAAAATTCTTTAGTTTTTTTGTCATATTTATGAATGTGACAGAATGGGTTTTTTTCAATTGCTTTTATTTCACTCTTCTGCCTTCCCTACATATGTGCTTTGGAAGACTCAATACCTTCTTGTCTACACCTTTCCTGGAAGCAAATAAATGGGTTTTTCAAGATATTGCAATCCATTTAATACCTATTGCTAAGTGAAAGCAGTAGCTTAGACACCCAGAAAGGGGGGTGTGGGGTGGAGAAGCCTTTTCTCACCACTAAACAATTAATTGTGATTGAAAGTTATATGTAAAATTATTTGAGTAATCATTTTGTAAAAATCACCCACTGGGTTGAGTTTTTTTTAAACAAACAAACAAACAAAAACCACCAAAAACAAACAAAAAAAACCCCCAAAGAACAAGTCAAATATTTTAAACACAAAACATTAAGCAAAAATTTCAAAACTATTTCTTCTCTTATTTTTTTCAAGTAGGAAATTCCTGTCTCTATTTCACAGAAACAGGTGCTACAAAATATCCAGTAAATGCCCTTTGGGGAAGGAGCTCTTTTTGTAGCTGTCATTGTGGCTCCTCATTAAAGTTTGGTTGTGCAATATTTAAGATAAGACAAGTTATTTCTAAAAGAATAAACATTACATAGTGAAAATAAATTTTTCTTTCTAAGGCTAGCTTTATTTGCAGTCTGACTGGAGAAAAAATGTCCTGACAGTGGTCTTATTCAACACTTGGGGCTTTACTAGCTTTGTTTCAATTTCAGATTACTTAAGCATTGCTTTCTACTATGTTTCTGCTTGCTTCTTTTCATTAGTGTTGGCAAAAGATAAACTTTTATTTCCAAGTACCGTTCTCTTACACTTACTGGAAAGTATCACATGGATAGGAATTTTCAACTGTTAGAGCCAACTGAATCCACAGCAGAACTAGTCATACCTTTTAGCAGTCAACTGTGCACATTACAAAAATGTTGTCTAATGTCACTGATTGCCCTCTAAGAATTCCATGTGTCTTTTCATCCTGATATCTCTGCCTCAGACATAGTCTTTGAAGTGTCTTGGTGTTGTCCGCTGGCTCAGAAACTGTACTTCGTGACGTGTCTGTTACCTCATGGGCAGCATTGCTGATGTTGTCAGATATAACAAAGTTTTCTTATCCACAAATGTCTTATCAGTAAAGAATTTAAAAATTAGACATTTTAAAAATATCCTGGGTGCTCTGGCATCCATAGTTCTCTAATCCGTCCTCATCCCTTCAGGATTTGTCAGCAGTTGCACTAAGTAGTTCCTCATATCTTTTTTCTCTCTTCCTAAATAATCTGAGTTTACTATTATATAATCTTGCTCAGACAAGCACTGCTCCACACCCAACTAGAAGGTTTTCAAACTCTTAAATTTCCTGAGTGCTCCTGTGTAGATAAGCCATGTTTCATGAGGAGACCCAGTGGGAGAGGACTTTCAGACCTGAGTTGCATCTTGATGGACCTCAGATTCTGTGTGATGTGTCCAGCACCTTTCTTTCAGTATGTCTGTCACACAATGTTGTATGCCTGGGACACAAGCAGAGACTGCATACCACTTGTAAGATTCAGTAAGACACTTACTAGTAGGAGTATAAACTAGAGATGTAGCAAAGGGATATCACACAGAAATAAAGAAATGATAGCAGGTGAATATCAGTTTCAGGTCCATAGCAGTGTTTGGCATTTAGTCCAGGCCATTAGAGATAGTCAAGTCACCAGTTGTCCTATATTTAGTAGCCCATTTTGTAAGAGAAAACGGAAGATCAACTGAGAGTCTGTGATGGCGTCTGAGACAAGCATTCAGAAAGGCGTCAGCAATGATACTGATGAAAATCCTTCCCCATTGGGTGAGGGAAAATAGTATCAAAATAGTATCTAAGAAGGTAGTGACCTCATGTCTTTGATCAGTGAAATACATGTCGCTGGAAATAGTGTCCTGTTCTGCATTCCAACCCATAAATTGACAAGTTTCGAGGACTCAACTGTCTCTTAAGTAAGCTATTAAAGTAACCTTTCTGAAATTGCACAGCTTATTAATTTAATACAAAGTTTTGACTGGAAACAAGGGCTTGTACTGTCCCCATGCAAATACCGTTCCTCTTTATCATGTTTGTTAATATATAGATTTTCTTGATACTTATGAAGAGGTGAAGAGACATGAATTGGAACGAAAGGCCCAAATAGAAGCCAACATTGTTGCGCTTCTGGAGCACTCAAGCAGGGTAAGTGTATTTCGCTTCTCTTATGGGAAACTAGGAATTTAGAAGCACAGGAGAACAAATGGATAAAGAAGCATGGTTATTTTTATGTATGACCCAGTCAGTATCTTCATAATAATCTCTTAAGACGATTAAATATTAAACCGTGTACTGCTGTGGTTTAAAAAAAAAACTGAAAAAGAATGATTCGTTTCATTTTATTTCTGGGGGAAGATTTCTGATTATTAGTACTTATGAATAGAATATGGTACTTGTGACCAGAATAAAATTTCTTTGCATAGTTGCTGTAAGTTATCATCATTGCTATAATGAACATTATTCTTTATAAAAATTTCAGAATACTGCAAAGAAAACTACTGCAATATTTTGCTTACCTAAAGTCTGCAAATCTCAGGTCATGGTTATATTGTCAGTGTCATTAAGTAAATGACAGTATTTCAGTCATATCTCTGATCTACTAAAATAATGTTTGGAATACCCTGCTGCGTAATATATAATGTAAACACTCTAGAAATAGTTCCTATTTGCAGTCTGCCACTTTTTTGCACTTCTGAAACATTTTTTCTTTTAACATTTTTGGTTCCCTGAGACTTCCCTAAGCAATACTTTGATTATATAATCACTTTAATTGGCTTCTAACTCTTCTAGTGTAGCATACCACAGGTAAGCAATGACACGTAGTAGAGAAGAGATGGAAAAGCAACACATACTTTCTGCATTTTTGTTTCACCTTCACTCTCAGCATCTCTTTTAGCAAAAGTTAGCAGAATTAAAATCATTCACATTTAAGTTGCTTCAGGTAATTTCGAGTATTTTTAGTCTTTGTACTAGAAAAGCCAAATAGTAGACAGAGTACTAGGACTGGAGAGTTTTTTTCTTGTCCAGTTACCATTTGTTTTTTCAAAGATACAGCATGTTCTCATTATTGTCATTGGTAACACACAGAATGTGAACCATATGAAACAAATTTCATCTGTTACCAATCAAGAGCTGAAGATTATGCAGGAAGACCTCACTTTCAAATCAAATGAAATGCAGAAATCCCAGAACACTGCTAAGAATCTGCTAACAGGTGAGATCAGCAATGGGTTTTCAAATACATTCCTCAAAGTTGGGTTGTGACATTCATGATAAGTACGAGATCCACGATCTCCAAATAATAAATTAAAAATGCTGTGGCAAGATGACAGTTTGAAACTCTTGTGGCTAAGAAGTTGCGTGTATTCCTAGGAGTATTTAACTTATTAGCAGTAAATGATCAGCTACCTCACAGAGATATATGTTAAACAGATGCATGGTAATATAAGGGTACAAAGTTCTAGATCTAGAAGCTTGAGTTTAATGATATTCACCCTGAAATAAACATTTTTCACAATCTCAAAATAGTTTTTAATACCTAGAGACTTCCACAGTTATCTAACCATGTATTATTTGTAAGTATAGTTCACAGTATCACTAACTTAAGGTTTTTCTAAAGGACCATGTTCTATGTAATAACAATTGGAGAGTAATTGGCAACAGCAGCTTGAAATTCTCAGGTTTTGATTCAGCAAAATGAATGCTAATTTTTACTTAGTTTTGGAAATACTCAAACACTTAAAATTAAGTGCAAGAATCTTCAGGATCTTGCCTGTCATTTCAAAAAGCAGACTTGTTTTTTCCTTCATTTCCCTAACAAGTATCTATTTAGTTCTTTATTTGCTCTGTTTATAGTGGAATTGTTCTCATAATTCTAAGCCTTTGCCAATATCACTATTGGTTCAGCAAGCCTTTCCTTGTTTGTTTGGCTGAAAGGAAGGGGCAGGAATTAAGAACCATAAATCATTTTGTTAGAAGACTATTATGTGCTGTACTTGGTAGTAATTTTCAAAATAGGAGTCTGTGTTGTGGCTTCAAAGCAGTTATGTGCACATAAGAAGTTGTTAATGCACAGAACATTGCAAAAGTAGATTGTTCTGTTGTGTGTTTGAACATGTAGCATTTGCTTGATTGCAGATGCTCATTTTACAGCCCTAGCATAGTTTTAAAAGCTGAACCGTACATTAAAATTCAAATAAAACTTTTTGTTCTTTAGTGTAAGCATCAATTCTTACTCCTTTAAAAGGATATTCTGGAAGCACATAGCACTACAGAGATGTTTTTGAATGGCATATTTTCTTGTCCAAGGGTAGGAAAGGAAGTTATAGTACATAATTTTCAACAGATCATTGAAATGTTTTGAAAGTAAATTTCTGGAAGCAACAAGTCACAGGTATTGTAATAAACAACTTCAGGTTCTTTCAAAAGTATAGTGAGTGGTTAGTTTGTATAGTGGAAATTCTTCCTAACCCTTGAAGTATAGCACAGTCATCTTCAGGATTTTTTTGCTGTGATTAAATTCTGGATTTCCATATTATCTTCCCTTAACAAAGATATAAGAAGTCAACAGTTCACAACCCTTAAAATAAAAAAAAAAAAAAAAGGAAACCGTGAAGAGGAAACAAAAGGGCTGATGGCATAGTTTTCCAAAAACATTTCCCTGGGTCACTGTAGTTTCGTCTGAGAGTTTGCTACTGTGTACACACTGCCTGCTAGATGCTGCAACTTCATGGCCTATCAGAAGGAACTGGCTGCATCCTCTTCCTGTCTCGTCCCCTAGAGAAGTTTTGAGGTTTTTTACTTTTGAGTTTTTTTCATGGAGGCTGTTGCTGGATAAGGAAAAAATTCACCTTTCTAGTTTCTTCCCTTCTCTCCATGAAGTATAAATGGATAGGAATCAGGCCACTGCTTTGTCACTATAGCATATATAAGTATATATACAGAACAGTCTAAAAATCCTTTTTAGCTTTTTGTAATTTATTAGTCTTTGCATGTAAAATAACTATGTATTATTTTAAATTAAACAATTTAGAAGAACAATTAAAAAGCAAAAATGCTATGATTAGCCTAAATAAATCCTTAAGAAAATCTAAAGTGGTTTTCTACTATTTGTTTCCTATTTGAGCAATATTTTAATCTTTTTCTTTTAGTGGTTTTAATACCAAATTATTGATTTATTGAGATCCTTCAGCATTTGTCTGTCATCAAACCACAGTACCATAGGAAGAAGAGCAGTAGAGCTTTGTACTATTCAGTTGTGGTTTGGGATGTGACATTGACCAATAGCAGGAACTTTCATGTGAAACTGTGGGCAGTTATGAAATATTCTAGACACAAGTGTTTTCATAAGCCCTTTAGGATGGAAGTCAGTGTAAACAAAGAATCACAGACATGATATGCTGATCTAGATCTTTTAAACCCATCATTTTACAGTTATAGAAAATGTTCTTATATAAGTGTTATTTGCACCTACAGGACCCTTTCAATCTTACCTTATGGAAGTGTGTTCATTAGCGTTAATTACATACAAAAATCTTGTCCTTTTTTTTTTTCTTAAATATGAGGTTCCTAAAGAAATGTTGAGTAAAGCAAATCTTTTACTCTAAAAAAATTAATATATGGCATAAATACACAAGATGAGAGATGAATACCAAAATCTTGCTCTAATAGGATTTTGATCAGGTGAGATTTTCCCAAATAATTTCCCAAATAATTCCAGGAATTGTAGGAAACCCTACGTCAGTTTTTGGAAAGGCAAACTCTCCTTCTGTCATATATGCATTCCCTTCTGCCATAAAGATTTCTACTGCTTTGGTTAAGTCAAGGGAAATTTTCCTACCCTTTTTCCAGGTAATCAGCACAAATGTGGGTGTGTGAAAACAATATACAGTCTATGCCAAGAAAAGTGTATTTGTGTGCTATCTCATCCCTCCCAGTAGTCCACTTTGATATTTTGGAATGTGTAGAAAAAGTCTACATTATTTTTGTCATGCTTGTGATTTAGAAACAGCTCTGAAATAAAAGATCATGTAGCCATACTTCACGTAGTCGTGTTCAGGAACATGAAGAAAGTACAATAGCAAGGCTGCAGGTCAGACAACCATCCAAAAGTATAGCCACACCAAGCCCTTCCACATTCAGTGTAGATAACTCATCCCCAAACCCACATCAAAGGATATTTTTTATTTTGTGCATCTTTATTGTGTGTGTCCTCTCTTAAGCATCTCATGTCTGAACAAGTCTAGTCTTTACATGTCTCATCATGCAAGAATCCAACCATACTTCTAACTCCACCAATTACATCTGTTTCTGTTGTCTCTTTTTAATGATTCGTCAGAAGTAAACACTGAGTATCTTAGCACATATTTATTTTGTAGTCTATGACAGGTCCTTCCCTGTGGAGATAGAAAAGTGTTTCCTTGTACAGAGTGAATGCTTAAAGCAGATTTGAGTATTTACTCTCATAAAACAGAGCCTTATTTTATACAAACAACATAAAAATCATTGGATGCTAAAAAATGAACAAAGTTGGTTTTTTTTTCTCTACATTATTCTCTACATTTAATGCTCTACATATATTCATGTATTATAATAATTCTCTATTATTGCAGACAACGTTTTGTAAGGTATCACCACTGCTTTGCGAATTGAAATTGATGGATGCTATGAACAACTTCAACAACAGGAATACCACGCTGTGACAGCAAATCACTATGTTTTTATTTCACATAGAGTATAATACAACAGTTCTAACATATGAGTCTGACATAGGGAATAATTGTGAAGATCATATTTTTTCTTTCGTTCATAATAATACCAAAATCAAAAGATAGGCAGGAGCTTTTTGTATTGCTTAAGTATAGCATCGGCTTTTATATACTGGGCAATGTATTATGAAATAAAAATATTTTTAATTAGAGTTTGTGTATCTGGTGATCTAGAGAGCCAAAAACTGCAGATGGACCTACAGAAGATGGAACTTTTAGAGGGCAAGATGTTTGATGAACTGGCTTCGCTTAAAGACAAAATTGAACAAATTAAAGTGGAGTTGGAGGTGTACAGTAATTTGCCAGCTCTGAAAGCATCAGGAGAAGAGAAGAAAAAGGTAATGAAAGGAGTGAAACTTGAATTACACAAAATTTGTGCTTTCGGTACTTAGCATAGTGGAGTCCAGGTCTATGACTGAGAATACTGACTGATAGCTGAAAACTGGGATTACACACAATTGAGAATTAATCCAAAAGCTTCTTTGCTTATATATATGACTTAGATGTACATGTAGTATATTTAGTGCTGTAGTGGAATAGCTTTCGATAACTTCTACAAAATTTCCTGTTTATTTTAGTAATTCATCTGAAATTTTCCATTGTAACTTATGACTACCTATAAGCTTGAATTTAGCACTCTAACCACAGAAACAAAACGGGACAAGAAAAATCTATCTTGTATGTATTTTGCTCAGCAACAAACTCCATCTACTTAACATCAATGTTCCTACTTGTGCTGAAACAGTATGGGCTGAGCCTGCAACTTGGTCATAATGGTTCTATATTATCTTTAGGATAAAGCATGGAGAATAGCCTTATGAGTTCTTTATTCATAGTCTTTTCCGAAAGGAAAAATAAATAGCACTTTGAAAGCTGAATTAAAATGTTATCTGTAGTCCACAGCAAAGAAAAAAAAATCATGTATATAATCAGTTTGTATTTATTTTTTCTAACTAGAGACTCCATGATGACAAAGAAAAATTAACAAAACATAGCCATGCTTTCAAAAAAATAATGGAACAATTGAATACAGAATATGAGACACTAAAGACAGAGCTGCAAGAGAACGAGACACATTCTCAGGTATAGCTCAAGCTATATACAACATACGTCTCTATCTCAGTTTTGATTTTCTCATATATGTGAAGCATGCTCTAGATGGAATGAGTTTATACTTTCTCAGGGAATTTTCAATGTTCTGTGTTGTAAATGCAGAGTCATATTTTCTGATTTCAAACAAAAGTTAATATTGTGCCAATAAATTTCTTGTAAGTGTTAGATTTCAAATCTGTTAGAGGTCATTCTGAACTTAAAAATTGTGTGAATACTATACAAAAGTGTTTATACTACTTTTGCTTAGAACTCTCCTCTCTAGTTTTGGAGAATCAAACTAGAAAGAAACTACAGAGAGAAGAATAATAATAAAGTCTTCACTAATTAGATAAGATCATAGAATCAGAGAATGTGAGGAGTTGGAAGGCACCTTGAAAGATCAACTAGTCCAATCCCCCTGCCTGAGCAGGGTCACCTAGATTAAATCACACAGACTTGGACTTGGATCCTTTTTACTTTTAAAGTTATGGTAGTAAGTTTTTTTCTTGCCACCTGTAATAATTCCATTTCCATTTTTCCAATTCTTCTGTTCATTTCAAGCCACCAAAGTTTTAAGGTTTGCTAAGACTTCTGTAAACACAAGGAACTTTATCATATGAGTATATTTATATTTACATTTCAAAAGTGAATCAGGAAATAAGATGTTTATAAATTCTTGAGCAGCTTTGATTAGTACATTATCAACACCTATAGATTTCTGTCATTTTGACCACAGAAAAATAACTAGCCTGAAAATAAGCTGAAAAAAATCTGCATTTTTCTGATTTTTATTTTTTCAGGTTGTTGAAATTTGTGTCCTTTAGAACTGTTACTTTTTTCTTATTTAGTTAAAAGCTGAATCTTATATTTGCACACATTTAAGTTAACAATTCTGGAGATTTATTGAGCAGATGAAAGGGCATAGCTGTAAATGAAGAGATAGATTTATACACTTGTAGCATATGATCATTGTAGAATAACTCCAGGGTGATGATATAAATCCCAAATGCAACACACCAAAGTCTTCAAGACTTCAGATATTATACATTTTTTTATGCCAGAATCAGATTCTTATTCTTAGAGTTTATGTAACTCAGAAATGAATACCCAGTCAGTGTTAAGATGTTTGCATAATGTTGCTAAAAATTTTGTATGAAACAGTAGTTGTGCAGCATTTCTTCAGTTCATTAAGCTGTGGCCATTCTGTTTCAATGTGTGCAAAAAAGATTTGTTTCTTCGCTTTTTACATCATGACTGTAAATGCCACAAGAGTCAGTAGATATATCTTAAAATAGCTGATGAGTGGACATTTTGAAGTACAAAAAGAATTTACATATCTTGAGGGTCTGGGCAAACAGTCAACCATATGAGGGGGGTTACTGTGAAAATGCATTGAATATTTTCTTTGGTATATATCACAGTATGTGAATGTAGGCTTCTTTACCAGCTGTATTGCATGCAGTAACATCCACAGAGGGGCAATAAAAATTACCAATAGTCAGAAATGCCACATCTTGGAAATAAACCACTGTTGTGTTTGCTGTGAACCAGTACACTAGATAACTTCTTCTCTTAAGATTTACTTTGACTAATACAGCAATTGTTTACCATTTTCTAGCTTAAGAGCAAGCTTTTAAGTAAAATGCTGCTATATGTTCCTGATTCATTAACTTCGTTTCCGCTGGATGTCTAGCTTCAGAATGATTTTCAGTTTTCACATTTAAAAATAACATATGCATATCTTGAAATGCAGAACAGTAGCATCAAAAACCCAAATATTATAAAATTGTATTGTAAGGAAGCAGCCATTGATATAATGTCCACATTAGTTTCCTGTTGATGCTGAAAGTATTGAAGAAGTGCCAGCACTTAACCCACACTCCTACAATCTTCTCGCTGCAGCTCTGTTTTTATCACAGCTTCTGGCATCAGACAGGAAACTGAAGCATGGAAATAAGGAAGTTTCTTCTGTATAGCTCAAAGTCCAAGACATTGTCAGGAAATATTGCATCTTTGGTGATTTTAGATCTTGGTGATTTTAAGAAGAGATCATTTAAATGATACGAATTATAATGAGAATTGGTGCCTCCTTGCAGTGGTCACCTTTTTTAGTTCTGACTTTCACATTTTCCTGCATAACAAGCCTTGAATTCTCATCTGATTTTTCCATCCCCCACTGCAGTTGTATGCACTACTTTTATATAAATAGATGTATGAAGTGCTAAATTCACAGGTTAATCATTGACAGCTTCAAATGTAATTTTGCCATTGTTTCTCATTTCTGTGGGGTTTTTTTTTTATGAAATAATGGATCTTATGAGGTGATAGAGCAGAAGGAATGAATACAATATTTTTGGGAGATTATTTGTATAGTACACGTGTAATAATTATTGCTTTAAATTTTTACTCTTTTTGTGTTTCCAGCTTACAAATTTGGAGAGGAAGTGGCAGCACCATGAGCAAAATAACTTTATGATGAAGGAATGTATCCTTTTCTTAAAGAAATACAGCAAAATTCATACACTGTATTAATTGAGGAAGAAGTCTGTTTCCTCCAGCAGAATAAGACAGGACAGAATGGGAAGCAGGAGACAGGGGAGGAGGGGAAAGGCTGTGCTTTGCAGATGTCTGGTTAGCTGATAAATATTATATATAGCAAAACTTGCATGTGTTGTCCAAAACAATTTTACAGGATCCTAAGGCATAAGATGTGTCTTGCAGTCTGGAGTTTTTCCTGTTGGGTCAGTTTTGCCATTAGATTTCATGTGAAGATCATCTTCAGGTCTGTTCAGTCTTACCTGAAATTATCCAGGAAGTGTAGCATCATTTGAAAATCTGTATAGCATGATGACTTTGCTTGGTATTTTGCAGCTTTAAAACACCATAAATATAAAGGATTAAAAGTTTAGAGCATATGGTATGCATTTAATGTATTTATTATCAAATCAAAGAGGAATGCATAATAGAAGGGAAAAAGATAAATTTGGTAAGATGTGACAAGGAGATGCTTTAGCTGCAAAATAGATTGGGATGGGGGTATTGTAGTGCTCTCAGTATGTGATGCTAATTAAAGAGTTACATTGCAGTAATTTTGTAAGACCTTCCTAAAAATCAGCAAAAATTTTATGCACTGCAAGTGCCTTTCATAAGGTAGCCTTTGAATTAGCAAAAGCACTGAAGTTTTTGAGGTTTTTTAATTAGAATTGATGGTGAGGTGGGTCTTATCTTGTATTATTCCCCATAGTTATTGTGGAGATCTGAGTAGGGCATAGTAGCACTTTTTTATTCTAGCAAGTTTGAATTCACTGCAATAAAATCGCTTCTTTATTAAAAAAATAGATGAATACAGTCACTGTCATATGGTTCATATGATTCTAGCACAAATGTAATTGGTAAAAGTAACACCAAAACTAGACTGTATGATCGAGTGTCATGTGTATGACAATGAACTTTGCTACGTCTCAGAAAATGGTGCAAGAATATGTTTCTGGTGATTCTATAATAGCCTATCCATCAAGGGGGAAAAAATGAAGTATATATAGGATCTGCATATAGCGTTACTTTTTTCATATGTCACATGCCCCATTTAAGTGCTCATAACCTTATAAGAAAGTCTTTGCCAATGTAATGTGATTGGAGCCACCTACAAGGAAGGCTGTATAGATGACAAATGGTAAATTAATGCTTTTAGATCTTTTAGCCCAAGTTTGGGGTTTTTTCTATGATTTGCAAGCCTTGACAGTTTTCACAGAAGGAAACTTGCTGTATTGTGGTTACCTTATGATCTCTAATTATTCTAATATTTATTCTGGCAGTTTGTTTCCTTTATTCTTTTAATCAGTCATAGCAACAAAAACTCAGGAGAGTGACTACCAGCCCATAATGAAGAACGTGAGAAAGCTGGTCACAGAATACAACAAAGCTCTCATAGAAGCTTTACAGAACATCAAGAACTGAACCCAGGCACTTCCTTCCCCTCCCAATGGACCAACAATGAGAGATGTGCACAGGCAGCATGCAAAGCTGGACTACCGAGCTCATTTGTTCACCACTATAGCGGCAGCTATTCCTGAAATAACTTTTCCAGATCTTTAGATGTCACAGGTTTTAATAGTATCACTACTTATGCAACATTCAAACATTTTAGAAAGGAAAGGTCTGAATTTTAGAAACTTGTGTACATGAAAAGGAAATGCTGCACAATTAGTGTAAAAACATCAGAACGTTTTGCAGAGGCCCATTGCTGGATTGCATCTCAAATGTGAAACTTTAGTCTGCTTCACACAATTATCTGTAAGTCTCTTGTAGTCCCTCCCCTACCAAACGGAATAGGAGTTTTCCTGGAATAAGGATTGCCTGAGGTTCTCATTCGCATTATCGTAAATGAAGTGAAAGGTAAGTGGTAATGCTGACATACCATCCATATTTAAATAGCTGTTTATAACAAGTAAGGATAACAAAAGGATGGCAAGCATCCTTTTTAGTCAGAATTACTTCACAGTATCAAGTCTTACAGCAAAAGCGGATGTACTTTTGACCTGCCAGCAAATTTTCATGTCCTGATGGAGAACTCACATCTTCATGTTTTATTTTATTTTATAGTTTAATTACAAGGAGAGAACTGTTCTAAAAGGTACTGGAACATAGCTAATATGGATATTTTGTGGAGCATTTTACTTTTGTAGTATTGATCAATAAAGAAAGTAAAACGGAATATTATTTTTATTTTTTGCAATGAGTTTTTCTTTGAGATCCAAACTGCAGTGTCATAAGCAACCTCTACTTTGACAAAAATATATAGAAAGAGATTCAACATGGAACAAAAGCAGGACTGATCAAAAAATAACAATGTGCTTTATCAAAAAGAAATTTTGGAAAATGTTTACTTAATACAAAATTTCCCTTGCATTCTACACACAATGTAATTATACACTACCAGTTAATAATTTCTTCCACCTTGTATGTTGTAAGCTAGTCCTGATCAAAGAGAAAAACCCACAGGTGATTACAGATAGGAATCTTAACCAGAGAGTAACCTAGCCTTTTAGAAAAAAATAACAACAACAAAACCAAAAACAAACAAACAAAAAAAAAAAACCCCAAACAAACAACAAAAAAAAAGAGTCTGGATTTGCAGTTGTTCTCCTCTCTTAGAAGAGTTTCCCAAAGAAGCAGACTACATGTTTCAATTTATAGAGCTGGAGTAGACAATGAATTCAATAATGTGAGGTGTCCATTAAAACAGAAATTCAGTATTTTTCTCTAAAATTCTCCAAGTCCATTTTGAATATGAAGAGGCATGGAAAACAAAACTAGTGAAGATTCTTCCAGAGGGCACTATGTTTCTGAATTCAGCACAGTAAATGCTGCTGCTCTGTGTATTTATGTCTGTGCAATATTTAAGAGATAATGGAACAGGATTTCTATAAACCAAGTACTGTTATCTAGGGGAAATTCCCACTAATGTCTCTTCCTTCCTCTCAAAGTTTCAGCTGTTCCAGAGAGAGACCATTATTTGCTGAGATAAAGCTGAAGGCTAATATTCTCACCCATCAAACCATCAGCCAGAGAGATCGCCTCCTGAATTCCACTTGTGCAACAATAATATATTTTAATGAATAATGGAAAAAAGCTGCAGCCTGAATAAACAGACTGCTTTAATTCGGTTTCACTCAGGGCATGGGATGGTTTTATTCCTTGGTAGTGATTCTGTAAGATAGCATGGTAAAGTTTACAGGGTTTTGTTGAGTTCCCTAGGAGATGCCCATCATAGAGGCCCTCTCTCCAGCATGCTGTTATTTTCCTTGTCTGGAACAATCTCCAGGTCTCCTGTTTCTGTCTGAGGATCTCCTCAATTGTTCCTTCTTTTAACAGTCCATCCTTGAGGTCCTGGATCATGGCTGTAGTACCCATGGCTGAAAAGATTTGGGTGAATCCTAGATAGTGAGCTACACACCAGGTGTAGCCATCCTGCTACAGGATTATTAACTCATTCCCAGTGGCAAGCTGAGTAAATTGTATCCATGTCTAATTCCTAAAGTCCTAATGAAAAAAGCCTTTCCATTGAAGCTTTTCAAACTACAAGTTTAAGCACCAGATACAACAGATATCCTGGGCTGCATCAAGAGAAGCGTGGCCAGCAGGTCAAGGGAGGTGATTCTCCCCCTCTACTCTGCCCTCGTGAGACCTCACCTGGAGTACTGTGTCCAGTTCTGGAACCCCCAACACGAGAAGGACAGGGACCAGTTGGAGAGAGTCCAGAGGAGGGCCACAAAGATGATAAGGGGGCTGGAGCACGTTTCCTATGAGGACAGGCTGAGAGAGTTGGGGCTGTTCAGCCTGGAGAAGAGGAGGCTCCGGGGAGACCTTCTAGCGGTCTGCCAGTACCTCAAGGGGGCCTA
This sequence comes from Heliornis fulica, assembly GCA_013399135.1. Lineage (NCBI taxonomy): Eukaryota > Metazoa > Chordata > Aves > Gruiformes > Heliornithidae > Heliornis > Heliornis fulica. The sequence continues at coordinate 23,704 of VXBZ01001504.1, forward strand.
CAAGAAAGATGGGGAGAGGCTGTTCAGTAGGGCCTGCTGTGACAGGACAAGGGGTAATGGTTTCAAAATAGAGGGAGGGAGATTTAGATTGGATATTAGAAAAAAGTTCTTTCCTGTAAGAGTGGTGGAGCACTGGAACAGGTTGCCCAGAGAGGGGGTGGATGCCCCATCCCTGGAGACGTTCAAGGCCAGGTTGGATGAGGCCTTGAGCAACCTGATCTAGTGGGGGTGTCCCTGCTTCTTGCAGGGGGGGTTGGACTAGATGACCTCTTGGAGTCCCTTACAACTCTAATCATTCTATGAATCTATGATTCTGTGATTCTATGATACATGGTGTTTTTTCAACAAAGCTCCTGTGTGCACCTCAAGACACTGGTTCAGTAAGAGGTCTCTCTAGCCAGACAAAGTTTTTATCAATGTTACACTGTGCCTTCAAACTGAGAAGACAATAATTAAAAGGCAACATCTGTGCAATGGAGAAACTGAAAAATGTTTCTGCTCTCCTGTTTCACTAGGGCTGAGTAGAGGTAAGGATCACCTTCCTTGATCTCCTAACAGTGCACTTCCTAACACACCCCAGCATGCTGTTGGCCTTCTTTGCTGTGCATTGTTGGCTCATCCTCCAGTAAAGATCCCAAAATCCTTCTCAACAAAGCTGTTTTCCAACCAGTCGACAAACTGAGCTGTGTCGTTTTTTCCCCCCAGGGGCAGGACTGTGCATTTTACTTCTGTGGATTGTCATGGGATTCCTGTCTGCCTGCTTCTTCAACCTGTTGAGGTCCCTCTGAATGGCAGCACAGCTATCCGGTGCATCACCTGCTCCTCCCTGCTTTGTATCATCTGCATACTTCCTGGGGGTGTGTTCTGACCCATCATCCAGTTCTTTCGTCAAAGCCTTAAGTAGTATTGGTGCAAGTATCCACCCTGGGGTAAATGACTAGTGCCTGGTCTCCAGATGGGCTTTGAGACACTGATTTTGCCCTGAGCCCCACACCAGTTTTTGGTCCATCTCACTGTCCACTTACCTAATTGACACTCTGACAGTGTATCTGTGAGGATTTTGTGGGGAACTGTGTCACACAGCTCACTAATGTTGAGATAAACCTCTCGTCCACTGAGTTACCTCATTGTGGAAGGCTATCAGGTTGGTTAAGTATAATTTCCCATTCGTAAATACATGCTATCTACTCAAGATAACCTTCCCTTCCTTCATGTGTCTTGCAGTGGTTTCCAGCATAAATTACTCCATCACTCTCTCAGGGCTTGAGGTGAGGGTGACTGCCCTGTAGTTCCTTGGCTCCCTCTTCTTGCTCTTCATGGAGACAGGAGTGACATTTGCTTTCTTTTTAGTCTTCAGAAGCCTCTCCCTATCAAGATAATCAAGAGTGTCCTTGCAATGCCATCTGCCAGCTCCCTCTGCACATATGGATGCATCCCAACAAGCCCATGGATTTATGTATGTCCCTAACCCACCAGTCATCCTCTGGGAAGATGCCACTTAGGCATTCGGTCCTGTGTTTGTTGACAGTGTCTGTCAGTCCAAATCCCACTTGACTGGAAATAAGCATTTACATTCAAAAAATTTCAACCAAATCTATGTATGTTTGTGCTTTGCATGATGATGAGCATAGGAATGACATTATTCCCAATTCATGATCAGGTGACACCACTCCAACCTTGCTTCCATCTTGTTGATCTTTCCACATCATCTTACCTTCACTGCTTTTAATTGTGATTAAAAATACCTAATTCTTATTTCTAAATTAGTTGGTTTTTTTTAACTTACATGGTGATCTTAGCAGTCATCATGCAGCATTCCTGTGAGCAAATCCAGACAGGCAGAATGCTGAGATTCTTTTAGTTCTTTCTACCTGACCATGTTAGTTAATGCTTCTTAGTGCTGGTATGTGCTCTTTCACCATCAGAGGGACAAACTGCAAAAGTGAAGTGGTTGTACATCTTCCAGAAGTACACTTCTGTTTTCCTGCTGCAGGTCTAAAACAAAAAAAAAAACCAAGGCATAAAGCAGACTGTATGATGAGGCACTGGTATATCTTAATTGGAGGTACTAAAATCCTTAATTTATAACTGTTCTAAAAAGTTTCTGCTTTGAGTGAACTTCTTGGAAACATGTCTTGGTGATAAGGCATCTAGGTGGGGTGGATATATCAATTGTCTGGAGCGCAAAAAACCCCACCCTTGTGTTCTGGAAGAGGTCGTAAAATCAGTGCTGATTTGAACAGCCGCATAATGGTGAATACTTGACAAACACTATATACACTATATTGACAAACTACATATATACTTACATATATATACACTTACATATGTATATAGTACGTGACTACTTCAGCCAGAGAAATGCTGAGAAATGCAGTTAGTCACTGGGAGGGAGAACTGAATTACTCCCAAACAAAATAGCCATCATATTTTTTTCTTCTTCATTAAAGAGGAAGGAAGCCTTTAAGCATTTCATAACTGCGGAGGCAATCTGAATTCAAATCCCAGCTTTGATCAATCATTTGTTGGGGACTGGCAGAAGTTTGAAGCAGAGGAAGAAATGTTCCTTGTCCTGACTTGTTCTCCCTTCAGGAAGGAGGACTAACTGGACAGTATGCCAAGTGTGTGAAATGGAGGAAGCCTCCCACATATTAAAAAAAAAAAAAAAGGAAAAAAAAAGAGCCAGAAATGTAAAACGATCTGCTCTTGTTTCCTCTTGTAATGCTAATTCCTTGAAAGCTACATTCATTTAAAGTGACTGAGCTTGATTCACTGAGCACTGGTACATTTGGATCAGGCCCAAGATTTTTGCTGTGCCACAGAGGATGAGCAAGGTACAAGACATTTGACCCCAACACAGACATAAGTTTGGCCACAAATACTGTTTCAAGTTTAATGAGGGGGACTTAGCATCTCTGAAAACTTGAAAAGAAAAAAAAAAATATTATAGTAGAAATTATCACAAGTAGCAGTGACCCCAACAGTTATGCAAGAGACAAAATTCCAAACAAAGCCTTTCCTTGATCCTTACTTTTTACTCCAAATATAACAAAAGAAGGGGTTCTAATGGCTTGGGCTTGAGTCCAGGTTTGCTGTATTTAATAATTTTTTAGGATTATTGAACAAAAGTTTATGAAGTCCCTTATCTGTATGCAAATCTACATGTTTGACTTCTCACATTAAGATGAGATCTACTTGTCTTTCACACTTCCATATTTAAAAAACTGCTAAAATTATATTGCTTAACTCTCAATAAAAACTGCCATTCAGAAATCTTCCCCTCACACAGAAAGAAGACTGAATATAAAGCTGCGGCATTCAGAAGTCACCTACACTGTGTGTGTGGCTCTCCTATATCTGTGCAAGATTTTAGCCAATCCCAGTGTGGGATAAATTTGGTGGCAGAGCCACGTGGGTAGCAAATTTAGCACTGTTGCACTTGTTGAATTCCAGTTAAAGTTAAATGGTGTGATCATCAAATCAAAACTGCTGTTAGGATCACAGCAACAGTGTGACATGATAGTGAGTCCTGCAAACAAGATTTTAAGAATGATTTTCTATAAATTTAATGAATAGAAACACTAACGCTGAGATCTAATTAGCAGGCCCATTTTCTGGTCCTTAAAAGCAGTAGTCAGACCAGCAAACTTAACATGCATTTAGTAGGCATCTGCAATTAGTATTTGTATCTCCAAATTGCACAGATGAAAATTGCCTCGTTGATGCCAGGCTACTTTAGGCAGTCAAATTTTCATTGCTGTGCATCATTTCGGGTGGGTCAATACCAAAGTCTTAAAGACTTTTGGATATACAGCTGTTATCATTAAACATGAATACATAGACTCATTCTCCACTCAAAATATGTTGCAAAAATATTAAGTAGAAAAGCAGTAACAGAACAGAGATGAGAAAATTCTGAACTCTGTGGCTTCTGCATGTGCTGACCTATTGGATAACACTTCTTTCAGGCTGGAGAATCTCATTCATCTCCAGACTTCTGACTAGTACTGAGGAGGAGTATTAGCATCACTTAGGTTTGTGTTCCCAGAATCTGACCCAACCTTGGCAGAGAAACAAAACATTGATTTAGGGCTAATTTAGCACATGTTCATCACCTGTCCTAGCAGATTCTTTTTAAACAGAACAGACATGCTCTGAAGTAGAATAATGTGTTCGAGAAGCAATGACAACAAATGATGCAGCTTAGTCCTTGTTATACAAACTAAATGGGATATAACCTCCTTACTTCTCACTCATGGGAGACAGATGAATGGCATTATTGGTGTCCATTGCCATCGCTGTCTTTCAAATCCACTTCAAGCACTTTCTCTAGGCACATTTTGTTTAAGTCTTGATCCCTCTTGTCAATAAAAATTGAGAAACAGAAATTACTATTTTATCCTTCCACTAATAACAGGCCATTCTAAAATCTACATAAAGCATATTTCAAGCAAAATACAAGTGACTCACAAAGTAGTTTACTACTCAGAGTACATAGAGCAAGTAGCCTGATGTCCTTCACAGCTACTTCACTGATAAGGAGGACCTGAAGTACTCCCGTGTTTTTTCATCAGCTGAATTTTCCCCTTGAGAGAAAGCTGAGATTCGCAAGGCATCCTGTGTTTAATTCCATTGTAGTAGATTCCCTTTCACTTCACTAGCAAGGAAGACAGGAAAGCAGCAGCTTCCTTTGGCTGAAGCTGATCTGCGGACTGCTCAACACTCCCCCATTTTCTAAGTGATGGTCTCCTGAAAATCCAAGAGATTGTCTTTTTTTGACATGAAAACAAAGAGACTCAGAAAAAAAAAAAAAAAAGTGGTCACAGATACATCTGCAGTCCTGAGTCACCTCTTGTGTACACGTATGTAGGAGAGAGAGTAGGAAAAGCAAGAAGTAACTGCACCTCCATGGCACAGGCTGTCAATTCAAGAGAATGAGCTGCAAGAAAACCCGGACTGTTACTTTTATACCCCACTTTAAAGTTTCTCACAACCACGTGTTAACAGATCTCCATGGCTCCACACTGTCCCTTCCATGTTAGTATGGCTTATCTTTTATCAAGTACTGCAGAAAAGTTTTCGCTACCTCCAGTTTCTACACTACCATTGCATTGCACTGGGGTAGTCGTTAACCTGACAGCTTGGACCAGAAACAGCTCATCTCTGCCTGCCCACCTGGATGCTATCTCTCGCTTCCAGGTGATCCAAAAATAAATGGCTTTTGGTCTGTGGTTGGCCTCAGTGGCATAGGCTGTTCTTCAGGGGAGAGTAAGATCTGTTTAAGAAAGGAAAAAGCTTAAACTGTCATTTATGAGCCTCTGCTTCACATTAGCTGATTGTGGTGAGTAATAATTCCTAAAGTTCCTTTATGGCCTCCTCCTAGCACATACTAACATGAAGTCAAGGCCAAAGGAAAGGCTTATTTCCAAAAAGCATAATACAGTCAGACACTGCAAGAGGATATGTGCTTTCTGCTAACACATCTACCTGATTAAAGAAGTGCAGGGTGGCATTGTTTCTTTTTCCTCCTCACATATTTCCATGTGCTGCAGCATGTATGAATGGGTTGTCCTTGAGACAAGCGTGCTGTTTATCTAAAGAGGAAAGCCTGGTGTCAGGAGTTCAGGGCACTTGACATATCATAAAATTAGCCTTCAGCAAACAGAGTTATGAAAAGTCTTGTTTAATGCTAGCATTATATTTACATGTTAAAAGACCATTTGTTTCCCTGCTGTGAATAAATTAAAAACTCATATGTGCCATTGTGCTGGGTGTTAAGTTAGATGTGAATGCAGATATGTTGTTATCAGCAGTTAACCACCAGCAAAACTGATGTTCCTGAGGAGAACACAAGAAATTGCTTGAGGTTGGACAGCCTTTCTGAGTTTTTCCAAGTACCTTTGGAAGAGACAAAGGGTTTTTTCACCAATATACCCACCTAAGGACAGGCCACGGATATGCTTGTTGGCCAATTCAGTGGTCAGCAGACTCTGTTAGTCCCACATGCAACAAAAGCTTCCTGACACCCTGACTTTTAATGCAGTTCCTTTCACAGGCCTTCTGGTTTTACCAGAAGGCTCTTTCCAGTTCTTCTGTGCTTTAATTGTGAACATAGGCTGAGATTTAGGATCTCTTGTTCCTACATCTGTCAACATAAGCTGAGGACTAAGTATCAAGAGCTCAGCTCCTGCACAGGATCTAGCTCTGATATTCTTCCTGCATGGTGGAGGGGATAGATATCTGTGTTGTTCAGCAATCAGAGGAACAATCAGATCACACAGGTTTTAGTACATGGGACAGAAAATTGATATGCCTACTTTTAGGAAGAGTCATATTCTAATAGCATGAGATACAATGATAAAAAAATGGAAGATGAGGCTGACACTTAAATATGAATAATAATAAGCCAGAATAGCAAAATCCTTTATACAGTCATGCAAAAACTTATCATATGATTAAGTTTTACATCAGTGTGAGGAATTATCAAACTGTGGCAAATACTTAAAAGCCTTCCAAATATAAACACATCTATGCTTACTTGTTACATATAAACAAGTACTTAATTGTTTGCTGAATCGTAGAATTTTATTTTATGAGGACAGACTGAGAGAGTTGGGGCTGTTCAGCCTGGAGAAGAGGAGGCTCCGGGGAGACTTTATAGTGGTCTTCCAGTGCCTCAAGGAGGCCTACAAGAAAGATGGGGAGAGGCTGTTTAGTAGGGACTGTTGTGATAGGACAAGGGGTAATGGTTTCAAAATAGAGGGAGGTAGATTTAGATTGGATATTAGAAAAAAGTTCTTTACTGTGAGAGTTGTGGAGCACTGAAACAGGTTGCCCAGGGAGATGGTGGATGCCCCATCCCTGGAGACGTTCAAGGCCAGGTTAGATGAGGCCCTGAGCAACCTGATCTAGTTGGGGGTGTCCCTGCTTCTTGCAGGGGGGGTTGGACTAGATGACCTCTTGGAGTCCCTTCCAACTCTAGCTATTCTATGATTCTACGATTCTATGATTTTTTTTAATGAAGTTATATGATGAAATACAAAACAAATATATGAACTGCTGAGGCTGGTATTCCAACCCAGTTCTGACTTGGGTAAGTTTGTATTTCCTCTCTTCTGAGTTGAGGAAATCTTGACAACTTGCTTGCATTTGTGGAGGACTAATTATCTAGGCTGTCTGCTCTCATCTGGAGATAGCTGCCTTGTCACAGCAGATTAAATGACTAGTAGGCACAAGCTGATTCTATAAAGAACAATGAATAAGTGACCTGTCCAATTACAAATACTTCAAAATAAATAACAGCAGCTGTTCACATGCACTGCTTTGCATTTAGATGCAGCCTTGCATTTAGGTTCCAACTTGATTTGGATTTCAGTTATTTTGGGGGATAGTGTTGGAGAAAGTCAGGTGGTGTGTAAGGAGCAGCTCTGGGTCTGTTGATTGAATCTCGTGTAGGTCACACCCTTCTGGTCACACAGCAATAGATCTTGGGTGTAAAGGACTTCCTCAGTGAAATCTACACCAATCAAAGGCTAAAAAGTGTTCCTAAGGAAATTAAATCAGGATCAACCCACACCCCATTTCCAAAATGATGTTGAACTTTTGCTTTTCTATATTTCTGTAGAAGACATTCTGGGTGTTAGCATCTTGGCAGAATTACAGGATTTTCAAATGCTACATTGTCATGAGTTATATTTAGTCAAGTGGTAAATAAGATTGTCCTTTATTTTCAATCCAGTATATATATGAGTGCTGCCTTTCCAATTACTTCATTAAGTTTTTCTGTTTGGTTTTTTTTTTTTTTTATTTTGCCTCATTTTTTTGTTTTAGCTTCTGAGTTTTGAGACTCCTCTGAATGATGTAGCATTTTGATCCCACTGAAGTCATAACAAATTTGGGTGCAATTTATAACTACAAGTTTTCAGTCTGTTTCCAATTGTCAAACACAGAGAAAAATTGTTTCCAGTAATGCACAAGAGCTAGCGGAGTAGTTTTGTGGGATTGTGGCTGGCTGTGGTCTGAACTGGATTCAGCTGGTTGTTTTCTTACTGTTTACTTCTCATTTTTATTAATGTGTGCTGAGATGTGTTTCAGCCAGCAGCTTACACGTGGGTTAAATAAATAAAGGAAAAGATAGCACCCTGAGAATTTTGCAGTTTTGCCTCAGAGGCAGGGGTGACACTTTCCATCCATGGTATCTTGCTGGAGGACGTTTTTGTTGCACTCTCCCGCCTACTGGAAGGGGTTGTTCCCATCCTGCTGACTGTGCCCAGCAGCAGTCCCCCGCTTCTCCAGCAGCAACACGTAACTGTTTTGATGTATTGCTGGATGGACAGAGTTTGCACTGCCCTGCAGTCCTGCTGATACGAAAATGCCTTTAAGATCCTGCCTTCCCCATCCTAATCTACAAAGGAAACAGGAAAAAGGAACTTAAACTCCCTGTACTCAGATAGCAATGAGACTGTTCCAGCCTGCTCTGGCACTGTGATTTCTTGCCAGCAAGTTGTAAACACCATAACATGCAGGAGAAGAGTAACCGGTAAACCTCTACCCCAAGAAAAGGATTCTCCATGAGCAACAGTAAGAACTGGATGGATATATTTTGGAAAGCATGGACCCTTTAGCACATCTGGTTCTCTATGGATTCAGCCTGATGATTTCAGGTAAGCCCCCACTTTAATATCTGCAGTCAACAGATTATACCTTTCTTGCTTCCCATGCAATGTGCAGACAGAATGTGTGGCTCCCTACTCCTTGCTCCACCCCTACCTTTATGGATTTAAGTACTTGGGTTTTTTTCAGTGAAACTACTCATGTCTGTGCAGCGCTCTTACAGAAAGTGAGGGCAGGGCTGTGGCCAGGCTATTGGGGAGAATTTAACTACATGTATAATCTGCTGAAACTCTTTTAACTGTCAAACACATTTGTTGACGTATACACACATTGCAACAAGGTTTCTCTTCTGTCTAGTGGGTTTAACTTTTTCATACAGCTCATTGCTTTGAAGCCATTGATGATTTTCCCCCAAGATTATCTGCTTTAAATACAGATTACACATTGAGTTTTTCTGTGACTGACTTTATGAAATGGCTGTGCATTAGGAGATACTGACATTTATAGGTATTCCAGTATCAGATTTTAGACAAGTTTTTAGGCAAGATTCCACAATTGCAGACTAGATGAACGTCTGTGGACAAGAAGGGAAAAAAAAAATCACATTATACAAGCGCAATTAATAACACTTCACATACAGCTAAATAATGATTCAACATTACCTGTAATTGTCATTAGTTCAGCAAGTCGGAGAGCAGACAGAAGAAGCATCTGCAGAAAAGTACACAGTAAGAGTGTTCTAATACAAATTTAGTTTACAGTATTTTATATTATTGATGCTTTGCTGAAGCAGAGCCCTAAGGAAGCTTGAGCTCTCCACATAAGATTCTTAGCTGCTCAGCACTTGACTGTTACTTTTTCTTAACCATGGTTTGATTTTCTGGACATTTTCTTCTGGGTAAACTATCAAGACAAACTGTAAGAGAGAATTACATCTCCCATGATAGCCTTAGATTCTGACCTCCCTCCTAACCATGTCATTGAGATCTGCTGAGGTTGTTCCAGTCCATCCCATAGTAAAAAGGCAATGTACTGTAAAACTGCAGATTGTGCTGCAGTGAAAACAAGAGAGTAAAATAAGATCAGAAGTTCTTATTGTCATGTAACTCACTCTACAACTTCCAGATCTTCTTGACTAGTAGCATGTTAATAGCGAAGTGAAATTACAAATGAAACTGTTAGAGGTGTTACTTTTGGCATTTATAAAAGGCCAGGGATTAATACAGGGAAAAAAAAAAAACAAAAACAAACAAACCAAAACGCACCAGTGTTTAAAACCTGTTGAATGCATAATTGGACATATTCTTATCTAGTCATTGTTGTAATAGGCTGCATACTTTTTATCAATTCCTCTTTTGTGGCTTGAGTTTCTCAGTGTTTTTAACTGCACATTGATTCATCCCATGTAGCCACTTCCAGCTTTTCACTTTAAGGAGATATGGGGTGCTGTGAGCATTATAGATGGAGAAGAAAAGTTACCCCAACTCTTTTTTCTTGTTTATCCTGTTTCTCTGCATGGCAACATGTACCTAAACGACATAGAAGGCAAGTAGCGTTCATTAAGTCACAAGTATGGGAAAAACAGAAGTCGGTACGGAGATTAGCTACGAACAGGGACAGTGCAGGCAGCCCAGTCCTGAAGAGATGCCAGTCACTGCCTTTTCCAGAGGGGCCGGCCAGTGAGGTGTGTGCTACAGTCACACCCATCTCAATAGATCTGTCAGCTTTCCCGCTTTTGTTTGAGAATGATATCATGTTTCCTGGGGCGAGCAGTGGAAGACAATGCGAGCTTGCTTTCCTCTAGATACTGCAGGCGGAGTTCAGGAAAGCAGGGCTGACATTCCCTGAGCCCGGGAGGCTTTACACTCAACTCGGACAGTGAACTGGCTGAACCTTGTCCCTGGTGATTGTGGGCTTCTCTGGGTGTGTTGCTGCATAGGCACAAAACCCACTCCACCCTCTTCCAAGGTTGAAGACCATCAGCTTGGCTCCCATTATGAGAAACAACCTTCATTGTAATCTTTTTTAGGTTTTGGGTTTGGATTTTTTTATTTTTTATTTTTTTAAAAAGCAGTACTCATTTCACAGAAAGAGCTAAAGATCCTGTTTAGAAGGTAGTGTCAAAATACACAGAAATTCTCACCTTCACACCATACATACAACCCCTTCTTGCCATAGCTAATGTTGGATTAAACTGACAAGGGGTTGAACATAATCATGCTGGGATTCTCAAAACTAGTTTGAGCATCACCATATGCTTTTCTTTTGGTTAATTCTACTACAGTCAACATTTTGTAGAATAAAAACTATACTGACTTTCATCTGGACATATAGATTTAAACCCCAAGATTGTGATTTAGGTACAATCTACTATGTCCTGACCCAAGAGGTGCTGGAGACCCACCTATTCCCTTGGAAGGCTGAGGGCAAAGACAGGAATGAGTATAAAAACTTATCTTTTGTCTCTTATCAACATCCTCAGGTGGTCTGAAACTTTGCTTCAAGCTTTTCACAGCAGGCTAACTCTCAGAAACATCCATGTGTGGGACTTAACTTTAGCAAGATGGCCACAGCCAGTAAGAGATTTGCTGAAACCAGCAACAATTAAAATCAGGTTCAAGCACATTTCTTTGACGGTTTCTGGCGGGAAGCAAATACATTTTCAAATGTCTTTATTCTCCAACAGCAAAATCTTCTGTGCTAAAGATTTCTCTACCAATAATCTTAATGCCAGTAATTGTATAAAACACTGGGGGGATTGGAGGGGTTGGTTTTTTGGTTGTTTGTGTGTGTTTGAGATTTGGACCCATATATGGGAAAAACTCAGAAGATTATATTAGCTTTTTAAGAAAGGGTAACTGTGGAATGCAGTGGCATCCAGTTGTAGGTCTCAACCATCCTTGTTGGTGGTTGCCTTTTTGAGGAACCAGTAGGTGTTATAAAAAATCATAAATAAACATAAACGATATATGTATTCATTATTATGTTACTCTATTACATATTTAGAAATTTAAGCAGCTTCTAACTAGACACACTAGCACCACTATAACTCTGTGGCTCTTCAAAGTTACAATAAATCATAACTTTTAGTTAGACCAGAAAGTTCTAATAATTCTTTTTTGATGCTTGTTTTGTCCTTGTGGTGCTAAACTCAACCTAAAGAAAACCTGTATTAACCTCTGGTTAATGCATGCACGTTAGAGTGAACATGAGTGCTACTTTTCCTGTAATTATAGAATCATAGAAGCTCCTGAGTTGGAAGGGACCCACAAGGATCATTGAGTCCATCTTCTGGCACCACACAGGGCCAGTCAAATCAGTGCATGGGACTGAGTGCAGCATTCAGATGCTCTTGACCTCAGTCAAGCTCAGTGCTGTGACCACTTCTCTGGGGAGCCCTTTCCAGTGCCCAACCACCTTCTCAGTAAAGAACCTCTTCCTAATGTCCAGCCTAAACTTCCCATCTCAACTTCATATGGTTCTGTCAGGTTTTATCACTGGTCACCAAATAGAGGAGATCAGCATCTGCCCCTTCAGTCCCCCTCATCAGGAAGCTACAGACTTGAGGTGTCTCCTCAGTCTTTCTGAACACACCAACGGACTTCAGCTACCCAGGATATAGTTGGCCTTCCTGGCTGCCTGGGCACACTGCTGGCCCGTGTTTAACTTGCTTAATTAAAGGAAGGCCTCTGTGGGTATCTTCAAGGAAGCAATTGACAGACCAAAATGGCATCTCAAATTCAAACACTATCCTGCAGCCACAGTACTTTAACAGTCAAAGCAGTGGGCACAAACCATGCCTGAACTTTTAATCTCAGGTATTTTAAAACTACACTGACTGTATTTAGACTAACACACAATGGTACAGACACCTAAATTTTAAAATTACTGTTGTGAATTAAAAAAAAAAATAAATTAGAAAGGGATTTAATTCCTTGTTCCTGAAGTGTATTTGATTGTGAAAACCAGCAATTCATGTGCTCATTATGAATAGGTAATTTACCCTGAGGGATCAGGATCCCAGTACCTTTTTCAACAGTCTGAATTTTACATGTAATTTAGACTCTCTTTGAGATGCAGCCTTCATCTAACTCAGAAATGCTGGACCTGCAACAAGACTCACTTGTCAAATCTCTGACCTGCTGAATGTTGGTATTTCTGCCCAGCTCTGTCAGGATGATCACGACTATAAAACTGATGGGTTTGTTTTATGGGAGAAAGAGAACTGTTCTGGTTTAATTGCAATGCTGTCTATATGATTGCAAAGAAAAAGTTCCATCTGGGATCTAATTCATCGCTCCTTGACTTTGAGGCTAGAAGCCAAATGCAACATCTTCAGCCTGTGCAGGCAGCTCTGCACACCAACCATAAGAGGGATTACAAAAGGGTTGATCCTCTCCAGTTATTTTGTTATTTGAGATTTTGCTTTTGGCATATGCCTAGTGAGAGGTACAGTAGCTCTCAGAATGCCTGTATTCCCAAGAGCCACTTCAGCAGCTAGGGATAGTCAGGAGTGAAAGCCATTGCATCAGACCCAAAGGAATAAAATCTAAAAGGGTGAAATGAGATCATGCTACGTTCACAAGCATTAAAATATGCTGTTGGTCGAGCTACAGATTATAAATATATATGTACATATATGTGTATATATATACACACACGCGCACGCGCACACATATATTAGATTGTTTGGGTATTTAGTCTTAATTAAGTTGGCTGAATTGTTTTTCATAGAATCGTAGAATCACGGGATATCTTGAGTTGGAAGGGACCCATAAGTATCATTGGGTCCAACTCCTGGCTCCACACAGGGCAGGACACGTCAGAGCATGGGAGTGAGTGCAGACGCTTCTTGACCTCAGACAGGTCGCTTTCCTGGGGAAGCCTGCTCCAGTGCGTGACCACCCTCTCAGTAAAGAACCTCTTCCTAATATCCAACCTGAAAACTGGATATTTTGTTGCAATTTCAATTCAGTGAAAAAAAAGAAAAAAAGGGTTGTAACATTTTGCAGAAGTGGTCTGATACCCCCAATAATTGTCTGTCTGGCTCCAGGTGAACAGAGGTCACGAAACTAGTTGCAGCTGAGCAGCTGGCTTTAGGTCAGGGGAGGCATAGAACTGGTGCCTCATATGCCCACAATGAGAATTACTGTGGTTGGAAACCTGCTCTGTATCAGTCTCATAGACTTGAACCTGCTTGGCCCAGGCCTGTTTCTCACTGTTTGCTCCTGCAGTCTCCAACAGTATAGACAGAGGCACAGAAGGCATTCAATAACTCTGCCTTCTTACTGTCCTCAGTCACCAGGGAACCCACCTCACTCAATGGGCCCACATTGCCTTTAGATTTAGTTTTGACTGCAGTGTATTTGAAGAAACCCTTTTTGTTGTCCTTAACCTCCCCTACAATGTTTAATTCCGAGGAGGCCTGAGCTTTCCTAGTTTGTACCCCATATTCTTTTTCAACAGTGTTACGTTCCTCCCACGTGGCCATCCTCTCCTTCCATGACCTGTAGACTCTCCTCTTCCACTTATGCTTGCCCAGCAGTCCCCTGTTTGTCCTTGCAGGTCTCCTGGCACCCCTTCTCATTTTTTATTATTATTTTAATTATTATCTATAATATTTTACATGCTTCAGCTTGGCACATGCACATGAACAACATACAGTGTATATATGCAGTGCACATTTTACCTTCATGTTGCAACTTAACCACCCTTGTTATGGACTTATTAACTCTTCCTTGCAAGTTCTTTCTTGACATTATTCCCTGGTTTTGGCTGGCTGCAAATCCAGACAGATGTAGCTGAACTTACAGCCTGTCCTGCTTGAGATTTCCCATATTCCTCATCTTTTTTCAGCACTACCTAGCACACTGTCCTGTGGTTGTTCAAGAAGCAATTTTTGCTGACACATTGTTTTCCACTTCACTTACTTACAATCAACCAGGCATAAGGAGAAGTCATGGGAAAGCATCTTTCTACATTCCAGTTACTTGCACACACACACATTTACTGGGAAGCCCTCAAACAAGCTGAACCAGTGTTTCTTCTGTAGCTTTTTCATCTTGAAAGATTGCTTTGATGGTCTGTGAATCAACGGAAAATAAAGAGAAAGCAATTACTCTGTATTTTACAGGAAGGCAGTTGTATGTCCTTCAGCTGCTTCAAGGGCCGGTAAGAAACCACTAGCCCTAACAACTTTGACACTGTTCTATTTTTCACACTTGTGCTCTACTCTTTGCACTACTTCTGTGTAGCAAAGCGATGCTTCTCTCCACAACTCATGCCCTATTTCTAAGGGCCAGAAGTCTCCGTGTTCTCTGAGCTTTGAGCAATCCTACAGCTGCCCAGTACCCTCACATAAGATAAATTCACTAAGATCCTATCCATGGACAACAACAATAGCTTTACTGGAAGAACTGACTTTTTTTTTCTCACTCATGACCTGTTTTTTAACAGCATTTCTGTCTTTTTTTTTTCCCTACTGCTGCCATTGTGTGGCAAAGAATCTTAATCTGTTTGTGTAATAATGACTCCAATCTTATTTTCCTGTGGAAGACTGAGCTGTTAGAGGAAAACTTGACTCACTGGGAGAAATTACCCAAGCTGCTGCTATCTTTGCATCCCAGATGAAGTTCCCAGGACACTAAGAGAATTGTGAATCCAGAAAATGGATATGTGATTTCAAAACCTCCTCCACCCCCAAATAATTTAGTTT
>VXBZ01001504.1:39073-63339 GCA_013399135.1 Heliornis fulica
AACCAACCAAAAAAAAAAAACCCAATCCAAAACCACCTCACAACCCCAAGATTGATAGGAGAAGTGTTGAGTGCACAGAAAAAGGAGAAATAAAGATTGCCCCATTCTGGTGCAGTATATGTTCCACTGTCCCCAAACAAAGCTGATGTTTTGTGCTTGTTTCTGACTAATGTCTACTCTATTTTTTTAAGGGAGAGGAGACATGGGGATTGGATCTTTTTATCTTAACTTCTTCATATTTCTCCTGAAATATCTCCATCCTGAATATCTTTCGAACTGGTTAATCAGGAAATATAAAAAAATTTGAAAATTATTAAGTACTTACTAAGAATTCATCAAATGCTACACTTTCACAGTAAAACTGTTTACATGATTGCCATTTTTATTCTTAAATAGATTGGTTAAATTTGTTTAATTTTGTGTGTGATTTTCTACAGAAAAATACAATTAAAGAGGGTACAGATGAACTTATGACTACAAAACATAACACAGAAATACCACAGTACAGACTATTTAGCAAGTGAACAGCAACTTTGCAAAGAACTCACATTAGACAGAAATTGTCTTGAATATTTCCATGTTTTCCTGGGCACCAGAAAACTGTTGACAGTGTAGATCTGGAAGTATTTGGACAGGAACTTTCTGAAATGAAAGGACAATTCATAAAAATTTTTTACTCTCCTAAGACTTTCTGTGTGTACTCATCTACAGCATTACACTATCTCAGCTCAAGACTGCCACATTGGTTTAATCCTGGACTAGTGTCCAGCACCAATTCTAACACAGAAAAGTGATGTTTTGAATTTTATCAGCTACTTTCTTACTCTGAGTAGATCTGTGTCAGAGATGTGTTCTGGGGATTTTCTGAGAGTTGTTTTTTTCAGGATGGTCCCAGGTGAATATTACTGGTGCAACATTGCACAGAAAACCTGACAACTCTGCCTGTATGAATGTCAACCCGGTAGGGAATGAGAACAGGCAAGGGCTGCAGTGACAGGGTGACACACACTGCACAATTTCCCCAGGCTGAGAGTGTTGGGGTTGTTCATCCTGGAGTAGTGAGGGCTCTGGGGAGAGCTTACAGCAGCATTCCAGTACCTGAAGAGGCTACAGGAATCTCAGAATCACAGAGTATTAGGAGTTGGAAGGGACATCGAAAGATCATGTAGTTCAACCCTCCTGCCCGAGCAGGATCACCTAGATTAAATCACATAGGAACGTGTCCAGTTTGGTCTTGAATATCTCCAGAGAAGGAGATTCCACAACCTGTCTGGGCAGCCTGTCCCAGTCCTCTGTCACACTCACAGTTGAATAGTTTTTCCTCACAGTCATACGGAACTTTGTATGCTCCAGCATTGCCCCTTGGCTGGCAATATGGCCCTTCGCCTGGCCTTCACTGAGAAGAGCCTGGCTCCATCCTCCTGACACTCACCCTGCCAACCTACACTGGTACCTGGGGTTGTTCTTCCCCACATGTAATACCCTACACTTGCCCTTGTTAAATCTCAAGCTGAGGAGGGACTTTTTAGAAGAGCCTGTGGTGATAAGATGAAGGGTTTAAATTGGAAGAGGGTAGAATAGGCTGGATATTAGGAAAAAGTTCTTCACTATGAGGGTGGTGAGTCACTGGAACAGGTTGCCCAGGGAAGTGGATGTGTTCAAGTCTGGTTTGGACAGGGCCTTGAGTCTAGTGAGTGTTGTCCCTGCCTATGGCAGGGGGGCTGGAATTTGGTGATCTGTAATGTCCCTTCCAGCCTAAACCATTCAGTGATTCTGTAAATATGTACTAGAGAAGCTGTGAAAAATGCAGCCAAGTATCACCTACCAGAGAGAGCACAATCCTGTAGTTAAGAGCGGGCCAAAAAACCTGCAAAGATCTCCCTGTATTCATTTTACTCTCTTGGTTACTTTCTGTTTTGCTCTCTCTGCTACTATCTCAGTGCTGTAGTGGATGTCATTTTCTTTGTGCTGGAGGGGCTCAAAGCACTGCACCACAAGTGTGCATCACAAATACTGGGCAATGAATCCTCTCTGCCTGGTGCCTCTCATTTCCAGCACCTGCCTTCAGCAAGTGCTCTCTCTTTTCAAAATCAACTTGCACACACAGCAAAGTGCCTTCCTGGTAAGGTCAGTTCTTCAAGGACCAGGGCAGCAGTCAAAAGAATTTTGCAAGGAAGCACAAAGGATTGTCATGCTGTTTCCTGTCTGAATCTGTGTGCTTTTCTCAGAGAGCTAAATCCTGTTGTCCTTAGTTGGTCCTTATATGCTCAACGTCTTCATTAGCATTCAGGACAGAATTTGCCCGAGTTTTGACAAACTTTGGTAAATTTCTTTTTAGCAAGGAGAGTTGGGTTAGTTAAAGTTGCACTACCAGAAAGAGATTCTGTAGGAATCCCTACGTGTAAAGCATATGTACATTTTGCACTTTTCTGTTTGTTTTTATTTTTCCTTGCAATCTGAGTGCAACTCCCAGTGGAGTCAAGCAAGCCTTCGTATCTCCTCAGAGACCTTAATTTGATTTTAAAATGCCAGTCCTGCTAGATTCTGAGTTGAACAAGTGAGTTGCCCTAAAGTCAATGTGCTGCTAGGATGCTTTTTTGTTTGCTTTTTTCAAAATACATCTAAAGCACAGATTTACTTAGTGCAAAACTTTTCACTTGGATATATTTCATTTTCTGCTTGCAAGATATTCCAGCTGTGAAACCTTAGGTGCCAAATCATTCTTGACATATGATTCCATACTTACACATAGATTTCACCCTTTTAGACACAGAAAGGCCTTATAGCATTCCTCTGTGAAGACACGAATCTCCTTCTCTGCTCTGCCTGCCTCACTGCAGTGTCTGATAAAACAATACCAGAATTTAGACAATCAGAATACAATCCATGCACCACTGGCTAGATTTTTATTCATCTGGAATGATTACAAGTGTAAAGAAGTAATAGTCCTGAGCTATGGGTGTTTGATACTTTGAATACACCGTTTGTGGTACTACAATGAAATAGAAAAGTGTGCAGGATGCTGTAGATGCCCTGAGTCTGATAATGCTTTGCTATGTCTTGAATATGGATCAAAGGCAACAGGGAAGTGTGTCCTCAAAACTCAGACTTCT
Source organism: Heliornis fulica (assembly GCA_013399135.1). Taxonomy (NCBI): domain Eukaryota; kingdom Metazoa; phylum Chordata; class Aves; order Gruiformes; family Heliornithidae; genus Heliornis; species Heliornis fulica. Next base: position 42,187 of record VXBZ01001504.1, read on the forward strand.
CCTGCTACTTTTTCTCAGCATGTTAAAATTTCAAGACAGGATGGGGCAGAGGGTGCAGGGATGGGGGAAGGGAGGGGGGAAGAGGTGTTGTTTTCACTTTTCAGTCTGTGTCGGAAGTCTGAAGGACCTCAGCAACTTGGGCTCTGTATTGGAAAGATGATTGTGGCTTTGTGCCCGGTGGATGCTAGGCGGAGACATCAAAATATTTCAGTCCTGATCTGAAGCTCCCTGACTTACCTCTGCTACAGATGACCGATCATGTCACGTCATGGATCTTGGGCCCAGATTTGGTTCCGAACAAAAGTTCGCAGAAATCAGGATCTTGTAATTTATGATGTAAGAATATCCCTATGTGGCATGTGATCTTGGTGATATAAATGAAGCCTTTTCCTTTCAATGGTTTGTCTGTTGCATTACATCTGCCTTTGGCTGATTTGTCAGACTCATAGTAAGAGCATAACTGCTCTTCATAGAAAAGTGAAAAGGTTGAGATAAATTCCCTACAAAATGAATACGCAAGTCTAACCTCATTTCTACCACTTCTTTAACTTTGATTTACTTTTGCAATGTGCAACAGGATGAAATGACTTCCCTGACCAGCACCTTTGTGCAATATTTGCTTTAACAGCCGTCACATCCTTTCCAGAAGGTTTCATTTCTCCATTATGTAACCCCAGGTTATCTGGACTGGCACATTACAGGGTGGTAACTGTGGCAAGCTGGCTGGGTGTGGTGAGCGTCAGCATGCTGTCAAGATACTTTGGTCCCCAGAGTGGTGGCTGCCTGGCGCTGGAAGCAGATGACCTCCTCCCTTGGCCCAGAGCACTGCAGAGACTCTGCAAGGAAGGCAGTCAGCACTGAGACCTTTTGACCTCACTTATCTAAAACTATACCCCTTCCTTCCAGTCAGAGAAACATTTGGAAGCTGAGTAGCAGCAAATATTGTGTATCCCTGTGTAAATACAAAATATTCTTGTATCCAATGTAGGAAAATAGATGTGTTGAATAAAAGAAATCAATTATTCTTCCTGTTTCAGATGGAAAAAATGTTACTGTTTCCCTTCTCCTTACCCTGAATTTCAAAAGTAAAGGGAAACGCCTGTTATTTGCAAATTTTTTAATTATATGAGAGCTGTATTTCCCTCCTGCTATGCACATTTTAACAACTAAAACTGTAACACTCTGCCAGAGACTGTTTTAATTAGGTTTGTATCTACCATTTTCAAAGAACTTCCATCTCCATGTATTTCTGGAACTTCTGTGGCTCAGAGAGAGACATTTTGGCTGATTTAAACCTAATCTCTTTAAAAAAAAATTACTAGTGCTGCTGACTTGCTCTTCATTTTCGAGAAAGTTTCTTTGTGTTAAGGTTTTTTCTACTGCCTGTTAGGGCTTTGAACAGTTAGCATGTGAAAGATTATGAAATCATTAACGTGAATTCTTAAAACAGCTGAAAAAAATACTCCAAGCATCAAAGTACTACCACTTCCTGTCAGTGAAAGACATATCTGCTTTACATCAATTCATATGCATTAAATCCACGTAAAAGATGCAAAAGAAACATTGTTAAACTGACAGCCTTATGATCTGTTGACCCTGTCACAGCAAAGAACCATACTTGGGGCACTTATGTCCATGTCTAAACATCCAAGGATCTGTCTGCTTCTGCAACCCATGTTTTTCCTTGGGCTTCTGCAACAGACTCCATCTGTTTGTGACATAAAAACTTAAGTTTTTATGTGTAGCAGAATTTACAGTCTTCCTATTTTGCACAACCCCACACAAGACACAAGCCAGAGAAACTCCAAGTGCTGTCTGAAAGGGCTTATCTGGTGTTTTAATTGGCCACATTCTCAAACTTTGCAATAGTTGTGTTTTTTTGTTTTTTTTTTACTTGCTGCTTTTTTCTTTAGGTAAAGCGGAAGCAGCTCTGGACCTCATACTAATTAATTCATTCCCTCTGGTGGGCAACTCTGAGACATCACTTATCTGTATCACTTCCAAATGGCGTTCCCGTGAGTCGATCACAATAGACCGAGACCAGGAGGATGTGACAAACCAGCACCGAGAACCACTGGAAGTTAATGAAGATTCAAGGAGAGCAACAGCCAAAACAGTGGTGTGGAAGAGAGAGCAGGCCAGTGAAACTATTGGGGCATATTACTGTGAAGGGAAACTCAAGGATGAGGTGATAAGGATACATACCATGAAGATGCCACTGGGAGGTAATGTATGGTGTATGAGTTTTGCACGTCACTGCTTGCAGGTTATCTCTGGTTGACACAAGTGGGCACAGATGTGGCTTCAGAGCAGGCAAGGCAGCCTGAAGTGAAAAAAAAATGGACTTGGCTCAAGCCCATGGGTTTTTTTCTAAAATGCAGACACAACAGGTCAATACCAGCTGCTAGTCATTTCCTCATGGAAGTTCATCAGACTTCTTGTAGGTATTCTGCTTGTTTCTGGCTCTGCCAGGAACACATCAGGTAGCAATTTAGGTAAATGCTGGCCTCACTGACCCCACAAAATAACACATGTAACTTCTAAACAGGGCTTTTCATGGCTCAGCCCCTCAATTTCTAAACACACTCCATTTTAAAGTCTTTGAAGGTGTAAGATGTAGAGAGTTAAGCATCGCAATTCTTTCTTTTTTTTTTTTTTTATTTTTTAATAAATGAACAACCAGAGCCTAGAAAATTACTGCCTTGTCTATGGTTCAGTAAAACTACAGATCAACAACATTGGATCTGGACACACTGTGCAATAGACTGCACTGTGTAGACAATGTTTTGTGATACAGCAGCTAATCAGGATACTTGACACTTTTAATCTGTTTTTTACAAAGTTTTTGTAAGAGGAATTAATATGGTTGGAATCTCCTGATATTGTGCAACATATTTAGAAAAGAGGCTTTTCATTTGTCTGAGCTACTGCTAGCATCCATTTCTTTTAGTATGGGAATTTTAGAAGAAAGTGGGCAGTACAAGTGCATTTTGCTTCACTTTTGCATTTTTGCTCCAAGTAAAATGTGGTTCTTGAAGATCTGGACCAGTCACGGAAGCTAGGCAGATGCAGGCTGACAACTCCATTTTTCAAAGCAGGCTGCAATGAGGAGGAGATAATAGTCCATGGAAAGTCAATGTGCCCCTGTCTAGAATGCTTGAGCTGGATGAGCTGAGTATATTTCTAACTGTCTTGTCCAGTTCTTCCACATCCATGGCTGGAAGCATGTCTCCTGAATCAGGTTTTTTCACTTTCTATCTGTGACCTAGGAGTAGAAAGTATAAAGTAATCCAACTTTGAGAACTTCCCATGTGACAGAAGTTGCTCTAACCAAAAATAACCCAACATTCGCACCAGTGGTAGGTAGATGTCTTTGAATCATTTCTGGGTTGGAATACATTTTTCAGATTTTTCTGCAAAAGCTTTCACTGGAAAAATTTGAGCTAGCAACTTCTTGGTGATCATGTATTATCTAATCAAGCTAGATGGGTGAGAAAGAGTCACAACAGAAGTTCTCAAAGCTATTAAAGCGCACAGAAAGAGGAAGAAGAGGTCAGTGAAGGACTGTGAGGTTTGGCAAAGCATCTGTACTTGGAAAACGGGCCTTTTTCCCCTTTACTGTTGTTGTTTGGATAATTTTTAAAGGCAGTGTTTTTCAACACCCAAAACTGAGCAAGAGTTGAAATGTTCAGTTTCCCACTGAGGACACAAAAAAACATAGAAAGAAGCAGCACTTAGGAAATTCAGCCAGTTTTGTGCTTCAGAGCAAGAAGCTGCTGAAACACTTATTAATCATTAATCATTTGGAGTGCTTACTGTCACCTGCCTGATATTTATTATCAGGTATACGGATGCAGTGAAGGTTTTTGCTGCAAATGCAGAAAAAAAACCCTAAAACTGCAGAGAATTTACAGGTTCATTTTCCTGTTTTACTCTACATTTGTGCCATTCTGAAAGTCACAAACCCCTGAATTCCTTGTATTTCAGCATTATGATTATGCATGCAAAATTCACACATGCAGTGAGAGGGAACAGATTCTATTTAATATATATCTATATGTGGAGTAATGTTTGTACTGTATAGAGGACACATAACTGTAACAGAATATTATATAGCCTGTTCTGCATCTAGTAAAATATAATTTATGCAATATATAATAAGAGCGTATTTTCCTATTTTTGATTGAGTTTCCCCCACAGAAACTCCAGAGCAGACAAAGGGACAATAATGGAAATGCTAGAAACAGAGCATTGTGGCACTTGCCCTGCAACTCAGTTCATTATGTCTCTATAAGGAATTGGCACACTTGAGAAGTGAAATCATGAAACACAAGTCACAATCTAAAAATATATTGGAACCAAGCCCACCAGGGAGTATGGGTTCCTTCCATTGCAACAATATTTTAAAGAAAAGTCTTGTGGTTCAGCTAAAAAACATACAAAGAAAAGAAAATGGGAATGTAAAAGTTCAATATCTTGTTAATTAGTGATGCCTCACTAAATGTGGTCCAAAATACACTGCAACCAGAACACTTAGAATCATTTGTACTAACTATTCACTTTTGGGAAAGCTATTGAATTTTCTTAAATAGATCATGATTTTTGACATTCATTTGTTATTCATAAATAACTTCTAACCCCAGAGTTGACAATAAATTGGGAGAACTCACAGTTTTTGCTTTATTGTTTATAGTGAGATCTTATTTCATTATTCTATATTAGAATTCTCTGTTTCTATAAGATGTGAGTCCAGATATGAGTGCCTAGGTACCACAGGAAATGCTCAAGTGATTCCCATGTGTGTGTGTAGTGTCATGAGGAAGAGTCCTCCTGAAGTCAATTAGATGGCATTTAGAAAGGAATGGAATGAGACAGAGGCCCAGAGCCGAAACAGTAGAATGGCACAGGGTTTGGAAATTCCATTCTGTGAAGTCTATTTCTTGAGATTTTTCTGTTCCTTCCCCAATTATCTTCTCCGCTTTTTTTTTTTTCCCACAAGTAACAATAAGGAAAAGGTCAACATTTTGTGAAAANACTGGATGATCTTCGAGGTCTCTTCCAGTTCCTAATGTTCTGTGATTCTTCTTCTTAAAGCAAGAGTTATAAACAAATGTATAAAAGTACTTTTCTGTTTAAGCAGAAAATACAATTCCATTTTCCCAGTGGAAAAGTTGAAAAATATCACCAGACTGGACAGATCACCTACAATTTTTATTTTAATTAAGCCATGTTTTTAGATTATTTTGGTAAAAGTGTCACTGGCTGTATGGAAGTTTTTTTCATTTGTTCTTGGTGCAAGCCAACACTTTTGGTATTTATAGAGATCATTGTCAAGTAACACAAGAATAAGCCTTCTTTATCTTACCACATCTCCCCCACACCCTGCATGACTGTGGTCTCCTGAACTGTCTTGACTGTTTTGTATCATACAGTCTAAATAGAAAAGAACTGAGTCAATTGTCATTTTTTTCTGCAAATGACAGTTTGTTCCATATGATACACTATCAGTTACTTTATCCAGTTTGCTTTACAAAGGTCCAAGGGATGAAAAAACTTGGGAAGGTCTTTCGCAGCCAGTTGGAGCTTCTAAGTGGGAGGTGTTTCCAAATACTCAACCAAAATCCCCCCTTTTCAGTTTTTTTCTCAGAATCACACACTCACAGAATGATGAGGTTGGAAAAGACCATTTACATCACTGAGTCCAACTGTACCTGTCCTTTCCTAAACCATATCCCTGAGCACCTCACCTACCCATCTTTTAAATACACCTGGGAATGGTGACTCAACCACCTCTCTGGGCAGCCTGTTCCACATCCCAACAGCTCTTTTGGTGATGAACCTTTTCCTGACATCTCATCTGAACCTGCCCAGCTTGAGTACATTTCCCCTTGTCCTATCACCTGTCACTTGGCAGAAGAGAGCATCTCCCACCTCTCTACAGCCTCATTTCAGAAATTTGTAGGCAATGATGAGGTCTCCCCTCAGCCTCCTCTTCTCTAGACTAAACAAACCCCGTTCCCTCAGCTGCTCCTCACAAGGTTTGTTCTCCAGACCCTTCCCCAGCCTGTTCACCCTCCTCTAGACCTGCTCCAGGACCTCCATGTCCTTGGAGAGAGGAACCCAGAGCTGAACACAGCACTCGAGGTGCAGCTTTCAGCTATTAGCTGAAGAGCAGCATGTGGGAAACAAGGTTCAGGAGATTCCCCTAANTGCTTTTTTGTTGGTTTTGTTATGTTCTTTTCATGACCCAGGTTCTAGTGGAAGTCTGTTGTTCCAGGTCCTCTGTCTTTGCCAAAATATAGAATTAAGTTTGCTGGTGATAATAAGTCAGTGTGTGCTCTGAAAAAAGTTAAATGTCCAAATCTGACTTGGGGTCATGCAGAAAACCATTCTCAGCTTTTGTCCCAGAGACCAGATAGAAACTAACTGCTGCTGCTTACCCTATACTCCTGTCCTGTTCTGTTTTCAGCCTCATTCCACCCGGTAGCATTAACAGTTACAGCAAATAAGGGAGAGCACGTGAATATTTCCTTCATCAGAATGGCAGCAAAAGAGGAAGATGCAGTGATCTACAAAAATGGTAATTAACCTCTCCTGTCTTTTCTCTTCCTGCTTGTCATAGCCAAGTGCCAGGTAACTGCTTTGAAGTTACTGCTGATGATGTAATGCTATGCAAGTGGAGTAGACATAATCCCTCATACATTTGTGGTTACCCAAATGAGGCATTTGCCACATCCAATATACTGAACTGATCTGTTTCTCTTCCACCAGAATGCCAAGTCCTCTGTTTTATTTCTCAAGTCCTTTGCTTTGTTTCTCATTTTCCTTTTTGATTTCCTTCTACACATCCTCATATATTTACTTGGCTGATTTCAGCTTTTTTAACTATTTTTTTTCTGTGACATTGTGAGGGCCTATTTACTGCATCTTTCTTTGCATTTCTACTGCTTTTCAAGTGCATACCTTACCTCCTTCAAATGGCTTTTTGATTTAGCTTCTGTGATGCACTTTAGGCTAAGAAATTAAGCATTAGTAATCTGGTAGTAGAAGGGCAAAACTGTCAACAACATCTAAACCTTATTTCATTCAACTACAAAAATTAGGTTATGAAATTTATGACACTGGCTTTTCTATCAAGCATGACACCTAAATCAAATGTAACTCACCGTTCAGCTGTGTGTTGCTGCTGCTTGACACTTGTAGTTACATGGTTTGCTATCTACCTTCTGTGGAAATGTAGTAAAATATGGATCACTAAATCCACAGTGTCTTCAGATGTAATCACAATGTCAGGCACCCAGACATTGTACTTGTGAAAAGCACACATGAAGTAGTGGTCTGTGTTTGTCTGGTGATAGTCTATCGTCCAGTAAGCTCCTAGAAAACGGAGCTAATAGAGCAGGATGAGGTAAGGAAGTATCAGCATACTGAAAAAGAGCGCATGCAGTGTGTTAGCCCCAGCCCCTGTCACTGAACACTTGTGTCTCTTCTCTCTTTGCCCTTTGGAGATTCAGCTGTAGCAGTGCAGAGCAGGGAACTTTTGCCTTCACTTGTCCTTTCAGGGTGGGTCCCCAAGGAAATGTCCTGTCAGCATTTTCTCATACAAGAAGCAGCTGGTATGTTGGAGCAGGAGTTCTTACATCAAGATGCTGCCTTAGCTGGGATTCCAACTGGAAAGTTAGCAAAAAGCCTGAATTTAACCATGATTGTGGACAGTAGGTCAAATTGTTCACGTGAGATTGCAGCTAAAATAGATCCTGAGGCAGAAGCTGGCAAAGAATTAAAAAATACATGCCATGTCATATTTCACTGTTGCAAAATTTCACTTCAGGCATTTAAAGTACCGCTTTCTCCTTTGCAGACCCTCACAAAGGTGGCCTAGGTCAAGAAACTGTTCTGCTAAATAATATTGCTTTTAAACATTGGGATAATTTGTGCCATCTTGGAAGCTATCCACAAAACCTGAACTGTGCTAACACACTTGATAACCATAAGGCTTTCTTAATATTTTGCTGTGAAGTTTGTTTGCAGCTTGTTACTTGGAATATACAAAAAAAAATCCTGCACACCTTCAGAACTAGTCCTTCTCATCCTTCATTCTTTTTCTTTGGCCCCATTTTCTTGAAGAGTATTTCATGTGTTGTCATGGACTACACTGATCCAAGGTCTCTCTGCTATTTCGATTCTGATCCTCCATCAGAAAAGTTTTACGTTTCTAGGCTGACTGAAGTTTTTTGTAGATAAATCAATAGTTGATAGAATGTATGACCACAGACAGTAAAGGTCCTGCCTGAACAGTTGACCTTCTAGACTATTAAAGCAAAGTGAAAAAAAGAAGTTGATTCATTTTCAGTGTAACTGTAAGGGTACATAGAAGGTAAGCACATCCAATCTGAGAGAGTATCATGTGGTTAGAGATTGTTCAGCATAAAAGCCTAAAACAAGAAACAAGAGAAGTAATTAATAAACAGACACACAAGCCCTAAGGAGTAGAAGGTGACAGAAAACATCAAAGGGCAGAAGTCTCCATCTTCTGAGAGCCACTGAGGGAACAGCACACAAGCCCTGGGCAGCTTCAGAACTTTATCACTATAAGAAACTGGAAGAGGAATTATCACAGATCACAGGAGGAAAGAGCAAACTTATGGTGTGACCATGGGTGACCGTGAGCATGTGTGAAATGCTGTGACAGAGCCTAATAGGAGAAAGAGAGGGTCTAAAGTGAACAGAAAAGAAACCAGCATGAGAAAACAGAGCAGGAGGAGGTAAAAGGTGCCACTTGTATGTGTGCAAGGTGCAGACCAGCACACTGGTCTGGCCAAGTCCTGCACTGGAGTTGGTCTGCTCTTACTAACCTGTTCCTCATCACTCTTCAATACAAGCGTGCTTGCCATCTGGTATGCATATGTGCAATATGTGAGTGACTGTCAGGCAGACCAGAAGGCGCAACAGGTAACTCTTGGTAACTGGCAACTTATGCCAGATGCCAAAGGGGCTTTTTTGTCTGGGACCAGCAGCCATAGAGACTTAAGTTGTGGTAGGAAACTGTGGTTGTGCATGTGTGTGCATGTGCCAACATCAAGCCAGGCTGAACAGCAAATAGGATAAGAGGCCTAAGAGACAGCCATTAGAGACACTGTAGGGCAACCCATTTTTGTGTGCGTGAGTGTAAGCAATCCATCAGCAAGTCTGACTAGCTGTCAAGGCAAGAATAGGATTAGGCTGTCTGGGTTGTTTATGTGAGTCCCGTGTGCATATGCCATACCTGTGAAGACACGGCTCTGCTCTGTGGGCCTGTTGGTGGCTGGCTTTGTCAGTATGGTGTGTGTGAGCATATGCATGTATCTATTGGTGATGGCTGGACCTGTCAGCAGCTGACTGCAGCACCCTTGCTCTAATAGACTGCAGTGGAAGGACTTCAGGGTCCTCAAAGTCCACTGGATGGAGCTTCTCTTTTACAGCAATCAATATTCACATGTTGTTACTTGGTGTTCCAGAGGAATGAGAGTGGACTAAATATTATGCTTTCCTTAGCAAGCATGCATGACCAACTACAGCAAACCTAGAATAACATTGATAAGCTCCCTATGGGAAAAAAAACAAAAACAAAAACAAAAACAAAACAGAAGGGACAGAAACATGTTAAATTGGAGAAGAAAAGATAAAGCCGTGCTGTGTTCTTCCTGCTTTGGTCTGCTATCTTCGTGCTGCTCGAATGAAATAGGACCTCATTGTTTGCTATTTGTCTCCTTCCAGCCCCACTAGACTCCTTGAAAATGGTCACCCCTCATGTCAGGAAAGGCCAAGAAATAAACACTAGATCTAGAAACATATCTGTAAAGCTATGCTGAACTCTAAGTAGTTTGTCCCATTCTCCTGCTAAATCTCAAAATCTATCTTCTTTTTTACTTGCACCTCTCCAATTATCAAAAGCCATTTTAGCTAAAAAGCTGTCCAGAAATTCATAACTGATAAACTGATTCTGCTGTGTAACTCAGCACAGCTCTCCTTCCTCTGTAACCAATGCAAACTCATTTCTTTCCGAAGATGGTGAATGACTGCTGTCCGTTGTATCCATGTGCTCCTTCCCCAGGTTCCTTCATCCACTCTGTGCCCAGACATGAAGTGCCAGGGGAATTGGAAGTCTCCTATCCTCAAGTTGAACCACACGACGCAGGAGTGTACTCTGCCAGATACATAGGAGGAAATCTCTTTACTTCTGCTTACACAAGGCTTATTGTAAGACGTAAGTTCCATTAATGTGTGTTGATGATTAATTGCTTAAATTCATAATGAATCTGACATGAAACTTATACTGTGCCCAAATAAGGGCCAAAATCTTTCTTGGCATAAGCTGCCACCATATTACATCAGTAGAAAATTTTTCTCCCCGAAGGTTTTTGGTACAAGCTGATATTGATTTAAGCAGCTGAGAGTGAAAAAAAACACCCACACAAATGCACACACCAAAAAACAAGGAAAAAATAACCAAAACACAAACCCCAATCAAAAAATCCCAGATTTATCTTCAGTACATCTTAGCTGTTGCCAGGAAAGCTAGTGTTTTCTCAGCAAGTATGATAATCAGAGAGCTGGAGCACTTCAGCTATGAGGACAGGCAGAGTGAGTCTGGCTTGTTTGACCTAGAGAAGAGAAGCTCCAGGGAGACCTTATTGCAACCTTCCAGTACCGGAACTGAGTCTACAGGAGAGCTGAAGAAAGACTGTTTATCAGAGAGAGTAGCGATAGGAAAAGGGGGAATGGGTTTAAATGAAAACAGTGTAGATTTTGATTAGATATCAGGGAAAAGTTTTTCCCTACAAGGGTGGTGAGGCACAGGCTGCCCAGAGAAGCTGTGGCTGCCCCCTTGCCAGCAGTGTTCAAGGCCAGGTTGGATGTGGCTTTGGGCAAGCTGGGCTAGTGGAGGGTGTCCCTGTCCATGGCAGGGAGTTGGAACTAGATGTTTTTGACATCCCTTCCAACATAAACCGGTCTGTGAATAAAGAAGGTAGTATTGGGTTTCCCATCAATATAAGATGGACATCTGAGCACAAAAAAGGAATTTTCAAATTCTCTATGGTGGTCTATACTTAAATCCCATTTATCCTAAATAAACATCCTTATCTTTAGCATTCATTACTGCAATTTCACAAAGTATCCCAGACTTAGCTCTGGAAGTTCTTGTCCCAGTGGATAACAGAACCAGTTCACAATGTAGGTGGATATTTTACATTAAGTATTCTAGATGTCTTGTAGCTTGTGCTGCCATGTCCATTTTCATCAGGCATAAAGAAAATCATATTCTATTAACACAGTTGGAAATAAAAAAATGGATATATAACAATAAATTGCTCTTCAAATATCATACACTATTGAGAGAATGTTTCTGACAGTAAAATGTATTTTACTTGCTAACATCCACAGGATACTTCCAAGAGTTACAAATGATTTTGTAATTATTGCCACCTTATTAAATTAAATGATCCAAGATCTCCTCCCTAGTGAAGCTAATGCCAAGCTTCACAGCAGAAGACTTATCCATAAATCCTGTTCCCTGCCTTGAAGTAGGTTTTTTTTCTGTCCCATCCTGCCTACTGGGACCTTTGGGTGTAGATTGGGAGAGTGGTAGGGACCACACTAACAATAAAGGGAATCGTCGATTGCATGCTACTGCTGAAACACATCATGTCATTAGCAGTATAGACACAGACTGATAATTTTTTTGAAAGCATAACCACATGTAAGAATTTATTCCATGGGAAGGAGGAGGTAGGGCTCCAAGTACCTTGTTGATTCATTGAATTTTTGCTGATCCAAGTCAGGGTTACCCATTTCTAGTGAGTCTGCCTTGGAACTTTGCAGTTTATTAGCTTCTCAGTGTGAGCTTTTGTTATGTGTTGACCATGGCTGGAGGCCAGATGCCCACCAAAGCTGCTCTGTCACTGTCCATCTCAGCTGGACAAGGGAGAGAAAATACGAAGAAAGGCTCCTGGGTTGAGATAAGGACAGTGAGAGATGACTCATCTATAACTGCAATGGGCAAACTAAACTCAGTTAGGAATAAACTTAATTTAATTTATTACCAAGTAAATCAAAGTATAGTAATAAGAAATAAAACCAAATTTGAAACTCTCTTCCCCACCCCTTCCTTCTTCCCGTGCTCAGCTTCACTCTCCATTTCTCTTCCTCCTTCCTCCAGTGATACAATGGGATAGGGAATGGGGGTTGAGGTCAGTTCATCATATATTATTTCTTCTGCTCCTTCCTCCTCAAGGGGAGGACTGCTCACACTCTGCCCCTGCTTCAGAGTGGGGTCCCTCCAATGGTAGACAGGACTCCATGACCTTCTTCAATGTGATTCCTTCTCAAAGGCTGCAGTTCTTCAGCAACTGCNAAGTAAATCAAAGTATAGTAATAAGAAATAAAACCAAATTTGAAACTCTCTTCCCCACCCCTTCCTTCTTCCCGTGCTCAGCTTCACTCTCCATTTCTCTTCCTCCTTCCTCCAGTGATACAATGGGATAGGGAATGGGGGTTGAGGTCAGTTCATCATATATTATTTCTTCTGCTCCTTCCTCCTCAAGGGGAGGACTGCTCACACTCTGCCCCTGCTTCAGAGTGGGGTCCCTCCAATGGTAGACAGGACTCCATGACCTTCTTCAATGTGATTCCTTCTCACAGGCTGCAGTTCTTCAGCAACTGCTCCAGTGTGGGTTCCCCATGGGGTCACAAGTCCCACCAGCAACCCACAGACTCCTGCAGGTGCCTCCACCTGCTCCACCATGGGCTGCCTGTGGATAACTGTTCCACCATCTATTTCCTGGGTTGCAGGGGAATAGGCTGCCTCACTTGGTTCTTCTCCAGGAGTTGCAGGGGAATCTGTTCTGGCGCCTGGAGGATTTTGTCCTCCTCCTTATACACTGGCCTAGGTGTCTGCAGTATTTTTCACATCTTCACATGCTTCTCTCTGGCTGCAAAAGCTGTTACGCATTTTCCTTTTCCTTTCCTTTTTTTCTTTTTCTTATTTTTTTTAATCTCCTTATTAAATATGTTATCCCAGAGGTGCTACCACTGTCGTTTATCGTCTTGGCCTTTTCCAGCAGTGGGTCCATCTTGGTGCTGGCTAGTATTTAGCTGGTTGGACCTAGGGGAAGCTTGCCACCGCTTCTTGCAGAAGCCACCCCTGTGGCTACCCACTACCAAAATCTTGCCATAAAAACCCAAAACAGCTTTACATTAGAGGAAGTCATAAAGATTGCTTTGTGTGATGTTAAAAAAATTGTTCCTGATGAAATACTGAAAATTACTGACTTAGCTCCCACTGATTTCAAAAACAGCTCAGAGAAATTTTTTGTGTTGTGGCGATAGCTGAAACATTTTCCTGATGAAGTCACGTATACCTGTTCATAGCTTGAACTCTGCTTCTATGAAATCAGTACGAAAAACCTCGCTGTCAGGATTAATGGTCGTAGTATCTTTCTAAATTATGAAGTGGGAAAGAAAAGCATGAGAGGTATTGACCATTAGACCATTTATTCTAGGATTAGGCTGCCAGTTTTTAAATATTCTTATAAAGGCCCAGTGAAGACAGTAAAGATACAAGAAATGTGGACCCAGCCTAATGAACTTTCAATAAAAACACTGTTACACAAAAAAATTGTGACTTGCCAAATGCTGGTATAACACCAGTGACACCAAGCCTGGTCCTGCTGTTTTCAGTCAGTTCAGCCAGCTCTAGGTAAAGTTTAGATCTTTTGTAAATCTCAGATCCCTGCTATAAGAACAGAAATCTTAAAAACAAGAGTTCTGTTGACTTTCAAACTTAATCCTATAACACTATCTCTAGTTTAAAAGTCAAAGATTTTTTTCAGTTCTGTCCTTGAAGACGTAGTATAGTACATGTAGCATTACTGTGTAGAGTCATGCTTCTGGAGCAGCAGTTCTACTGCAGAAGCATGGGCACTTCTGCAGTGAAAAAAGTAATTCCTTACATTAGGTCAGTTGGCTGAGCATTTAAGGGGTCCATATGGATTGTATTTTCATGTATTTTACTGTTTGTCTTAATTAAAAATAATTTTATTACTTAGTTGGTTATTGAACAAGACAGCAAACATGTCCTTATATTTCAACATAAAAGGATGTGAAGCACAGAAATGGGGCCCTTCCTGTAGCTCCCACTGCCCTTCCTGCAGGAACAATGGCATTTGTCATGAAGATACTGGGGAATGCATCTGTCCTCCAGGTTTTATGGGAAAAACATGTGAGAAAGGTAAGCAAATAGTATTTTCACAGATCGCTTATTAATTTCTTCTCAGTGGCAGAATTTGGCAGATTGTTGAGAGGAACATCAAATGGAGGAACCTTATTTTACTCTTTATAGTTATAGCATTTACAGCTGGTGCTGGAGACAGGATGGTGTTGTGTGAGATGGACCTTGAATTAGTAAGGCTCTTCTTGTACTTGTGATTTACCTTCTCCCTTTCTTTTCCTAGTAGAGAATATATGTTGCCAAGGTAAAGGAATGTTTCCAACTCTTCTTGATCAATATACATTGGACAGTGTGCTAGATAATTTCTTCTAGACTCCCTTTCCCATGGGAAGCTGGACCAGGTGATCTTTTGAGGTTCCTTCCAACCAGAGCTGTTCCATGATTCCCTTGAAAACAGGATGCTTAAAGCTACTTACTGACTGTTAAACGCATGATACAATAGGAGAACTTAAGGAATCACTGGCACTGAGGAATGAGGCGTTTCTTTAGAGAATCCGTGAACAAGATGCTACGTGTTCACAGGGTGATTTACCTCTGCAGAGATCAACAGTGTATGTCGGTACATATCAATTAGTTTGGAGACTGGAATAATTATAGCAGGCATCACATTGCCCTGATCTCCCCAAGCAGCTCTTGGGTCCAATGTTAAGTGGGTATCCTAATATTCTTACTGAAGTGCTGCAAATATTAGAGCTGAGCTATTGCAATACTTGACAATTGAACTACCCTAATATAGCCCTGATAACATCAGAAAAACAAATCCTTGAGCTTGGCAGTTTCATACACACTGATCTCTAAGAAGAATATTTGGTTTTCATGGCATTGTCTGTCCATTTTATATTAAAAAACCTTTAAAGAGGTTTTATTGATGGATAATATTGCTCTCTTATGGGTGTCTGTCCTCACATGGGAGAAAATTTTGCCTGTTTCTGCTGCCTGACTTTAACCATTAGTGTAGCTTAATTAGTTATGGATGCTCATACATTTGGTATCTGAATGGTAAAAATAATATTTTTTTTTCAATTAATGTTTTCTATTTTCTAAAGATGTATCATTAGAAGCATTAGCTCTTTTGTGAACCTAATGCTGTTGGGGTATTCTTTCCCTCTCTCATTTCAACAGCTTGTGGAGCCAATACATTTGGCAAAACATGCGAAGAGAGCTGTAAAGAAAACTATGGCTGCAGAAACTATATGTTCTGCCTGCCAGATCCATATGGTTGTTCCTGTGCCACAGGATGGATGGGTCTGGAATGTGACAAAGGTAAAGTAAAAAAAAGAGAGGAATGATGAAGAGTCCTTAGTGTGCTGCACATGGGAAATATAAAGCAAACTGATAGGAGACACAAAGACTGTATTTTTTACATTCTGTAGTAAAGAAGTAGTAATACTTACCAATCCCAGAGGGCCATGTGAGATTCTCAGAATAAGGACATAGTAAAGGTAAAGAATATTCAAAGTACTCTGTAAAATTAAATTAATTTCTACAGAGATGTTAAAAAAATTTTAAGAGCTGTATTGTCCTGTTGTATTTCTATAAGTCAAATGTATATCTGCTGCTGAGCAACACTAGGCATTGTTCACTTCAGTTGAAATGCCCCTGGGACAGGAGACACATCTTCATTTTCCAACATGTGCCACTTTGTTCAAAGGTAACACAACTGATAAAACCTTTGGACACTATCATAGTGCAAGTGAAACAACAGTGCACATTCAAGAGACATCCACATTGACACCTAGTCTGCAAATGGCAGGAATGTATACACTTTTTTTTTACATCAGTGTGTTCTCAGGATGCTCTGTGGATGATATCCATATGGTTTTAATCTCAACCTACCCAAGGGAACTAAACCCAAATGGAGAATTGATGCCTGAGATGATTTAAAATTAATGGAAGACATTTTCTAGTACCTTTATGCTAACTGGAAATGTATGCACTTGCAGAATGCAAACCTGGTTTCTATGGGGCGGATTGCAAGCTCAGATGTAACTGTCACAATCGAGGGACATGCGACAGGTTTAAGGGCTGCATCTGCTCCCTTGGATGGCATGGACTGCAATGTGAAAAAGAAGGTAAAGCAAGGTAACACGGTAGTAAATGGCTTTTCCCAGTGTAACTGAAACAGATCTTCATGCTGGTACAGCATTTCTACTCAAAGCTGGTGTTCTTGTGTTGTCAATTACATTTTCAGGGCCCAGACACGTGTATATTTTTTTGTTGTTGTTTTTGCAATGTAGTGTTTTGAAGCCTCTGCCCCATATGCTGCATTTAGCAGGCTGGTTTGCTGTCATTCAATCTGATTTTGCTTTCATCAGAGGTAGACTTGCAAATCTTACTCAATAGGATTCAACACTGACCTTAATATCAGTTACTGACTGAAGCTGCACATCCCACCTGCATGATCAGCTTTCGAATAGACTTGTAGTACTTTATAATTACCTACCTCCTCTTATTCTTCTGTACACACACTTGAATCATGTGCCTCATCAGCTGAAATTGATGACTGAGACAGCAAGACAACACCAGAGTTTAAAACATCTCTGTCTCTCTGAGAGACAGCTTGCAGAGCTGAACATGTCTTGTTCAGAAAGAATCTTTTTGGAATAGGAAATGTTTGCACACAGTATTTTACAAGATGCACATGGCATCTATTATTTCTACCTAATAAATAAAGTGACAAATCCACCCATAAAAGCTCTCAAATGCAAAAACAAGCAGCAAAATAAGATCGTGGTACATCCAGCCAAACTATATCATCGAGGTCTGACTGTTCTTACAAGCAGTCAAGATGGAGAGCAAATAGTTACTGTGCATTCAGCACGAAATCTGTGCATGGTTTTGCCATAGCTACATTGCCTGTGCTTAAAATATCAGTGAAAAAGAAATGGGAGAGGAGGGGAGAGGATGTGGAGAGAAAGAAGCGTGACATGGGCTCACACCTCCTTACTCGACGTTTATGCTGAGGTAACAGTGGTGACTTTTCCAAGTGCGATCCTTGTGTCTGTCCACGTAAGTGAAGGGAGAAGCAGGCACCTGTGCTGGCTGTCCTCAGTGTGTGGCTCACCCTGCTCTGGTGCTGCCTTTTTACGGTTCTGTTTGAAGGCTGACCTTAAAATACTGTATATCCTCCATAGGTTCAGCAGATCTTTCGCCTCAGATAGAAAACTTACTAGATCCTGTAGAACTCAATTCTGGTGTTGAGTTCAAGCCTTTTTGTATAGCAACTGGGATACCGCTTCCTAAAGCTGAAGAATTTAAACTTTTGAAGCAAGATGGAACTGTCCTAAGGGTATGTTGCTGATCAATTCCCTATAAATTCCTACTTTTCTGATGTTTATAGTGACTTTACCTCTGGTTAATGTGCACTATGCTTTTCAAGTATAACATGAAATTTCAGTATTCTGAGACACCTGATGAACTGGAGCACATGTAAAACTATGGCATTGACTATTGCAGACACTTTCTATTGATATAGCTAAACTCTAGGTGAATTCATAAACCATGAGAAGGTATATTGGGAATACTCCTAAACGCCCATATTTTTCAGGCCCTGTACATCTTTTCTCATTTCAGCCTGCCCTAATTGTGACCAGTAATCGCTCCGAAGCCATGTTTACAATTAACCGAATCCAGCCCCGTGACACAGGAACCTGGGTCTGCAGTGTGCAGACAGTAGCTGGAATGGCAGAGAAACCATTTCATGTTACAGTCAAAGGTAAAAGTGTGAATCTTTTCAAATGTCTGTTGTTCTCTGCTTTTAAGGACAGCTACATACATAACATGCCAGAGCTTTCTGTTCTCTGAACTGCAGGACAGTGTCGCATAAATATCTAGAGCCAGAATATGAACAGAAACTCTCTATGGGCAGTAAACAAATTCTGTGTACTGAAAAAATATCTGTGATAGTAAGGATTAGAAAAAAATAATTTTTTTAATTTATGTTTTTTATGATCTAAGCTGTCAGGTTTAGGTTGTAAATCCTTGTCTACTTTGTAAGGCTTTTGAAGAAAATATCCAGTTTACCCGTAGATCTGTGAAGATAACGGAGTTGCACTGACAGAGAATTAAAAGGCTGGTATAAACGTTGTGTTCTTGCTCAGTTCCTCCCGTGCCACAGTATGCCCCAAGGCTCACAGACAGTGGACATAATTTTCTCATAATTGATATCAATGCTGAGTTACATCTTGGAGATGGACCTGTTGTGTCAACAAAACTTCTGTACAAGCCAGCAAAACATCATCAGTCCTGGATGTCTGTGGAAGGTAAGAAGACATTCTTTAATTCCCATCAACTCAAACTTCAGCTGCAAGCCGCAACATAATGATGTTAACATAATTTTGAGTCTGCTCCTGACTTGACTCAAAAGAATTTGCAAGGAATACAAGTTAAATCTTGGATGTGTGTCTCATTATCCCTGAACAGTGATAACGTGATACACAAACAGTAGTCAAAAGTGTATGATGAGCTTAAGGTAACCGAAGAGTTCCCTGCTCTTTTCAACAGCATTCAATGTTGGTCCCAGCTGTTGAAAACTCCATTTAAATAGCAGGTTTTCAAAAGCAGTGAGCAGCCAGGAGAGGTCCTGGAACATCCACAATCTTCCTTTGTGTCTATTGTGCCCCTTGGAGAGACAAATATCTTACCTAAATATTTATTAGGAATGGTCTGGGAGAAATGGAGCTTACTTGTGGGTTAGGTGACCTCTTACAGCCCTGTTTTACGCAAGGCCTAAAATATTACAGGAGACATTACAGGAAGTTTAGCAAGTAACAAACAACTGCTGTTACTAATTAAAAATAACTGCAGATCTGCACAGACAATGCACACTGCCTAAGACACCAGTCTTGCTCCATTCTGAAGGAAGGGGAGTGGTTCAGGAATATCTTCCAAACCTTTTCTTCCTTCACATTTTTCAGCATGGGCTATGGTTTTAATTTCTCCTTTTATTTTCAGTAAAAGGTACAACCAAAAGACTGGATGATCTGGAACCAAAAACAGAATATCAGTTCTGTGTTCAGCTGAGTCGGCAAGGGGAAGGTGGGGAAGGCCATCCTGGACCACAAGCCAGCTTCACAACAGCTGCGCTTGGTAAGTCATCTTCTTGACTTTTGACAAAAGGGCTGTTTCAGCTGTTTTACTGTGTGATCTCTGCCAGAGCACTTTCATCTGAGCAAAGGAGGCTGGACATAAAAACTAAGTAGAGTCTTTCAAAACAATCTCAGCAAAGTAAAAAAAAAATAAAAAAAGGAAGAAAAAAGCCACATGTGAAGAAAACCAGAAAAAGATAAAGCTATTATTCTTCCTGATTTAGAGATGGTGATCTGGGAAAGAGAAATTTATATATTTTATCTGGCTATGTAGTAAAGTTGGACATAGAAGCACTTCTTTTCCTTGCCAGTCCTTCCTCTTGGTATTACAGGTGTTTACTTTAAAAATGAAGACTCCTGAACAAGCAAGAAAAGTCTTGGTCTGCTCAGGATACAGCCCAAACTGAATACAATCATAAAATACATGAGGATTACATCAGGAACAACCTAAAAAAAAGAGCAAAAGAGCACTTCTCACATCTAAAAAGTGCATTTGCAAGACCAGCTCAGTGAAGAAGATTTTTGTTGACACGGCAGATGTTGATAAGATATTTTGGGACTATCAACAGCTCTTCCATATAATTTCTGTTGCATTGGGTGGGTGGTGAGGAGAATTACCAAGTTAGGGCAAGTGGTTAGGAAAGAGCAGTACTCCTATTTTAGCTTGTATACCAGACATAAAACGTTGAACCCTGTCTCACTGTGGCTTTTTCAAGGTCTTCCTCCACCAGAAGGTCTCAATCTCTTTCCAAAAAGTATGACATCACTGAATTTGTCATGGCATCCTTTAACACTGAGGACAGAGGATGACATCCGTGTTGAAGTGGAAAGGAAGAGCGTGAATGGCAATGGTGATGAGAGCAGTGTTATTACTCAAGTTCCAGGAAATATGTCCACTCTGATCATTAAAGATCTTGAGCCTAGACAGCAATACATGTGCAGGGTGAGGGTGAACACCAGGTCACAAGGAGAATGGAGCAACTATCTGTATGCATGGACTTTCAGTGACAGTAAGTAGATAATTCACATTCTTCTGTTTAATACTTCTTTTCTCCAGTGATGAGACTGTTACTTCAAGACTACTTTAAATGTAATCCTTTGCTCTAGCAACAGTTCCTGATGATCACTTAGGGTTGTTATTACTATTATTATGTAGACAGTTCAGTGTCTAAATAATTTCTTATACTGGAACTTAAGAAGAACTAAAAACTGTTTAAAAACTAAAAAAAAAAAGCAAATTAAAGGCTTGGGAATCCACATCTCCATTTCTATGTAAATAATGTTTCTGAAACACATTGCATTTTTTCCTTCCTTATAACCATGAACACACAGAGTTCTCCATTCCAAGCTCTTTTCTTACTGCTACAGAGGACCAATGACTGCCCTTGAATACTCTGAATGTGAGTAGTGTCCCTTCGTAAAGTCACAACAAATGCCCTATCTGAATGAAGTACCGTCTCACCAAATGTCCATCTGACTGGCTGATGGGTGCCCCTGTCCATACCACACACTGGAAAGGTGGGCTTCTTCCCTCTAACACATCATGTGAGGAAGGCCCTCACTGAGATCTTAAATGTATTAACAGAAGTACTGATGGCTATCACAGGACATTCCAGGTGCCTGAGCTCTGATGCCAAACTACACTAAGAAAAAAACATAAGGGTACTGTTTTCCAGGCAAAAGCACTTAGCTTAGTTATGGGTGTGTCCACAAGTCCGGCACTCACCCCAGCTTCTGGTTTTCTGATGAAATTTGTGGAAATATAATTTTTTTCTGCCATTCAACAAGATGTAGACA
>VXBZ01001504.1:63449-73920 GCA_013399135.1 Heliornis fulica
GTTGTGTCCAGTTCTGGTCCCCTCAGTTCCAGAAGGACATACAACTCCTTGAGAGAGTCCAGTGCAGGGCCACCAGGATGGTAATGAAGGGAGTGGAACATCTTCCTTATGAGGACAGGCTGAGGGAGCTGGGTCTCTTTAGCTTGGAGAAGAGGAGGCTGAGGGGTGACCTCATTAAAGTTTACAAATATGGAAAGTGTGAGAATTAGGAGGATGCATCCACGCTCTTCTCAGTGATGGCCATTGATAGGAGCAATGGGTACAAGCTGAAGCATAGAAAGTTCCATGTGATTGTAAGGAAAAACTTTTTCCCTGTGAGGGTGACAGATCACTGGAACAGGCTGCCCAGAGAGGTTGTGGAGTCTCCTTCTCTGGAGACATTCAAGACCGATCTGGATGCGTTCCTGTGTGATTTAATCTAGGTGATCCTGCTTGGGCAGGGGGGTTGGATTAGATGATTTTTCGAAGTTCCTTCCAACTCCTAACGCTCTGTGATTCTGTGATTCTTGCTGATAGCATCTATCCTGAAAGGGAATTGCTCTCTGCAGCAGTGAAAGTATAGAACCTGGGAATCACATGAGGGTGATAATTCAGTATGGAAGGATATGGACTCTTTCTGCCTTAATTTGAAAGCAGCCATGTTGTCTTTGCATACAGCTCAGAGCTTTCAATCTTCGTCCAAGGACAGGAGCATACTGAATGCCACTCTCAGCCTCTGCTGGAAGCATGGAGTACTGCCACACCGAGTTCACAAAACTATTGTGCTCGGTTACTGTAGCTCATCAACAAAATTCTGCTCCTGTTCAGCGCAGCAAAAGCACCAAGGAAAGGGTTGGACTCACTGCGAGGAGGAAAAAGAGGTGGATGTACTCTTCAATTCACTGTGTGTGTTTGTGTTTGTTCTCAGGAATCCCCCCAGCACCATACAACATCAGGTTTTCTAACACCACTGACACATCTTCAGTCATCTCTTGGACAACTGCTGAGGGCCATTCCATTTCTTCCATCATCATCAGCTACAAAATTTATGGCAAGGCTGAGTACAACCACATTGATATTATCATAAAGAACACCAGCATTACTCAATACCATCTCAAGGGCCTTGAGCCAAATACGGTATACCAGGTTCAGATTAATGCTCAGAACAACATTGGCTTGAGCAACCCAAACACATCGTTTGAACTGAAGACTCTTCCAGAAACTAAAGGTTAGTTATTTCAGCATGCTGGACTTGCACAAACCGGGGCTGGTGGTAAAAACTAGTTAGCTAAGGCAAATTCGTAATGTTATTATTTTTCTAATATCAGTTGTCTTTTGCTCTTAGTTTTGATACACAATACAGCATCACCAAAAATTGATTCTTATTTCCCTGCAAGGCATTGGTGAAGTGATAATATGCAACATTTGTATATATCCACCAGAAAGTGCTCAACCGCTGATAAATTAAAGGAGCTGCATACAGTAACTGTCAGATCACGGAATGTGACCTCAGGTCTGCTCTGCCTGAATTCAGCAGGATCTGCAGATGCTGGTACCTCTGAAAATCAGAGCATCCAATGCCTAACATATTTTGAAAACAAAGGGATGTATCTCTACAACTTTATATAATTTATGAGACAGGAGTATTTAACTATACATTTTTCGGGGATTTTCAGATTTAGCTGAAGGAACTATTCATGTGCTTTCCCAACAGCTCCATATGAATCAAAGGGAGGTAAAATGCTGCTTATTGCTATCCTGGGTTCTGCAGGGATGACCTGTGTAACAATTCTCCTGGCTTTTCTCATCATGCTGCAGTTAAAGAGAGCCAACTTCCAGCGCAGAATGGCTCAGGCTTTCCAAAATGTGGTGGTAGGTTTCCAGCTCTACTGTATCAATATGGCTGCTAATTTTATCCCAATTTTCCTTTTCCTTGGCTTTCCAAAAATACTGTCTTCATGTGTGCAATTACTGTTATTGTAAATCTTCCTTGTCAGTGAATCCAGAGTTAAAGCAAACACAGTTCCAGGCTATGAGTGAAACAACCAGACTTGAAAAAAAACCCACACACCCTTGAACCTTCTCTTTTTTCTGCCTAGTCACACCTGCGCAGACAAATACTGAGCCAGACAGCATGGAGGAGGCCTGTTCTCCCTCTGTGAAGTTGTGCCTGGTTTTCAAAACCACACTATGTATTTTTAACATTGCTTTTGGCCATCAGTGACTGATTCATAGTGGCTTTTCAACTTGGGAACAGCATCGCAGTGATTAGTCAATGGCTACCTCATAGTTCTGCCTGTGAGGAAATTGCCAAAGGTTATAACAATACTTATATATGTGTGTGTGTATGGATATGTATACATCTACACACACATATATGTTTGTATCCAGCTGTAG
Source organism: Heliornis fulica (assembly GCA_013399135.1). Classification (NCBI taxonomy): domain Eukaryota; kingdom Metazoa; phylum Chordata; class Aves; order Gruiformes; family Heliornithidae; genus Heliornis; species Heliornis fulica. The sequence continues at coordinate 65,826 of VXBZ01001504.1, forward strand.
ACTCTCTATCACTACTCTTTCCAGTGCTGTTCTCTCACTTCAGAAGGGAACTTCTCAAGCAGAATGAAATTGGGCCAAAACACTCCTCCATATAGATCTCCACAGTTTGTTTCATAAACTGGGGTCACAGGCTCATCCAAATAGATGACCAATCCCCAGGCTACACAGAATAGTGCCTCTCCTTGTCTGAAACATTGTGCGCAGAAATATTTCATGAGAATGTGTAACTGAAGTTGAGGTGTCTCCTGAAGTTTGGAGGAAAATAATTTCCTCTTTCTTTTCTTTCCTTGCATCTTTTTTTTTTTTCTCAGTCTTTCTACTGAGCCTGATCAGCACAGGATTTGGTCAAACCAAGTAAAATATATATCTCAAACCTGAGGCTTAAAACTAGTTTTGAGATCAGTTCTACCAGATGATTTTTTTGACCACATCACTCATCTTCAAGATGGTTATAGCACTGTTCAGGAGGCCTAGGTCTACAGAGGTACTTATGCATAAAATTAAGATCCCAGTTAATTTTGTGGATCTGGGAAGAAGTGTTTGATGCGTGCAATTAGTGTATAAAATATATGTAATTGTCTACTGTGCTCAGTCTTGTGTAAGCAGGAAATGGATCAGGCTCTGTGTGTGTGTGTGTGTGTGNCATTGCTCATTAAGTAGAAATGACTGTTAACTGTCATTTGCTTAACTCCATTACAGAGGGAAGAGCCAGCTGTACAGTTTAACTCAGGTACTCTTACTCTGAGCAGGAAAGCCAAGAACAGCCCAGATCCCACTATTTATCCAGTTCTTGAGTGGAATGACATAAAATTTCAAGATGTGATTGGGGAAGGTAACTTTGGACAAGTGCTGAAAGCACGCATTAAGAAAGACGGCTTACGCATGGATGCTGCGATTAAAAGGATGAAAGGTAGTAACGATCAGAGACTCTGAGACTAAAGACTTCTCTTGATCAGTTGTTCCAACTGTTTCTGTGCCTTAAGAAATGTTTAGTAACCTTCCTCTAAACTAAAATAAATACTCAAGTTGCTAGTGAAATTGTATCAGCTGTCACTAGGCCAAGATTTGTGACCTGGGAAAGACTGCATGGCCAGGTTCTCTCTGTTAATATCATTTAATATGGTGCTCTTTTTCAATTCATGCCTATGAACTTTGATTCATAAGCATGAACTTAATTTCTGAGTTCATCTGAAAAGTGGGAGCTATGAAGAGATGCCTTTAATAGGGAGAGAAGCACAAAGTTGGCCTTGGGGTGTAGCATTTACCCATCTTGCTTTACCTCAGCTATTCAGAGACAATTGTTACCTATTCCTCTGTGTACATATATACTACGAGGTTCATACATATTTTTTGTACTCATTGGGCAGGGCTGCAGTGTTCCAGAGCAAACTACAATCCAAAGAATCCTGCAAAAATGTACATGTTTTCTTACAGATCACTAGATCATTATTTAGGCAAACAGTAACACATATAGAATCACAGAATCACAGAATCATAGAATGGCTAGAGTTGGAAGGTACTCCCAGAGGTCATCTAGTCCAACCCCCATGCAAGAAGCAGGGATACCCCCAACTAGATCAGCTTGCTCAGGGCCTCATCCAACCTGGCCTTGAACGTCTCCAGGGATGGGGCATCCACCACCTCTCTGGGCAACCTGTTTCAGTGCTCCACCACTCTTACAGGAAAGAACTTTTTCTAATATCCAATCTAAATCTACCTCCCTCTATTTTAAAACCATTACCCCTTGTCCTGTCACAACAGGCCCTACTGAACAGCCTCTCCCCATCTTTCTTGTGGGCCCCCTTGAGGTACTGGAAGACAGCTAAAAGGTCTCCCTGGAGATCTTCTATAAGGTCTCCCCCTGGAGACTTCCCTCTTCTCCAGGCTGAACAGCCCCAACTGTCTCAGCCTGTCCTCATAGGAAAGGTGCTCCAGCCCCTTTATCATCTTTGTGGCCCTCCTCTGGACCCTCTCCAACTGGTCCATGTCCTTCTTATGTTGGGGGTTCTAGAACTAGACACAGTACTCCAGGTGAGGTCTCATGAGGGCAGAGTAGAGGGGGAGAAACACCTCCCTCGACCTGCTGGCCACGCTTCTTTTGATGGCTGCAAGAGCACATTGTCGGCACATGTTGAGCCTCTTGTCTACAAGTATCAAGCCTCTCATCTACCATATCAAGTATGATAATAATTTTTAAAAGTAAGCCCTTTTTTATGCAGGCAGAAATAATCCGCAGCACACACGGAAAGACTTTTAGGCATCTATTTGTCATATGACCTACTCTGATATTTTATATTCTCAAATAATAAAAGAAGTGATGTGTTATATTAAGATATTTTATTTCTCTGCTGCTATAGGCATTGGATTTTTTTTTTTCTCCTTGATTGAAAAGTCCTACTTTTTTATTAAAAACAAATGTACCTTAGGGTTTTTCTACTGAAGCAGTAGTGCCTCAGGTAGTTCAGCATACTCATAATTACAATATGGTCATAAATGCATGCTTATTTGAATTTCAGATTATGCTTCAAAAGATGATCACAGAGACTTTGCAGGAGAACTTGAAGTTCTCTGTAAACTTGGACATCATCCCAATATCATAAATCTTTTGGGAGCATGTGAACATCGGGGTAAGATAATGCTTGAAAACATGTACTTAATTTTTTTTTTTTAAATAAACACAAGAGGATAGATAGTACAGCCTATAGAGTCCACAGAAACACTAATTTATAATGAGGTGTTTGCAACATTTGCTAAAATTTCAAATACATTTGGCTTTAGATCTACAAGCCCACATTAATCCTTCAGATATTATGTTTATCAGTTGTTTTTATCACATTCTCTGTACCAAAAAATTAAGCTTGGTATTTGACCTCCAGTATGTTTTATTATTATTTCTTTTTCACTCAAAATGTCCAAACATAACTACTACCATTAATTCCATTATATGCTCACTATCTGATGTTTCATTAGGATATCTTTATCTTGCTATTGAATATGCCCCCCATGGGAATTTACTGGACTTCCTTCGGAAAAGCAGAGTGCTAGAGACAGACCCGGCATTTGCTATTGCCAACAGCACTGCATCTACGCTTTCCTCTCAGCAACTTCTGCACTTTGCAGCAGATGTTGCTAGAGGGATGGACTACTTGAGCCAGAAACAGGTCAGTCTTCAACTCTACCCTCTGAAAGCACAGAAAGTTATTTTTCAGGGGCTAAACCTTAGAATGAAAACAAAACAAGATTTGAGTTTTAGCTCCTACAGTTTGATTTTGTTGAGTTCACTTAGCCTTATCAAATGCTACAGTCACAGTGAATCAAGGAAGATGCATTAAACCTTCCAAACAGCATGGTAGCTAACTGCTTTCATCCTCAGACCAAGTTCAAAATGTTCTTGTTAGACACATACCAAGCTCTTATTTTTGGAGCTTATTCTTATTCTCAATATTTTCAATTTATCACTAAAATAATACATGTAAAGTTCATAGATATGGTGGTGATTTCTTGTTTTTAATTTTAGTTTATTCACCGAGATTTGGCAGCAAGAAACATCTTGGTTGGAGAAAATTTTGTAGCAAAAATAGCTGACTTCGGCTTATCAAGAGGTCAAGAAGTTTATGTTAAGAAGACCATGGTAAGGATCAAATAAACCTCATATAGTCTCCTTTTCTAATATTTTTGATTTCTTATTTCTTACTTTCTGTGTTCATTTGAGCAAAAATGCAAACTCATGGGTACTACAGAAGTAAATATTTAAATACTATATATTAACAGGTTTAAATATTCATATTGTGTTTATTAATAGACACATGTTGCCTGTAAATCATGTTATATATAGCATGTTTATTATGCAATATACAATGTGATTGAAAATTTTTTAGATAACTATGCATGGCAGTACAACATGCAGTTTAACAACCATGAAAATAATATTTTCTTACCAGAATTTGTTCAGATGAGGTAGGCAGCTGTAATTCTGTTGAACAAGGCCAAAACTAGCTAGGTGATAACCAGTAGCCTATGAGGGGGACAAAGCAGCTGTGATAATGCTAATGCTTTGGAAGATCTGAAAGAAAGATTTGTAAAAAGCACCGTGTAGGTGTAGACTGGGAATAACTTTAGGTGGTCAAGAGAACAGGATTGGTTAAGGGATTTTAGAACATCCCTCAGGAACTATTTCCATTTCCTCTATGCTGGTTAGATAAATTTGCTATTTGTCTTAGTGTGAACTGACCCTTTGGTAACAGAAAATAGGACGAGGGTGAATGGCTTGAAGCTGCACCAGGGCAAGTTTAGGCTAGACATTAGGAAACAATTCTTCACCAAGAGGATTGTCAGGCTCTGGAGTGGGCTGCCCAGGAAGGTAGTGGAGTCCTCATCCCCGGAGCTATTTAAAAGACGATGGACAAGGTGCTCAAGGACATGGTTTAGTGCTGGGATGGCAGTGCTAGGTTAACGGTTGGACTCGAGGATCTTAAAGGTCTTTTCCAGCCGAGGTGATTCTATGATTCTAAGTAAATACACAAGCAAAAGAAATAAGATTATTTACTGAATTTAGCTTACTTGTATAAGGTCAGTTTTCATGCAGAGCAAATGTTGGGGTTTAAATTGCAATATTACTTTTCCAACCACCAATGGATAAACTTTCATGAAATGATTTCTAGGGACGGCTTCCAGTGCGATGGATGGCAATTGAATCTCTGAATTACAGTGTTTACACCACAAACAGTGATGTGTAAGTATATTTCCAAGTGGTCTTTTTTAACCAAGAACTGTCTTTAATATCAAGGAAAGTTCCACAAACAAGACAGAACACCCACTCTCAAAAAAAACAAACCCTGTGTAACTATGTCATGAGTGAGCAGTAGAAGCAAAAATAAAACCCACAGAAAAAAAGTTACTCAAAGTCATCTCCAGTGTATGATCAAGTTCTGTGTTCACAAGTGGATTTTGATCCTTGTTTAACTATATTTCCCACTTGCAAATGAATACTTTTCAGTCAAGAAATTGGTCGAGATATTTCACAAAGCAATTCTACAGAACCACTATTTGCTGACAGCTCACTGCCTAGTAAAGGACTCTGGTTGATGGACTCATGGTGAATTAAACTTGCTAAAGATCTCACTCTTGCCTTCTGATTCTAAAAACCATATCACCATACTAATAGAAAAGAAAAAAAGAATAAATAGCACTTTTGTGTTTTCCCTGAATATAATCAAAGCTATCTTTGTAAAATATGAAATATTGTTGCATTCTTGTGCTCCATAATATCCTTCTGTTGCAGATGGTCATACGGAGTCCTATTATGGGAAATTGTTAGTTTAGGTAAGTATCTGAATATTTTACTACACAAATAAACCAACCTGAGCCAAGCCACCTCAGTCTGCCAAAAATGTGTTCCTTTCGGTTTTTGGGTTTGGTTGGTTTTTTTCTGTTTCATTTTACTGACCTATATTTAGCTTCAGTATGTTTGGAGATGCAGATGTCACATTGTCAGTTCAGGTATATTTTTATTCTCATTCTAAATGAGGAAAACTTAATGAACGTGCTTTTGTTCCACTATAAAACCTAGACTACAGCCAAATATAAAATCCAGAATAAGCATGGTTTACAGCCCCAATCCAATATGTTTTGAGTTTCATGGGTGACTTTTCCTCAGCCCTCCAGAGTTTTAAATAAGACTTATATTTTAATGGGTTGGGATTGGGGGGAGGTGGCAAATATCTCCAAGTATTCTCAGATAAAATTTTGACCACTAATCTTCAAATAAAACTTAGAGATCCCACACCTCTGTTTATGACATATGTAGTACATCCTCATACCATTCAAAACGACCACACTACATAGCCTGTGTGACTTGCCTTGGAGTGTGCTCCATGGTCTACTGGACATGAGATCCATTCTGACTGAGATGCACATTGGGTACTGGACCAATTACACACTTTCACTTTCTAATTTGTTCCCAGACTACCTTAATAAATGGGGTTGTGCTAGGTATGGATGGGAACTTACACACATTGCAGTGTGAAAAACAGAGTCTAAAGAACCAAACATCAGCCAAAAAGGGGCAAGCCCAGCTGAACAGTAGTAGCTCCATTAATCCATCGTGGATCTTATCAATACCATGCTAATGAAAGAATGACTTGCCTATTGCCATCAAGGATATTGTGAAATGAATTCAAAGACAATCAGATGTAGTCCCTCAGAGCTGTAGAGAAATTTAGACCAGCCTCACAGATGATAAAAGTTTATTCTCACTTTTATTGTTCTTTTCAATACTGTGCATTAAGCGGTATGGAAACATTAACAAAACCAAAATATTTCATTATGTTGGTTTAATTTATCTGTTACCAAGTCAGTCATTCTTTTTAATTTCTGCTATGAAAATAACTTTCTTTTACTCAACCCCCCTTATGTTCATGACAATAATAACCTCTGCTTTAGGTGGAACACCTTATTGTGGAATGACATGTGCAGAACTCTATGAAAAACTGCCTCAAGGGTACAGATTGGAAAAGCCTCTCAACTGTGATGATGAAGTGTAAGTAACTGCATCAGAAATAAAATAACGCAACATTCAATGTCTACAAGCAGCTAGTAACACAGAAACAGTTTTTCAGGAAAATATAAATCCTACATTAAAAAATAGAAATAAAAAGGGTGCACAAGTGGAATTAATTACTGAAATCCTTTGGTACCCGGGGTACACTGTTACTTGCCATGCATCCTTTCCCAGACTCTCTGCCCCTGCCAGACACCCTGCTTTATACAACATGGTTGGGTTTTATTTCAGAGAGAGCTTTTTTCATTATTCCAGGGAAAAAGAATTTTTTTTTCATACAGAAACCATCTGTGGAAAATGTAATTCCAGCTATGTATAAATTCATTTTCCTTAGAAAAAAAATGGAATGTGCACAATCTTTCACTAAAGATGAATTTTTATTTAAACTGGCAAATGCGGATGTTTGACTTTTGAAGGTATGACTTAATGAGACAGTGCTGGAGGGAGAAACCATATGAAAGACCATCATTTGCTCAGATACTTGTGTCACTGAACAGGATGCTAGAAGAAAGGAAGGTAAGAATTAATCCCTAGAAATTAACTAGGTCATGAATAATTTCAGCATAGTTTAGGATTCTCGAGGTAACAACCCTTGCATCACACTCTTTCTGCTTATTTCCTTCCCAGACCTATGTGAATACTACACTATATGAGAAGTTTACTTACGCAGGCATTGATTGCTCTGCTGAAGAAGCTGCTTAAGACAGGATAAATCTTCATTCATCGATGATCTAACTGAAGGAAATCCAAACTTAATCTGATGGAGCCCAAAATGTGATGAGCTGTGTAGAACTGTGTATTGCTCTAACTGTACATAATACAGTAATGCTGGTTTACTGCAGACGTGTATATGTATATCATACAGTAACCTCTGCCTCCACAGGCCGTAGAAGTGTATATACTGTTCAGAGTAGGAATGGACAGGAGTAATGGAACCTGCTGTTTCATATGCAGGGTTTCATTTTTTCCAAGTCATAGTGCATACATGCAATTATTGTAATCCATTAGGTGTTGCCATCGTAGATCTTTCTGATACTTTCCAGGAGCTACTGATATCAAAGTCAGCATCTCACAGCAGTATTTTAGACATTTCATTGTGATTCAATTAAAAATGCTAAGCTCAATGTGACAATGGGAGTTACAAGGAGATGTCAATCCAGTATGAACACCAAGGATAAGTAGTTATTAAGGCTCCTATTTACATTTAGAAGTGAGCTAGTAGAAATAGTCTGTTCAAAAATTCTATTGACACTTGTAAGGCATGCTATTGCTCTTTCATTGGCCAGTTTAAAAGTCAGTATTTGCCTAAATACAAAATACACCTCTATTTTGAAGTGTTTATTGCTACTGGAGGCAGCCAAACAGCAGTTATCATGAAGCATAGGACTGAGGAACTTACTACATACTGTAAAGCACATTTTTACAATTAGCCTGGATATACATGAGTCATATTTGATTTGCATTTAATTTAATAATTTCACTGCACAAATATAAATCACTACCTATTATACACAAGCATGGCTTTTGCTTTTCTTT
>VXBZ01001505.1:7634-19827 GCA_013399135.1 Heliornis fulica
CATAATGAGGCAACTCTCATGATTCCTCTCCTGATTAGTTGTTGGGAGCACAGCCTTAGCCTGTGAGCATCACAGAGCTGAAAACAAGCTCTTTCTAAACTTGTTTTTTTTTTTTAATGTGGTGAAATTTTTGCTTTTGGCCCAGCACAGTGACAGGAAGTCTGAGTACATGATGCCTCCTCAGTAAGGGACTGGAATATCTGACTGGGGAAATTCCACTTGACTGGAAGCTGGCAGATGTTACACCCATTACAACAAGGGGCAGAGGGAGGATTCAGGAAACTACAGGCCTGTCAGTCTGACCTCAGTGCCAGGGGAAGATCATGGAACCTGGTGATTCTGTGGGATCTTCCTTCTGAAGACAGCCTGAGGGAGCTNCAGTGACAGGACAAGGATAAATGGCTCCAAGCTGGAGCAGAGGAGGTTCCATGGGAATGTAAGGACAAACTTTCCCTGTGAGGGTGACAGAGCCCTGGGCCAGGCTGCCCAGAGAGGTTGTGGAGTCTCCTTGTCTGGAGACATTCAAACCCACCTGGACACGTTCCTGTGTGATCTAATGGAGGTGATCCTGCTCATGCAGGGGGTTGGACTGGAGGATATTTTGAGGTCCCTTCCAACTCCTGACATTCTGTGTGTCTGAAATTTTGCAAGTTGCTCAGACCTAATGTAGCTTATTGTACACCAAGGTTTTCCTGCACCCCACTTATATTATTTAGCCATAAGTAATTAAGCTGGAGTTAATGCTTTTCTGGAGAAGGTTAATAATGTGGCTCTCTAGTGGCAAGTGACTCTCTTTAAAATACAATTTTAAAGAATCCACAAAACTTTAATCTTGATTCTGTGTATTTCCAGTCTGGTTTTTAATGCTGCTGCCTACTCCTGTCAGGCAGGTAGATGCTGTCTGTCTGCAGTTTCCACTACAGCTGGTCAATGCTCTCCAGAGCAGTGAGGGTAGAACCAGAATGAGCTGATTTGCCCCTTATTTATGGGTTTGGGTCTTGCTCACCAGGTGCCTGTCACATCAATTTACCCACTTTCCCTTATTCTTTTCTTTGTTTAAGATAAGTTTCTACCAGTCACCCTGTCAGAGTAGAGAGTATTTGTTTTTTGCTGGACTAGTCTTTCTAGAACGACCCAGCTTGTGTTTGTTCCTTGGCTTGTTTAATCAGGGCATGTTAAACTATGGGGACAAAAACTCCACTGTGTAGATTTGCTTCAGGTGTCTACAATACAGGGTTGGGTTTGGTTTTTTTTTTTTAACTAAAAAGGTAATGATTTGCTCCCTCAAACACTATTTTACAGGTCATTTTGCCAAGGAGTGTTTTGTGCAGCCTGGAGGTACCAAATATAGCCTCATCCCAGAAGAGGAGGAAGAGGAGGTGGCAGCAGGAGGACATGAAAGAGAGAAAAAGAGCAGCCTGGCTGATGATTCTTCAAAAAAAAGGAAAAAGGTATGAGGTTCCCTGTGCTGGCCTGGGAAAAGGGGCCATATAATTTGTTCTGCATTGTTACATCTGTGGTTTGCTACAGCAACATGATTTTATGAGTAGCTGGTTCTGGTCTGAGTATATAGATTGATTTTGTGCAGATTCTGTAGCAAAACAGCAATCCCCTCTGCAGACTTTGTAGAAATTCTTACACTTTCTTTCTTTACTTTTGCTAAACAGTCTTTAAGACTGTTTTGTGCTGTAATGTCAAGTCCTCAAGATATTTATTACAGAGAGAAAAGGAATTTTCTTCTCTGGTCTGTGTGAGGCTCTGTAGAAATTGCTTCACTTTGCTGGATTTCTGTCATTCCTGCAGTCACTCTGCTTCCCCTCCCTTCTCACTTCTCTTGCCCTAACACCTTTCTTTCATCTGAACTGGATGCCCTGCTGCACTGCTGCAGGGGTGTCCTGACCCAGCCAGTGCCATCTGATCTGGGCTTATCTGCATGTGCCAGGGGAAAATTGCTGGTTGTATTTGCACAGGGAGCACACTCCTTTTCCAGGCTCTAAAGTTGGTTTTGTCTCTGTGAAATATCAAGAGATAAGAGACCTTTTACAAACAGAGTTTGAACTCTGGTTTCAGAGTGTGCTGAGGGGACCTGAATCCAAACCAGGAGCTTTTGGTGGTCAGGCTGTTTAGACAGAAATGAGTATTCCAGTTCTGGACTTCAGTAACAAACCTTCATTAGCCTCTTTCTAACTGGAGTCTGACTTTAAGTTACACTTCCAACACCTTTGTTTGTGTCTGTACCCCTGGAGAAGGGCAGCAGAGGAGATGGGGGACAGCAGTTGAGTAGTGAGAACTAATTTCTGAGGACTTGGTTCTCCCAGGCTCCCTGAGGAGTTAAACCAGTACTGGTAGGAGAGACTGCAGACACTGGAGGAGACTGGTTTGATGGCAGCACTCAGCACTGGTAGCTGAGGTCTCACTTCCAGTGATGGTTTCCCTGGTAATGTGGTGTCTGGCACTGTGGAACCCTCTGATTTGAGAGGGGTCCTGGGGCTGTTGGTGGGGTTGCAGGCACTGACAGCAAGGGGCCAGGCTTGTTGTGACTTCCTTTGTGACAGCTCCTGTCCTGTTACACCTATTTCCACCCTACAGTCACCACAGAATGAAGTTAGCATTAATTTGATGCCTAATTTGCAGTTCTTGCTTGCCCACTGGTGCTCAGGATAGCTGATCCAGTAGTAGGAATGGTCTCCTCTGGGTTGTAGATCCCACTGGTTGGTTCCATCCTGCACTGTGCTTTGCTTCCACACCATGTAGGCTCCTAGTGAAGAATGCCTTGGCCTTGTCTGCAGAGTGGCATCATGCTGAGGTAGAGAAAACCACCTAGTGACCTTGCTATTCTGATCTCAGAAGCATGGGATTGAGCTGAGTCCTGTCTCAGATCCCAGGCTGGCTGTGGGTGACCTCCCTGGGCTCCAGACCTTGGGCTGCTCTCCTGTTGCATGAGAGCAGCAGTCAGTATTGCCTCACAGGGCTGGCTGCTGCCTTGGGCTCTCTTCCTCCTAGCAGTGATGATGGTTTGTCTGGGAAAGGTTCCTGTAGCTGTTAGTGAATTTTCCCCCACAGCATTTAGTAAAGAAGTGTGCTAACAGCTCCTTCTCCTCTCAGTTCCCACCCACCAGGGATGGGTTCCTGTGGAGTCTCATCCTGCTGAGACTGCAGGATCCATGGGTCCCTGTCCTAAATTTGTTCCTAATTTTGGGATGGGGTGGGTCTTGTGGGTGTCTTCCTTTAAATCTGGCTTGTTCCTTTGATCTTCCTTCCTTCTCAAGGAGGAGATCAAAAGTTTTCAGATGTTTTCCAGTGCTGGAAAATAAAACTTTGAGCTTTTTTTGGAAGCAGGATGTGGGATCCTCCAGATGAATAGCTCCCTTGTTGTCTGTGTTGCCTGCTGTGATCCTGTCTGGGAGCCACCAGATGCTTCCCTGGAGACCCAGAGGGATTCACACACAGTACAAATAGCTCAACCTACCTAGAAACAGTGGCCCTGCTGACCCTGTCCCATCTGAGGTTTGTAACACAAAGGTGGAGCTTGGATTTTTAAATGAGTGGTAAGGGAGCTGCTGTGTGTCAGAGCATTAGGAGATGTTAAATGGTTTTGGTTGTCACCAGAAGACAGAGTCCTTCTGGTGACACGTCACACAGAGCTGTGCACGAGAGCACAGTAATCCCAGAGGAAACAAGGGAGCTGAGGGTGAAGCAGGGGTGCTGCAGTGATGTGCAGAAGTACCCAGAAGCATCTGAGGAGTCCAGTGGTGACAGTGACAGCTGTGCCAGCACGTGGCTCTGTCCCTTTCACTTTTACTCTTCGGGTCAGAGGGTGAAGGAGCTCCTATGGGAACGTGGCGGCGTGTGGAGGAGGAGAGATCCCTCCTGACCCTTCTGTCTGTCTTTCAGGAAAAGCTCTGCTGCTTCAGCACTAGGAGTAACCCTTTTAATCTGAATTCTACAAAAGTGTCCAATCTTCTCCTCTGCTACATACCCAGGACTTGTTCTGTGATGGTCCTTGGGAATTTCAGAGTAAATGTGACCTGAATTTCAGCAGATTTTGCTGCTCCTTCTCTCCCACCTTCCAGAGATTTCCAGGCAGTGTGTTTACAGCTGTTGTCTCCTCACACCTCCTCACTCTGTGTTTGTTCTGTGACCTGTAGGTCACCAAGCCTTGGTCCATCCTCACTTGTAGCTGGTACTTGTTTTACAAGTTCTTCAGCAGCATTAGCTAGGGCAAAGCTCTTGAGGCACCACACCCTGACCTGTGCTCTTCTGAACTTGGATGAATTTATCTCATGACCTGAAACTGGATCCTTCTCATCAGAACAATTTTGCTTGGTCCTCAAATACTGTTGGTCTGATCCAGTAGTATCTTTAGATTTCCACAATGAATCTTGTTTGGAATTAAATGTGGAGGTGTAATTTGACTTCTTAAGAATTAAAAAACCCCAGAAGGAATACCAGCACTGCTCTGGAGACACAGAAAGACACATATCTGCAAATCCATTCTGATTTTTCACAAGGCTGGACATAAATTCACTGAAGAATGAGCCACTAACTCCACAAAAGGGTCTGTGGAGAACCATCTAGACTTCTTGACACTCCCCTCTTATCTCAAAACCAAATACCTTCAGAGGAATGAACTGTTCTGGCATTCCTAAAGCATAGCCCTGAGCAACTTTCCTCAAGCAAGGCAGGAGGGAGCCAGTGGTGTAACATGGTCCCTTCTTAGTGCCAGTTTCTTAGAAATATCCAGAACAGGAGAACCTGGAGGCTCTCCAGAGAGGCCCAGCCTCTTTGTTGGGTTTTACAGAGGGTGAGATTTTGAAGGAATTTTGTTGTGTTTTGGTAGAATTACAGTGGTTGCATAAACAGGAGGGGATGTGCAAGGAACTGTGATGTGAAGGGCTTTGTATGAGTTGGCCCGTGGCATCTTACAGCTTGGGAGCCTGTGTGGGCACAATCCACTCAAAATATTGACACAAATGTGATGTTTAGTGCTGGGGGAGTGCCTGGGTGTGCCTGAGAGCTGAGCTGGTGATTCTGAGAGCTTCACATTCTGGTGTGGACACCAGTTTCAGGCTCTGGGTGCGGCAGGGATTTGCTGCTCTTGCTGGAGGCAGAAATCTGGGTGAGTTCACCTATAACCAGGGAAATGCTTGTAGCCAAGTGCCAGGGTGCTGGAGTTTAAAGAAATCAGTGGTTGAACAGAAGGATGCTGCTTGTGTGGGATGAGTTCACAAGAGCACTGTCTCCTGCCACAGGAAATATGAAGGGTTTGTGTTGCTGGCTTGTTCCCTGTGATATTTCCAGTCCAGCCTGTGCTTAAGCCACGGTGCTGCACTGAAAGTACTTCTTGTAGTTGGTGTGAGCAGCTCAGTTATTGGGAGATGCTGAAAAGAGGAGGCTGAGTGGTGTTTTGGGGCTGTTATTTCTGTTGGGTTTGTTTTGGTTTGGTTTTTTTTTCCCAGCCAGCACAATGTCCACGTGTGTCCCTCTGTTCCCCTGTAATCCTGAAGGGACTGCAGTGACATCCTGTCCTGTCTTCAACATGCTGAGAAACTTTCCCAAGCTCTGGAATGAAACTCTTGTTAGTTGTTAAGGTCTTGACAAACTTTCTCACCATGTGCACAGGCTGGAAAAGCTTGAGAAAGTTCTTCTTGCCACATCCCTTTCTCTAAAAGATTTAACTCTTTACCATCCTCCTGTTATAAAGCCCATTAGGATTTGCCTCTGCCCTTACTCTGTGGTTCAGGGACTTTGAAGCCAGTCTGGAATTGTTCCACAGGAAAAAGGAGACAGTGAAATCTTGGGTGATACCAGTGACATGAGTTGTTCTGCTTCACATTCAATAAGCTACTGGCTCACTTCCCTCATTATCACTAATTGACAGCCTGTATCTGGTGCCAGGGCAAACAGTTTACACTAAATTGCTGTCTTTACCCAGGATTTATGTGTTCCTGCACTTACTGGAGAAGATGTTGGTTTTAGATGAGATGTAGGTGGACTTGGCTTGTCTTTCCCATAAGTTGGTGTGTTGATCTTCATATGGAAACTGCACTTGTCTGGAGGTGGCTGGAGTTAGTGGAAGAAGCATCTCATGGGACAGAGGGGAAAGGCAGCCTGCCCTGTGTTAACCACCATTGGGTCACTCCTTTTCCCCACAATGAATTTGAAGACTGTGTCCCTTCTGGGTAAGGTTGTGGGGTGACACCAGAGGGGACCAGCAGTCCTGTGCCCTTGCTGTTAGTTCATATTAACACCTTGGTTGTGTGAGAGCACTCAGGTGCTTTGCAGTCTCTTCCCAGTCAGGGTTGTTCCTTTTACCCTGGCTGGGGTGGATGTGTAACAGGCCTGAGGCAGCACCTGAGGCTGCCGTGCCTTTGGAGTGGTATCTCAGGAAGGACCCCCAAACCCCCTGCCAGGGCTGGGTTCAGACCTGTAGCTCCCATGGCCATCCCTGTGCTCCACCTGCTTGTGTTGGTGTGAGTGGAAATATTTGCCAGCACCAGCCCTTCTGATTTTGTGTGGGTATCTGTGGCTGATCACCTCTGTTCCTCACGTGCTGTCACACGCTGGAGGGCAGGGATGCCATCCAGAGGGACCTGGACAGGCTGGAGAGGTGGCCCGTGCCAACCTCATGAGGTTCAACCAGGCCAAGGGCAAGGTCCTGCAGCTGGGTCGGGGCAATCCCAGGCACAACTCCAGACTGGGTGGAGAGTGGCTCCAGAGCAGCCCTGAGGAGAAGGACTGGGGAGTGCTGGTGGGTGAGAGGCTCAACATGGCCGACAATGTGCTCTGGGGCCCAGCAGCCAACCGCATCCTGGGCTGCATCCAGAGGAGCGTGGCCAGCAGGGCGAGGGAGGGGATTCTCCCCCTCTACTCTGCCCTCGGGAGACCTCACCTGGAGTACTGTGTCCAGTGCTGGAACCCCCAACATAAGAAGGACATGGACCAGTTGGAGAGGGTCCAGAGGAGGCCACAAAGATGATAAAGGGGCTGGAGCACCTTTCCTACGAGGACAGGCTGAGAGAGTTGGGGCTGTTGAGCCTGGAGAAGAGGAGGCTCCAGGGAGACCTTCTAGCGCTCTGCCAGGACCTCAAGGGGGCTACAAGAAAGATGGGGAGAGGCTGTTCAGTAGGGCCTGTTGTGACAGGACAAGGGGTGATGGGTTTAAAACAGAGGGAGGGAGATTTAGATTGGATATTAGGAAAAAGTTCTTTGCTGTGAGAGTGGTGGAGCACTGGAACAGGTTGCCCAGGGAGGTGGTGGATGCCCCTGGATCCCTGGAGAAGTTCAAGGCCAGGTTGGATGAGGCCCTGAGCAACCTGATCTAGTTGGGGGTGTCCCTGCTTCTTGCAGGGGGGTTGGACTGGATGACCTCTGGGAGTTGCTTCTAACCCTGATCATTCTATGATTCTATGATTCCCTTCATCTGATCATCCCTTTGTTTTCTCTCCCTTGGCTTAGCTTCTGGGGTGGCTGTGGGTGTTGGCAGCCCTGCCCAAGGAGGGTGGCCTTCCTGAGGACTCCTGCTGCCTGTCATCCTGTGCCTGGCACAACTGTGCCCTTGGGCTTGCTCCTTCCTGCTCCCCATGAGATGAGCTCATGGTGCTAAGAGCCCTGCCAAGGTGCTGTGACCTGCAGCAAGCCTGTCACAGCAAAGCTCTCCTGGAGCCCAGAGGTGGCCTTGAGGTCATGTGGAATGCTCTTGGCAAAGAAGTGGAGCTGTTGGCTTGGGGGCTCCAGGCTTCTCCCATTACACTCCCATCTGTAGTAGAATGTAAAACACGTTTCTGTTAGGTGTAGGACTGTCACTTGACCACTGTCTGTCTCCCACTGTGCTGCTCCCCAAAGCCTGTGCCCAGCTGTGCTCTGAACAAGCCACCCTGCACCAGCTTGCCTTGCTGTCTCACCTCTGGGAAGCTCTTGTGCTCCTTCCCTTGTGTGCTCCTTGTGTCCATGGACAGAACACAAATCCAGGAGAGCCATTTGCACTGGGGGTGTCTCTGTGGTGTGGCCATGGAAGGACTCAGTGGAGCCTTGCTGCAGGCCACTGTGCTGGGCTTGGAGGAAAGGCTGGAGCTTTATATTAAATATATGTGAAATACTGAAGTCATCTTCACTCACTGGCTGCTTTCCTTTACATCCCAGAATCAGTGGGGTGTTAGAGAAGACAATTCACTTGTTTCAGGATGAAACTCTTCATATTCCTCTTAAATACCTGAAAGGAAGGTTCCATCTTGTTCCAGGAGTTGGTCAGCACGATCACTGTGTGGTGCTCTGGGAGTGAGAGGTCATGGAGCAGGGGTCAGGTTTTGGGTCTCTGCTTGTTGGTGCCCAAAAGCCAACTGTGGAGCTGGTGCCTTTGGATCCACTCATGTTCCTGGCACCAGGGCTGCTCAGGTGGGTGCTGGTTGCCCATGTGCCACCCCACTGGCTGGAGGATGGTTGAGACACCTGGTGCTTGGAGGGCCCAGCTGAGAGCTGGGGGACCAGGGACAGACCCCGAGGGAAGGGCATGAAGCTGCACCAGGGGAGGGTCAGGCTGGGGGTCAGGAAGAGGCTCTGTCCTGAGAGGGGGGTTGGGCACTGGCACAGGCTCCCCAGGGAGGTGGTCCCAGCTGTGTGGAGCCAGGGGTTGGGCTGAGGATCCTCGTGGGTCCCTCCCAGCTCAGGAGATTCCAGGATTCCAGGAACTGCTGTGCTGCATCAGGGAATAGTCTGTGCCCACTTCAGGATGCTCTGCCTGGTGCAGCTCTGGGGGAAGGGGAACCACAGTGCTGACCTTGGAGCAATCTCCACCTGGTAGTTACTGCAATGCCCCAGAACCAAGGCTGTGTCTGTTCCCACACCAGTCCTTCCTCTTCCTCTTCCTCTGAGCTCTGGTGTTGAGCTCTGCCAGGGCTGTTGCTTCAGGGCTCTGCAGAATGGACGCCTGGGGGACTCAGCGCTGTCCCTGGGGTGGGGGGAGGCTGTGAGGGGAGGGGGTGCAATCTGCCTGGACCTTGTGCTAAGAGTTGCTGCTTGCACAAGGCCACTTTCCTCATCCCAGCTCCCTCCAGGGGTGGCTGTGACAGGCTCTGACTGG
Source organism: Heliornis fulica (assembly GCA_013399135.1). Taxonomy (NCBI): domain Eukaryota; kingdom Metazoa; phylum Chordata; class Aves; order Gruiformes; family Heliornithidae; genus Heliornis; species Heliornis fulica. The sequence continues at coordinate 16,714 of VXBZ01001505.1, forward strand.
GTTTTCTTGGCCTTCCCTGCAGGGAGAAGGTCACTGGTGCTCAGCACATCACTCCTTTGTCACCAGGCTGTGAGCCAGTGTGGGGACACAGGTTGCAAACTTACCTCTTTGGCAAAAAGACTTCTCCCTGCCCACCTCAATTAATGAAGACTTTGCCCTCATTAGCAGAGTAAGCCCTGACCAGAGAGGGCTTGCAAGGAGGCTTGAGCTGACACGTTACACCCCCTCCCTTCCCGTGGACAGGCAGCACTGGCTACATCCTGACTCACCAGGGTGGCAGCTCACCCATCACAGCCCTGGTGTCCCACTGCCCTGGGGACTGCAAGGGGGGGGTTTCCCACATGAAAGGCTTCTTCACCACCCCTTCTCCTTCTTTTTCTAGGAGAAGAAGAAGAAGAAGAAGCACAAGGATAAGCAGTCTTCAGAGTCGGACTCGGACAGCTCGGACTCAGACAGTGAAGGGGCTCAGCCAGCCAGCAAGAGGACCAAACATTCAGGGAAGTCCAGCAAGGCTCAGAAGAAGAAGAAGAAAAAGAAGCATAAGAAGAAGCTCCAGGATTGAGCAGGGAGGTGGGGATCCCATCATGGATTGTCCCTGGTGTGTGTGTGTGTGTGTGCCACGAGGAGCAAGCAGACCCGAATCAGCGTGCCCCTTGCTCCAGGGACACAGAGTCCCCTTCTCCTAAGAGTCATGCTTGGCATGCACCATTCCAGGTGTTGACTTGGGTACAAGTGGTTCTTGGTTACCTTGGCCACAAGGTGCCCTTCTCTGTCCCACCAGTACACACTCCTGCCTGAACTGGGCTAACCACTGCCCATGGTTGGCTCCTCTCCCATCCCATCGCCTCGTGTGTTGTCCAGCAGCTCCCTGGATGGTGCAGCTGCTGGCACAGCTGGCATCACATCCCCCCTCACAGCTGTCTGGAGAAGCTGGAGCCATGCAGCTGTTCTCTCCCTGCACTGTGCTGGGGGACAGGGGTGGTTGGTTCTGCCTCCTCCCTCCTGGTCTTGGCTGTGGGCAGCAAACTCTTCCCCCAGCCTCACTCTTTTTTTTTCTGCAAACATTGGAAGTGGGAGAGTAAGAAGCAAATGGGGGAGTGGAGATATTGTAAGTAAACATTAACTGTGTGTTTGCTGCCTGGGGAAGTGATGGAAAATAAATCTCTCCAGTTGTACTTTGTCCTGGGTCTTTTATATGATCCACACTTCATCTTGGGCAGTGGAAGCAGAAGCCCAGGTGAGTGGGAGGGGATGTGACTGGCATTGGAGGTTGGGGGAGGGGGTTTGAGAGTCCTGGCTGCTTCCCTGGGGTGGGAAGGGGGGTGTGTGATGAGGTGACCCCAGTGAGGAGTGTGATGCCCCAGTTGCTCCTTACCAGAAGGCATCAATCTTGTGACTGGAGCTGAAGGGCAGGCAGAGGCCCTGGAGCTCTTAGGGAGCGGGAGGCAGACTGGGGCTCACTGGGACCAGTCTGCCCCTTTCTTCCTGAGCTGCTCACCCTGTTTCCCCACGGGTGAGTTGTCTCTTCTGGGCTAATGCCCCTCCCAAACCCAGACACCATGTGCTTGTCCCCTGGCTCAGGCACTGCTGGGGTGCACGGTCCTGGTGCCGCAGCAGCGAGTGCCCGTGTGGGGGTGGGAGCTGGGCTGGACCCCTGGCAGTTGATGGTGGAGCTCCAGCAGTACATCACTATCCCTCAGGAGAGCTCCTTTAACCATAACAACCTTTCCTCCTTCCAGAGACCTGCCTGGGATGGGCTGCAGGGATTTAACCCCATCACTGCCAGGCTGGCTGGGCTGGATCTAACCCCCATGTGTGTGTCCCCCCCCCCAGCCTGGCTGAGGCCAGTGGGGCTCCACAGGGCAGGTGAGCACATGCCAAAAAAGCCTTTTTTCCAATGAAACTGACCACAGGGCTGTAACAACATATTTTTTATTTATTTTCAGTGTGGGTTTTCCCATTATTCATAAAAAAAAAAACCACCAAACCAGCAATCAGACCACGAACACCCCACCCAAGGCACCTGCAGCCCCTCAGGGGACGGTGGCAGCAGGCAGCCCCAGTGGGTGCAGTGGGCTCCCAGGCCCTTGAGAGCAGTGCCTGGCACAGGGTGGGGACAGAGGCAGCGTGGGGGGGTGAAGGCAGCACCGGGTGACGGGCAGGGGAGCTGAGGGTGGCATCTATGTCGCCTTCTCGTAGGTGCGGGTGGAGACGACGTTGCCCATGGTGAGAGTCTGGTGGCAGAAATGGGGACAGTGGCTGTGCTGAGCCACTGTCCCAGGCTGAACCACACCCCCTACCACCACCCCCCCAGTTTAAAACCATTTCTATTTCCTTACCAGAATTAGTTTCCCATCCTTCAGCTCCCGAACCAGTGATGTCTCCTTCCCCTCCCACTTCTGCACGTGGACCAGTTTGCCTCCATCCAGCGTGACCACGGACTGGGGGGAGAGAGCAAGGACCCCTGTTACCTGGGCCACTGTTATCCTTGTCCCCAGGGGTTCTCAGGGCTTTGTCCTCACAATGTTGCTGTGTGTCCTCCTCACCCAGAACCCCGTGGGGCTCAGGGCACTGCCTCTAGGTGCCCCCACCTTGGGTTGCCTGGCTGGCAGCATCCCACTTAACTTCCTCAGGAGGGGCCACATCCTGCTCTGGCTGCCACCTCCCGGCCTCAACTGTCCCCCAGTAACCCCACCATGGGCACTGCCCTCCTCAACACGAGGCTGGCACAGTGAGCCCTGCCCAGGGCCACATCCAACCGTGGGGACGCTGAGACCTGCTCCTGGCCGTCCCCCAGGCTCGGCTCCCTGGCGCTGGGCTCGGAGAGGCGGAGCAGGATCGGTGCCGTGAACCGCAGGGGGGTGCTGGAGGGGCTGAGCTGGCCAACGCCTCGGGGCCACTGTTTGCCCAGTCCCTGCTGTTGACTCAGCCACGGAAAGCCCAGCTGGTGCCAAGGTTTGTGTGCCACCAGCTGGGCACCGCTGCGGGCAGCACCTGCACCACGGCCCCATCCTGCCCTGTCACCCCCACCCTGCTCCCCAAGAGGTGGGTGTTGCCCCTCGGGTGCCCTCATGGCTTGTGTGTCCCTATAACCTGGGTCCTGCAAGGCTTGGT
>VXBZ01001506.1:0-12708 GCA_013399135.1 Heliornis fulica
CCATGTCCTTCTTGTAGTGCGGGACCCAGAACACAGCACTCGAGGTGCCGCCTCACCAGTGCCCAGTNCACAATCCCCTCCCAGACCTGCTGGCCACGCCGGTTCTGATACAAGCCAGGATGCTGTTGGCCTTCTTGGCCACCTGGGCACACTGCTGGCTCATGTTCAGTCTGCAGTCACCCAGCACCTGTGGAACACTGACTTCATCCAGCTGTCAACACCCCCAGGTCCTTCTCCTCCAGGCAGCTCTCCAGCCACTCTGCCCCAAGGCTGTAGCGCTGCTGGGGCTGTTGTGTCCCAGGTCAGGATTCTGCCCTTGGCCTTATTGAACCTCATCCTGTTGGTCTCAGCCCATCGGTCCAGCCTGGTCAGGTCCCTGTGAAGAGCTTTATCTACCTGTTGCTGTGTGGAAAATGTGACCTATTTTCCACTGCAGACTTAGCAGCCCATGTGGCTGAGGTGGGATGCCAGCCACCCTAGCACATCTCCTCTGGGAGAGGGGATGCTTCAGTTTTGGGGAGGAGGCCGTAAGTCACAGCAAGACCCTTGCTTGTGAGCGGCACGGGGACATCAGCAACAGGGACAGGTCTCTTGTCACCAGCTCTGCTCAGGGAAGGGGGAAATTTAATGTGTGTTAGCAGGCTCCTGGTAGCCACAGCTTCTTGTGACTTTCTGCCCGTGGGCTACTGGGCTTTGTGCTGGTAGCTACTTTCCCCTTCCAGCGGTTTTGGTGGTGCAGCAAAGAGATCCTTTCCTTCACTGAGGAATATCCCTGGTCCTGAAGCACCTGCTCTCCTCACCTTTAAGACAGGGAGCTAACTGGTTTTTCCATCTGCTGTCTCTCACCTCCAGGCCCACGCAGGCGCAGGCAGCCTGGGCCTCCGCACAGGGATGGCCAGAGCAGCCTTGCACAGGCCAGCGGCCAGACCCGGGCTGAAACAACGTGCCAGTTCACACTCTGGAACCACCACTGAACAACAGCTGGGTTGAGAAGACAAGAAGGCCAATGAGGAAGCATTCAGTGGCAGGGAAGATCAGAGGTTAATTGCCTCCTCACCTACCCTCGACACGCGAGATGCAGTGCCTGGCCTCTGCTGCAGCCGGGGGAAAATCTGAAGGCAAAGGCCAGCAGCCTGATTCCTGTAAAATGTCTTCTGGAGTAGCTCAAAGGGCATGGAAACATCATGGTCATGGAGCTGGTGATGGCTGTGGTCTGCTCACAGCTTTGTAATGCCTGCAAACTCCTTGGGCTTCTCTACACCTTGGAAAATACTGAAGGCTGAAATTGCTCCAACCCACCCCACGTCCCACAGGTTAAAATTCGGTTAATGAAAATGCATATTGGAGCAATGGTGGGAGCAGCTGCCAGGTAGAGCCTGTGGTGTAGGACTTTGCTCCAGTGACCTGAGAAACTCCAGGAGACAGCTTTTCTAGGAAAGCAAATTCAAAGCAATCGACGTGTTTGTGACGTGGGGCTTGTCCTGGTTTCTGCCTTTTTTAGCAGGCTGGACATCCAGAAGTAGGTGGTGGTGTAAGTTCTGTGAAAAAAGTCACCTGCCTTAGGAAAAGATTAGTTCTCTGGTGTGGGAAAAACTGTATCAGAGCCCACCCTTTGAGCACAGATGAGGCAACCCCAGAGCCAGTGAAACCTCCCTGGTTTCTGTGCTCATGAGGTGACTCTGTTTCTCCCAGACACCCAGCACACAGTGGAGAGCTTGGAGGGGCTCATCACCTTCTGGGATCTGAGTGTCTTCTAGGTATGAACCTAAGTGAGCATCTGCCAAAATGATGGTGCCCTGAAGTGTACCCTGAGCACACAGACAAAGGGCTGGGAGGCTGGGTGGCTTGGGACAACTCTTTGGACTGGCTAAGGTGGCTGCAGCTCAGTTTGTCCTTGTCAAAGCATTTGGGATCCTCTGGTCTTCATCTCTTCTGTGCAGTGTGGTGCTGTTTAGCTATCAGTCAGCAATGAAACTGCCAAGGGTGCAGGACAATTTGTCTTCAGCTCTCTAAGCCAGTTTTCCAGGGCAGATTTTGGCTAGAGATGAAGTGTATTTTCATGGACATCTCTGTAAAATCCCTGGAGGAGCCTAAGTTTAACAGTGGTTAAGACACCACTGTGAAAGTGTGTCCTGCTGATAAAGCTTATTTTGCTGGCTGAGTTGGTGTAGGGTCTACTAAAGCTTGCCCTTGCTGCTACAGATTGTATATAGCCAGGTTTGAGATCGCTCACCTAAAGCTCCTCTAGCTGGATTAGACCCAAATTACAGAGAACTCTGATTGTGATGTTAATGTAATGCCTGGAAGATCAAACCTCTGTGTTCTCTCCACAGGTTTCGTGGTTGCCCGAGATAAGCACTTTTTATGGCTCTCCTGATAAATTCCTGAGCTGTTCCAACCCAGGCAGGAAGGTGCTTTCTAGCAATCTCTTCAGGTGCACCCAAAGATCTCTGTCCCCTGCGGTGCCATGGAGTTCATTCCACCCTGTTTCCCTTATATCTTTCTTTACAGACCAAAAGATCCTTGAAAGTGCCTTTAAACAGATCTCTTCCAGGAAGCTATGAGTTTGTGGTCAGGCTTTTTGTCTGACTGAAGGTGGTTTCTGAAGATGAGCTACTTTATCACTACACCTCACCTCCACTGCAGTGTCTCCCACTGAAACCAGAAGAGCCAGGCTCAAGTGGTCCCATAGCAGTGTCCCAGCTGTGTGATTCTAAACAGGGCCATCCCCAGGGCTTTGGGAGGGCAGGACCCTTTTGGAGGTGAAGTATGAGTGCAACTGCCTGCCAAACAGCATAGATGTCCTGAGGTGAAACCATGGGGCTGATTCCTGGCCTACAGCATGGCCAACAGCGGAACATCAGACGGGGTCTGGGGCATGGCTGGGGCACGGGATGTATCTCCTGTTCTCACCAGCACAGTCCATGACTTGAGCTCTTGCTTCACCCAGTCCAGGAGCAGGGTTTGAAGTGCCTGCATCCATAGGCCTTCCTCTGCTGCTCCTGGAAAGGCTGCTGTGGTGACATGGGTAGGCAGAGTTTGTCCTCTTCCACACCTGCCCTGGTTTGCCAAGGGGCCAGGAGGCTCCAGCACGGTGTGGGAGGCATCTGGGAGTGTGCTGTGGCTGGGAGGAGTGCAGAGGAATGTGGAGGCCCTTTCCAAGTACCTTGGTCCATCAGGAACTTGGCCTGAATTTTCTTTCCCCTCCTGCCTCTTCTATCTGAGCACTCCGCGGGGGCTGCGGGCAGAGACAGGCTCTCCCAGCACCCGGCCTGGTGCTCCCCAGGGAGCTGCTGCTGCAGATCAGCTGTGCTGGGCACAAACAACAGGCAAGTCAGACACAGGGATGCCAGAAGGCACTAAGCTCTGCTTGCCCAGGTTGAGGGTCCAGGTTTGCCCCCCCACCCAGTGTCCCTACCCTGTGCTCTGTGTGAGAATGAGCCCTGCTTGCATGGGGCCATGAACAAGTGCTGTTGGGCCAGGGAAGCAGGAGGGTGCTTTACTCAGGGCACCACTGAGGGTGCTGGGGGTCATGGGCAGGTGCTGGCTGCAGAGGCCTGGTGACAAGCACTGTGTTGTTCCCTCTTCAGAAGAAGAAGTCATCAGGACTCTTTCCATGTTTCTCACGCCCGTGTGATGAAATTGCAGCTCCTGGGCCGTGTGCAGCTGTGGGTTTCATTGTGCCAGGCATTTACAGAGGCTTTTGAAGATAAGGGCACGTTAGTATTTTATTGCCCACTCTCTTCATCTGAGGCACCACACAGAGGAAGAAGAGAGGAATGACTGGTTTCCTCATGACAGGGAATTAGTCACTGCAGCCCTCCAGCAAAGCCCCCTGCCTCACCATGCCATCCTATGAGGCAAGGGCTCCAGCCTGGTGGGACTTGGAGGAGGGAGCCCACCCACACCTCCTCCTACCCCTCCTCTGCTCTGGGGTCCCCAGTAAAGACATGGAGCTGTTGGGATGAGTTCTGAGGAGGCCATCCTGATGACCAGGGGGCTGGAGCACCCCTCCTCTGAAGACAGGCTGCAGGAGTGTGGGTCGCTCAGCCTGGGGCAGAGATGGCTGCAGGAACATCTAATTACAGCCCACCAATACTTCAAGGGGTCCTACAGGGGACTGGGGGAGGCTTTCTTCACCAGGGACAGGACAAGGGGAACTGGGTTCAAGCTGGAAGAGGGCAGGGCTAGGTCAGACCTTAGGAAGAAATCCTTTACTCTGAGGGTGGGGAGGCGCTGGCACAGGCTGCCCAGAGGGGTTGTGGATGACCCATCTCTGGAGGTGCTCAAGGCCAGGCTGGATGGGGCTTTGGGCACCCTGGTCTAGTGAAGGTGTCCCTGCCCATGGCAGGGGGCTGGGATCTAGATGGGCTTTGAGGTCCCTTCTGACCCAAATTGTTCTGTGATCCCCACTCCCTGCCTGTCACCCTCACATCCTGCTCCTGTCCTGGGCTGGGGCCATGCTCCCCCCGTAGCTTTCCTGCAGACAAACCTGGAGTACCCTCAGCTTTTCCCACTGAGCTGTGAGGGCAAGAAGCAACCAGAGGGGCTGACTCTGTGCTGCACCAGTGGGCTTGGCTCCATCACTCTGCTCATGCTTTCAGGCTTCCGGGGCAGCCTGGGATCATGTCCTCTCTGGCCCTGGGCTGGGCCACATCCAACTTGCCCTCAAGGACCTGGCTTATTGATAACTGGGAACGTGTCTATTGCATGAGGCAGAGATAACCACTGCATTTGTGCACTCGGTGTCCTTCCCTTCCCTGTCCTCCACTCATGCTGGTAAAGAAGTGGAAAATCTTTTTCAATCTCCCTTGCCCTGTAGTCAAGTTTCACATATAGAATCATAGAATCATAAAATAGTTTAGTTGGAAGTGACCGCAAAGACCATCTAGTTCCACCTTCCTGCCATGGGCAGGGACACCTTCACTAGACCAGGGTGCCCAAAGCCCCATCCAGCCTGGCCTTGAGCACCTCCAGGGATGGGTCATCCACAACCCCTCTGGGCAGCCTGTGCAAGCACCTAAAGCCCCATCCAGCCTGGCCTCCAACACTTCCATCTTTGGGTGCATTCAAATGAAAAGCCAAGAAAGCTGGAGGGGAGAAACCTTTCCCTCCCTGAGCCTCCCCATGCTTAATGTCAGGGCTGGAGCCCCCGGGGCTGAGGAGAAGCTCTCCCCCTTTTCAGTGTGATGCTGGTTAGCTTCTCTCCTGTTGTGCACCCACGGAACAGAGGTCTGCTGTGGCAAGGTGAGACAGAACCCCACGGGGCTGTTTGGGACATGGGACCCCTTGCAGTGCCTCTGTCTGTCCAGACCATGCACTGGAGCTGCCTCTTGCCTGCGCCCACCCCTCCCACACATACCTCACCCCCAACTTTGGGGGGCAGCTGTGCAAGAACTGACTCTCCTCTAAAAGCAGAAATCTCCCCCTCTGAATAGAATGCTTGAATAGAGGCATTAACAATCCCAGCAGCAATCAAACTCGGAATAAAGCGCTTCAAACGCCCCTTTGTTTAATTAGCAGAACCCTGTCCCCACACACAGGCAGCGCTGTCCGGCCCCACGGGCTGGCAGCCGAGGGGCAGGGACATGGTTTCCAGGAATTCCTCCTCTTTGGAGGCATGACCTCTCATATTTTCTCGCCTCCTCTCCGTGTCAGCTGCTCAGAAGCAAAACATTTATGTCTGAAGGACTTGAATGAACTCCCATTATCTCCTGGGGGGGTGCAGCCCTCGCCCACTTCCCATCCTCTGCAGCCCGGGCTCTCTTTTCCCCAGGGCAGCAGTAAGTCGCTCAGCCGGCCCGGGGCTGAGGGGGTGCTTTGTCCCTGGGCTGTGGAAAGGAGGTGACTGGCCTTTGCCTTGAAATCCACCCTGGTCCTCTCCATCGCGCGTCACCCTGGGGATGGGTCTCTGGGTGTCCCCTTGCTTGGTGACGAGGGGAGAAAGCGTGACTTGCCGTTATCAGGAGCGCGTTAACCCCATGGCAAACATGATTTCACTGGTGCAAGGGTAATGGTGGTGACGTCTGAGCGGGGAACATGGTCCCCTCCTCTCTGGGACCTAATCTAAATTGCTTTATGAGGGGCCAGCAGGTAGACCAAAGCCTTCTGCTCCTTGGGGGCCAGGGCAAAGGGGTCCCCGGATGGCCCTGGGCCGTGCCACAGCGGCACTGGGGTTAACTTGTCCCTGGCAGTGGGATGTCAGAGGGGGCACAGTGGTTGACAGGTACTTGCTCGTCCGTGGGCCGCGGGGCTGGGCTGCCTGTGCTGCCTGTCCTCGGGCCGTGCCACTTGCAGCCTGCGTGAGCCGTCACTCTGCGGCTACCGTGCAGGGCGGTACCATGCACCATGTCCCACTGCTGCCGAAGGGTCACGTGGAGCAGCCTTGGCCCCTGTCCCTTGTGGTTTGCCAGTGTGTCACTGGTGGCGTGTTTCCTCCCAAAACAGCCCCTGCAAAGGGGGTCAAGGCTCAGGACCCACCTGTGAGACCCCTCTACATCTGTGTTGGGGTTCTCAGCCTCTGCTGTGGCTCAGGTGCTCGGGACCGCTGGTGCTTACAGCATCCAGAGAGGGAGATGTGGTGGTGTTGGCGCTCTCCCCTCACCCTGAGGACCCCAACATGCCACATGCACCTGGGGGGCAGCAAACCACACTGTGGGCACCCCAATCCCAGCGACACCTGCACCCTTAGAAGGCAGACGGACCAGGGAGGGTGTGTTGCTGGCCATTAGCCCCTGGGGAGCCATGTTTGCCCTCACTGGAACCATCCCAGTGGTGGCACGTGGCAACCTCCTGACACAGTGCCTAGGGATAATTAATGGTGCAAGGGATTGACACCCTGCTCCCTGCCAGCACTCCTGCCAGCCTGGGCTGCTGGGTGGCAAAACCATGGGGCAGAGGGTACACGTGCCAGAGCAAGGGCCAGGGACAGCCTCTGCACTATGTCCTGCCATGCAGGCTNCCAGCCTACCTTGTTTGGGGAGCTGCTGGGACCCCTCAGGTCTGGAGGAAAGCTCAGCCACAGCCTGGCTAGAAACACATATTTATTGCAACATCAGTTTGCAAACAGCACTCAACCCCCACAGCAGCGACGCTGGGTCTGTGTGCACACCCTCACCCTCCCGTGATGCCTCCGTGGCCAGTGGGCTGGTCTCTGGGGGCACAAGCCCACCCATCCCAATCCAAGCAGGTTCACTGGGGTTGTGCACTGGGATCCCACTGTTCCAGAGGCTGCCTGCAGTCTGGCAGCATGGAGAAAGAACAGAAGCTGGACTCTGAGTCCTTCACTGATATAAGTCACCAGCTGGGATCTCCAAACAGTCACAAGGCTCTCGGGATCCCTGGGGAGAGAGCAGGGTCAAATCCCCCAAGCATGTGAGCAAGAGGGTTGAGCACAGAAGATGCCACCATGTCCCCTCCTCTTACTGCACTACCTTGGTGCCAGCCTGGATGCTCTGGGGAGGCAGAAGAGGTGCCAACCCAGTTCCCACCTGCAGCTGCTACACGTATCCTGTCAGGTTGTAGGAGTTGAGCTCACTCTTGGTCTTCTGTGTCTGGCTGACAGAGGACTGGGGCCTCTTGCCCGCCAGCAGCTGGGGCTGGTAGTTGCTTGCATAGGTGGCTGTTGGGTCCCGAGCAGGGCAGGAGGTGCTGAGGATGAAGCCGCCAACGAGGGAGAGGAGGGAGGAGATGATGCCCAAGTAAAGTGCCTCCCCGAGCTCAAACTTCATGCTGTCAGGGATGACGGGGTTGTGGAAATCCCGCAGCACCACGTGGATGTTCCACACCAATGGGATGAAGCAGAGCAGCCCTCCGAGGATGAAGACCACGCCACCTGCCACCGCCACCCGGTCCTTGCCTGGTGAGCCCTGGTTGAAGACAGTGCACCTCATGCCCACAACGGTGAAGAGGCAGGCGAGGGAGGAGATGGCACAGGAGCTCACCATCAGAGCTTGGGCTGCCTGGACGTCAGCAGGCAGGTTGAGCAGCGAGCTGTAGATGTCACACTGGGTGATGCCCGTGCTGTATGTGGCACACTCCATCCACAGCCCCTTGGTGAAGCTCACGGCTGTCACGATGCTGGAACCGACGTAGGAGCTGGTCTTCCAGCTGGGCAGCAGCGTGGCCGTCAGCGTGCCAATGTAGCCCAGGAAGGCCATGGCATAGCCCAGCAGTTGGAGCCCCATGGACACCATGGTGGGAGCTGGCTGTCACAGCCCCAGAGCTCAGGGCTTCTCACTCAGCTCACCAGCAGCTTGCTCCCACGCTTACCTTCCCATGGCTTGCCGGCGGCTCCGCTCGCTGCGTGGCAGCTCCACCCCGCTCCCGGGGGTGCTGGTTTTGTGCGGCCACCGGCGTGTGGGTGGGAGCCCAGGGGGAGGAGAAGTTACCTGCAAGAGTGGAAAGAAATCCCTCTGCGATTAACGATTGACCCAAGCCCGTGGAGGAGTGCCAAGCGCCCTTTCACCTCCGCTATCTCCCCAGGCAGACTTCAGAGGCTGCCCGGGAAGGACGCCAAAGCCCTCCCTTGTGCCGGGGCACAGACAGGGATGGAGAGCTGGCTGGTGACGGGGGAAGTGCCCACATCCTTCCTGGGGTCCTTTGTCTTCTGTGATGTCCCAAGCCAAGGATGCCAAAAGCGACAGCTGGGCCGTGTTATTTGGGACCTGCCAGAAGCAATTTCAGATGGTGGCCCTTAGGCTCTCCCAGCAGAGGAAGGGGGATTGCCTTTTCCTCATCTGCACAGGGATCACACAAGGCACCTGCAGCCACCCACCACACACCCTGGGCTGCTGAGGCTCATGGGGACAAGGGGATGAGCCCACCTGAGGTTGAACCATGGCCTCTCCATGCTGCTGGAGACAGTGATGAGAGGGATGCATGTAACAGTGATATCTGTGTCCCCAGGACAGCCCAGAGGTCCACGGAGGGCAGAACCACGTCAAGACAAAGCATGTTGGCAGCATTTTGGGGATGCTACCCAGAGGCATCCTGACCCAGCAGGGTGACCCATCCCTTGGTGGGGTGAGCACACCAGGGTGCAGCTCGCTGCTGCTGGCACAGTTTTTCTGCCAGTGTCATCTCCCGCCTGCAGCCCTGGCCACGGGCAGGGCGGTTTGGCAGAGGTGATGGAGCGGGGTGGTTTGTTTTCCCTCTGCCTTGTTTCAAAATTCCCCATCAAGCAGCATCTTGTGAAACCAGACTGAGTCCATGCCAAACTGCACCAGCACCATGGCTGGCAGCCTCTTGTCCTGGGAACACTCCTGGCTGAGAGCTCTGCCACTGGGCAGTGCCTCTGCTTCTCTCCCTGCCTCCCTGCTGGCACCTTGCACGTTTGGTACCAAACTATCCCAACTTTCTGTCTCCTTTCCTGCATGTTAACCAAGACTTCCTGCTCCATCTCAGGGGTGTTGCTGAAAAAGAAACACCTGGGGTTCTTGGGGTGCTGGAAAAAAGGCACAGGAGGGTCATACCAGAGCTCTGCGGTACTTACGGAGGCAGCTGGAGACACAGCTTGGGATCGAGGGTGGCAGTGACCAGGGGTCACCTAGGACCGGAGGTTGCTGGTTGGGGCAGGGCGAGTGGCTGGGGCCCCGGCCCCGTGGGATCAGGGGCTGGGAATTGTTTAGCTACAGCTTTGCAAAATCCACCTGCAAATCTCAGCCTGGATCAGAGGCTTATTGCAGATCAGAATTAAACCCTTTCGGTATCAGGAAGGACTGGGGAGCCGGGATGCTGCATTTTGCTCATTTTATTAATTCTCAGCGTGGGTTTGCCCAAGTCACTCAGGTCTGTGACTTGCTGACACCTTTGTGGGCAGCCTTGGTGGGTCACTGCATGCCACTGTCCGTGTGTCTGCTTCAGGCTGTGTCACCCATGCTGGATCAGAGGGGTAGAGAAATGCTGGCAGGTTGAACTTCCAGAGCCTGCAGGGTGAGCCGGGCCTTTCCTTTCACTCCTCCCGGCCCCACTTGTCCTCTGTGGGGTTTGTTGTTGTAAGACTCCTGGCCCAAATGAGGAGCAAATGGACGCAGTAATGAGGGCTGGGCTGGCCCCGTGCCCCCTCCCGCTTGCCGGCTGCCGCAGATGGAGAGGGACAGGGAGGGCCCCTGGTGACAAATTGTGCCTGGAGTTGAGCAGGGTCTGGCCAGCATTTGGAAGTTGCATTTTGGCATTGGTGTTTGGATGCTGATAGCAGAGCTGCAGCAGGGACCATTTGCTATTTTCTTTCCTTGTCTCGAATTGAAACCCTCCCAGGAGTGGGAGGTGCCCTGCCTGCCAGCAGCACCTTGCCTCTAGCACTTGGGCAGGGATGAGATGTAGGGTGGTGCCAGGGGAGGCCCAGTATTGCACCCTTCTATCTAGAAGCTTCTCTATACCTCCTGGTATGGTCTACATCTAAAAAAGCCAAAGGAGAGGGCAGGGAGCACAGGCAAGAGTATGTTCTCCCCACTGAGCTGGCAGTGTGGGAACAGGTCCTGGTAGCTCCCTGACATGATCCAAGCAGGGGCCACAGGTGCCCAAGCAGGACCATTGCCCTGCCTGTGCCTGTGGTCCTCCCTGCCATCCATCCTCCCTCCCTGTCCCCCCTTCAGCATCCCACCACCTGCCTCCTGGTTGCTCTGTGTTTGCCACCACCATACCCCATCACATGCCCATCAGACTGTCCTCATCATGCCCATCACCCTGTCCCCAGGGCATGCCCATCGCCTGGTCCTCATCACACCCACTGTGCTGTCCCCATTGCGTGCCCATCCAGTTGTCTCATCACATGGCCATTGTACTGTCTGTCTCTATGCCAATGCCAATCCTGATGCCCCAGCACTCCCCATCCCCTCCCCAAATCCCCCCTCCCTGATGCAAATAGCTACAAGGAGCACTTAATCATCCCTGTTAATTGTCTTTGCCCTCCCCTGTTCCCCCCCGGTGATTTTCTCACAAATGGTGTCTAACTTTTCCCTTCTGTGTTTTGCTTTTCCACCAGAGATGTCACCCCTGGTTCCCTGCCTCCCTCCCATCCTCTGTTTACACAACTGGGACAAATTTCACACCCCCGATCCCTCGCTCCCCTGCCCTTGCCCCTGCCCCAAAGAATCTGTGAGTCACTGGCTGGGGCAGGGCTATAAAGGTGCCATCTCCACGAGTCTGCAGCGTCAGAGGGGACACTGTTGCCTGCCACCATGGAAGCTGCTGCCTGCTACCTGCCTCTCTGCGAGCTCCAGATACGGGGTGCCAGCGCTTACCCAACCCTGGGGCTGGAGCAAGGCGGAAGGTACCGGGGTGCTGTGCAGCCTGGGGGGGAACAGGGAGTGTGGGGAAGGCAGGGAGTGAGTGGAAAGTGGGATGGGGAAGGCTCTGGCTGGGTTCAAATGAAAGTTGTGTGGCTCCTTGCTCTGACAGGGACCCCTCTGATCCCAGTGGCCATGGGTGAGAGGGTGCAGTGCTCGGGGACTCCCAGGGGTGCTGGGGGGTGCTGTAGCAGGCTGAGGAGCACTGAGGCTGAGGTGGTACCAATGTGTGCCAGGCACCCCGGCCACACACCCAGGCAGGGGCCCAGACAGGCAGGTGAGGCTGGGGGCTGGGGGTGCATGGCTGTGTTGGGGGGAGCAAGGCAACAGGAGAGCAGGCCAGGCTAAGTGGCTGTCACACTAAACCTGCTTTCTACACCCAGATCCCTGCCTCTCTGGAGACCATGGCTGCCCCACGCAGAGGAGGGAACCAGGCAGCGGAGGGAACAGATGGACACTGTGAGTTTTATACTCCCTTCTGGCAGCTGCCCAGTTGTTTGCTGGCAGGGTTGGCATCTCTGGCAGAAAAACAGCCTCTTGTCTGGACCCCTTTCCCCTGGCACTGTTGCAGGGCAGCACTGTGCCTGCCTTCCCATGTGCATTGCCCCTTGCTCCCTGTCACGGTTTTCCACCTGGGGAAGCCACGGCCACGCCATGGGGACCTGAAAGAGCCGCCTGTTCCCGGGGCTGGCGGGCATTCCTCAGGGGGTTAGCAGGATGCCTGGGAATGAGCTTTTGAGCATGGTGGGGAGATTACAGTGGCATAAAGCCTGCTGTAGGACAGATGCCAGCTTCCTTTGTGGGGCCACGAGCACCTGAACCCCAGGGCAGAGGGGAGAAGCCAGCTCCAGGCCAGAATGACCCTGCAAGGGTCTGCGAGCTTTCACCTGTCTCACACGGCAGATTGCTGCTGGCTGGGGTCCCCAAGCACCCCGTGCCCCTCGGCCAGGAGGAGGGGACAGCAGGAGCCTCAGTACAGGTCTTAGCTCGGCTGTGTCTTCCCAGGCTCGGACTCGGGACACGGCAGAGGATGGCAGCCCCGACAAAACACCGGTGTCCTTCCACCACCCAGTGAGGTACGTGCCCGGCGGCCGGGTGCCCGGGCTGGGCCCGAGCGCAGCGGGCAGATGAGGGGTCTCAACCTGGCTGTCCCCACAGGATCCTCTGGCCCAAGTCCAAGGCCTTCGACTATCTGTACAGCATGGGGGAGAAGCTGCTGGAGAGCTTCCCTGTGCAGGCCACCCTCTGCCTCTACGAGGACTCGGCCAGCGAGGATGAGGATGAGGATGAGGAGGAGGATGAGGAGGATGAGGAGGAGGATGAGGAGGATGAGGATGCTGCAGGGGACACGGCGGCAGGTCTCCCCCCGCAGGCAGGCAGCCCTGGCAGGCCGGTGTGAGAGCGCACTCCATCCAGAGGG
>VXBZ01001506.1:13388-24042 GCA_013399135.1 Heliornis fulica
CACTGGAGACAGGAGACCCTGCAGTGGGGTGACAGTGGAGGTGGGAAGCCCTGCGGTGGGGTGACAGTGGAAGCTTGAGTGCCATTGATGGGGACTTGGGATTGGGGGAGGCAGGGCTGGTACTGGGATAGAGGGTCCGGGATGGAAAGAGATTGACTGGGTGTGGTGTGAGGACCATCCGTGGGGGTTGGGATGGGATCTGAAGGGTGCTGTGGGGGGTGAGGCATGCTGGCACCCCTTGGGGACCCTGTGTTCACCGGCAAGTGGAGCCTGGCATTCTGGTTGTCCTCGCTGGGGATCTTGGCACAGAAAACCACAAATATTGCTAAGATCACGCCGAGCGATCGCGCTGGCAGCCACAGCGAGGGATGCCAGGAGAGCTGGCAGCCTCTCTGCGTGCCATGACACGTCACTGGTGTGTGTGGATCCCCCCAACCTGTACCTGTGCCCCTCAGCCCGGTGATGAGATGCTGCCTCCCAGTGTAACCCCGATGCCCGGTCGAGGTGTGCGGGGGGGACCGGCATTGCGCACGCACCATATTGTACCCGCACGATTTCCTCCTTTGGCGGCGGTGACGGGAGCGGGGGTGGAGATGGGGGGAGCCCGGGGGAGACACAAATGTGCGACTGCAGCATCCTCGCTCTCATGGCTGCATCCCTCACGCCTCCTCACAGTTGCCTTAGCAACCTCCTATTGATGGGATATTTATAGAGGAGGCAAATGCGTGTTGGGAAGCCGGAGGGGAGACCGGGGATGGGTGGGCGTCTGCTGGGTCAGCCTCCAGCTCCAGGCTGCTTCTGCCTCGCGTGGCTGTGCGGAGGCAGGAGGGATGGTGCTCGCCTTGGCGTCAGTGCGTGCCATGGGCCAGCTTTTCCTGCTCACTGGAGCCCGGGGAGGTGGTTAGGAGTTTGCATGTGGAAATAAAATTGTCTGGAATTCCTGGCCTTCTCTCAGGCATCACTCGTGCTTGGAGGCTTGTGTAGACCTGGCTTTTAAACCACCTCTTGAGTTCTGACGTTGGCACAGACACTTGGAATAAAGATAAAATCTCCTCGATGCATTAAATGTGTTGCCTCATATATGACTTAAGTCTTGGAGCTGGGGGTGGGGGTCCTCACAGATCTGGTCTTGAATGTCCTTATTTCTGTATCTCTTCTCCTCATGCCTGTCATAGGGGGATGATGCCTGTAACAGTGAGTGGTACAGAGGTTTTGTGTGGAAACTGGCAAGTTGTCCGTGCCATGCATCCCTTTATCCTGTGGGTTTGGGTTTCTGGAGGAACTGATGACAACAGAAGCAGGTTAGGTGGTCCCAGTGCAGAGCTAATGCAGCCTGGGACGGATGCACAGATCCAGAGGCATCTCAGGTGCTATCTCATCCCCCAGAAAAGCTCAGAGGAATGGGGTTGGATGTGCAGTTTCTCTAGAAAAAGCCTCCTGGTGAGGGGCACAGGAGGTGGCAAACCCCTCCTGCATAGTTCTTGGGCTCTGCTGCTTTCCTTTGCCCCTCCTTAAACTCTGGGCTGAGGTTTGCAACCTGAGTTTTGTAAACTGTTGGAAAGGAGCAGCTTTCTGCCTCAGGAGACAGCTCGGGGCTTGCTTGGCCCCTTGCACTTTTGGTGCAGGAACCCTGATGTTGGCAGGGAGAGGTGCTGGATTTCCTGGGAAGGTGGCTGTGGTGAGGTGTGGCAGTGCCTGCAGCTCTGGTGCACATCAGCCCTTCTGATGCCTGTCTTTTAGGTGAAATGTCAGGTGTGTTTCCAGCCCTGTTGACCCCAGGAACAGCCCTGTGCTGCCCCAGACCTTGCTCCAGCTGAGCATTTCAGGTGCTTTTGGGATAACTGAATACCTGAAGTCATGGACCTGGGATCAGGAGGTGGTTTGGTTCCTGCTGTTTCTAACCGCCTTTGGTTTCTCATCTGCAATAAACCCCAGCAGAAGCTGGTTAGTCCTGTTCCCTCTGTCTCCTGACAGAGTTGTGGCTTTGCCACAGTGAAGTGTCACCCAAGAGGAGAGGAGTTTGCCCAGATCAGTGGGGCATCAAGCCCAGGGAGCATCGGGTCCACATCAACTCCCGTGAGCAGAGGGGGATATATGGTGCTTTGGGGGACCTCGTGCCACTGCGTCAGGGTTTCTTTTAGTTCAGGTTTGCTTTTGAAGTAAAAGGTGCTTTTCCAGCTGGAGAGCTGTTGTCCTGGGTGTGCAGGGAGCTCTGCCACTTTGCTTGTCCTAAACAACCTTTAGGAGAGGCATATCCTTTCCTTTCTGGCATTCTGGTGGTGAAGAAAGTGTCCCTGTTTATTGTGGATTGCATGTGGGAGTTGCAGAAGTGAGAGCATGGCTGTGAAGTTGATTTAAAGCAGGATGACTGCTTTACCTCTATACATCAACCTTTTTCTGGAAGGGAAGAGAACCAGCAGCTTCTGACCTGCAGGTCATCTCATCCACTAATGAGATGTGGGGAATCTCCTTCACATGGTCTTTCCCTTCTGACTGAGCTTGTCTGCAGCTCTCTGGGTTTCTGGGGCAAGGGCTCTGGCTCTCCCTGTGCTGGTGCAGCACAAGTGTGACAGAGACCTGCCACAGGCTCTCGGAGAGCTGAGAGTGTCCCAAACCCCTCTGGTCCTTCAGCCATGTGCTGAGCGGGGTGGTAGCATGAGTCCTTGGCTTTCTGAAGGGACACTGCTTGGCCAGGAACTGTTGTGGCTCCACCAGGTGGCTTTCTGCATGAATCTGACCCTGGGTGATGGAGGTCTTGGGCTTCAGGGGGTAAAATCTCAGCTCTCAGTGACTCTCCTGTTTTCTTCCCTGCAGGTAGGCAGGAGCCCCCGTAGCCGAGTGCGGCAGCATGGCAAGTAAGTGTTCCCCAGTTGAGACGGGGAGGTGGCAGGGGTGCTGGAGGAGAGAAGGGGGATAAGTGGCAGTCACCCCTCAAGGCAGGGGTGCCTGTGCTTTCTGGAGGGTGTTGCTCTCTGTGGGGAGCAGATGCCATCGCCTGTTGTCCCTGGATGAGGGCTGAGTGCTGGCCTGACTTGTGCTTCTCTCCCACTGTGGAAGGTGGGAGTGCTGAATGCTGGTGCCTCTGGGACTGCCCCTATGCTGCAGCACTTAACTCATGTGTGTGGTGCTTGCTCTGTGGGTCAGGCCCCCCTGAGGCTCTTCAGACTGATTGGCTTCTCTGCAAGGGGTTGCTGGTCCGTGCTGATGTCTCCTAACAGCGCTCCTGTGCATGGGTGCTCCTTATGACCTGTTACTTGCATCTCCTGAGCTGCCCTGTTTTTAAGCCACACTACCATGCAGCTCGTGTGGCTGGTGGCACTTGGAGCTCTGTGTTCCCAGTGGGTGGGCAGCTGCCTGACTTGGCCCTGTTGGAAGCTCTCTGTGCCCTGGGGTCTAATGGAGTGCCTGGCAAACAGGGCTGCTGGGGACCAGTGGCTGATGCTGAGCTGAGACTGGTGGGGGTGCAGGGTGGAGGATGGCGGCGTGTGGTCTATGAAAAGATGGACTCAACTCTCCCTCCTCACTCTTCTGGGCAGCCTGCACGGGGCTGTGATGGGAGCTCAAGGAGGATGGTGGTTGTGAACGGGGAGATGTAGAGGTCTGGCTGGGATTTGCTCAGGGTGTTGCTGGAGCCAGCTCTGAAGGTGGAGGCAGTAGCCACACTGGCCAGGAGGAGGACAGCTGGGATCACAGGTATGGCTTCTTTCATTATCTGGGCTGTGCTATGTGTGGGGGGAGCAGAGACTGTTTTTAAAAGGCAGCTGTAGTCTTTTGTTAGTGAGGAGGGTACCCAGCTGGGTTCCTGCCTTCCTCCACTGTGGCCTTTTCTCCACCCCACAGCTCAGGTGCTGGCTCACCGGCACTTTCTGGCTGTGGAAGGTGTTCCCTGTGGTGGCAGTGTCTCCCACTGAGAAGTCCCCTTTGTGGTCACCCTTGCATGCCAGAGAGGGATGTGATGGTCAGCACCACCCTGTGCTCTTTGGCAGTGTGGAGCTCTGGCTGTTCCTCTGCAGACACAGTGTGTGTCATGCTGCAGCGAACTGTCCCTGAGCTGTCCCCACACGCTGGGCAGCAGAGCTGCTGGGTGGCAGTGTGGCCAAGTCTGCCTGCCACCGGGGACCAGCAGCACCTCAGGAAACAGGGATGTGGTGAACCAGCCCTCACTCCTGCTCCCCCTGCCTGAAGCTCTGATCTCTCCTGAGCACCGGTTCTCCAGCTGGTGTGGGAAGGCTTGGAGAGGCGCAGGGGGTCAGTACTGAAGCTGCTGGGCCTTGGGACATCCCCTGTGGCTTGGGGGAAGTACCTGCTCAGCTGTCTGCTCTGTGGGGCAGCCAGGGATCCAAGCTGGGGATGAGTTGGCAAGGCTCTTGTTTCCTGAAGGCCTTTAGTTTTCTGCTCTGGTCCCCAGACGTGTCAGAGCTTCTTGTATTTTCATGTAAAAGGGGAGGGAGCACTGACCTAGCTTCTGCCATTTCTGGGTCCCTGAGGGAAATTGGATGTGGGGAGAGGCTCATCCCTCCAGTGCAGCATGTTTTCTGTCAGGGTATTGCATGTGACACCTGCCTGCCTGTGTGTCTGTTTTTATTTTCCACCATAGCGGCCAGCTCGGCACAGCAAAGCAAGGAAGGGGTCAAGTGATGTATCTGCAGGGATGGAGAAGACCCTGACAGTGAGATCTGTGGCCAAGCTTGTTCCTCCAAGGTGTGCTGAGGAAGTTGGAAGGAGGCTCAGCCTCAAGTACTGAGGTGGGGAAGAGTTGATTACACCAACCTGAAGAAGGCAGCATGCAGAGGAGGTGAGGCCAGATGTCTCCAGCAAAGGATGGGACATTTGTGGAAGGATGGTGTCAGTACAATTTTGTCTCATTCTGCAAAGGCTCAAGACAAGGTTGGTCTGCCAACCTACTCCCTCTCCAGCAAGGATACCCTCCTCAACTGTGAAGGCCAAGGCAACCTGATTCCAGTGCTCCCGTGAGACGTCGTCTGTGGCTCCTGAAAATGCTTCTCTGATTGTCCTTGTTAAAAAAAAATAAGAAAAAAAGGGTTTGTGTAATAAAGTCGATTCTGAGACAAAGGCTCTGACTCACATCATTCATGCTGCTCTTCATTCACACCTCAGTGGTTCAGCCTGCTGCAGACTCTCGCTGAAGCAAGCCATTAATAAATCACGGGGGGAAAATGCACCCACACAGCACAAAAAGCATGTGCTGCCTCCAAGCAGGGGATGGTGTAGCACAGTAGTAGCTGCTTATGCCATGATCTTGTCCCTGCCTTGTCACTTACAAATACTCTTAGGAATACCACTGTTCTAGGAGTGGGATAGAGAGAATCACAGTCTGGTTTGGGTTGGAAGAGATCTCAAGGACCATCTATTCCCAACCCCCTGCCATGGGCAGGAACACCCTTTGCTAGAGCAGGTTGCCCAAAATCCCATCCAACCTGGCCTTCAACACTTCCAACCATGGAAGGTAAAGGAGAAGAAAAACTGCTCCAGATGAAAAGATTTGGTAGCTTTTCACTAGCTGCTGCATTTGATCTTCACCAGGCTCCTTATTGAATGAATAACTGTGTCACAGCCAAACTGGGGCAACTGGTAAGTTGGTTCACCTGGTTGATCCAATGGAAGACTGAACCTGGGGGCTAAGGGGGCTAATAGGATTTGTGGAGTCAGCCAGCTGAACTGATTCATCTTCCTCAAGGGAGTCAGCATGGCCTGGTGGGAAGAGATGGTGCCAGTCTGCAGCTGGGTGTGTGGAGCTGCCTTACAGAAACACTTATGAAATATGTGCATGGGATGTAAGTGTGGCAGAAAGGTCATGGTTTGTGTGGAGTTTCTGCTTTCTGGGCAGCCTCTCGTTTGCCTCTCCTGTGCTGCTGCAGGTCCTGGTGGGTACTTGCTCCCTGCACCCCATGGAGGACACAGGGGAGGGGACTCTGAAAGGGCTGTGTCTCTCGTAGGTGGGAAGGTGCTGTTCTTGCTCAGTCTGGCTTCCTGACTGCATGCTCTGTGTGGAGCTCTGATATGGGCAACATAGCATCTCCAGGGCTTTGGGAGCAGAGGAAGGTTTGTGAGGCCTCTGCACCAAAACACAGGAAGGATGAGAGTGAGATGCCATGTGAGAAGCTGTTCAGGTCCCTTCCAGTACCTGATTCGTGACCCCCTGTTCAGAATGTTTGTTCTTGTTGAGCTTGGGAGAAGACACAGTGGTTTCTCTGGGACTTGAACAACCCTTGAAGCCACATGGGCTTGCATGAGTCCACAGCAGCTGGCAGCAGGGACACCAGCTTCCAGCAGGCTGTCTGCTGGGAGGCTGTGGA
Organism: Heliornis fulica; assembly: GCA_013399135.1. Lineage (NCBI taxonomy): Eukaryota > Metazoa > Chordata > Aves > Gruiformes > Heliornithidae > Heliornis > Heliornis fulica. The sequence goes on from VXBZ01001506.1 coordinate 19,706, forward strand.
GGTGTGAAGCAAGCAACCCTACTCTGGGGTGATGCATGGGGTCACTGTGGAATGATGTGTGGCACACTATGTGTTGTGAGTCCATCTTAGTGCTGGCCCTGGCCTTGGCAGAGAGGGTTGGTGCTGCTCCCCAACCCTGTGGGCTTGGCTCACCTGCTTGGATCTCCATTGCCCTGCAGCAAAGGGGCAGTGAGGGCAGGGGGCTGAAAGTACATCTGTCTGGAGGCCCCTGTCTCTTCTTCAGCTGCCCCGTGTGGTCTGCAACTCTTGATTCTGATGTCTTGAGCATCTCAGCCCTACTGGAAGGATGCTCCTGGTGCCATATGTCTCTGGGCAGACCCCAAGGGTGCCCCTCTGGGTGTGTGCTTCCTCAGTGGGCACTCTGCTACCTGACCGGTGGCCCTGGGCTCTTGGTGTTTGGGTTGCCTGTGTCACCATGGTGTAGGTGGGAACTCCTGGCTGGCAGAGGCCAAGTGTGGGCTTTTCCCTGCTCAGCATGTCTCTGCTTTGTGTGTTGCAGTGTTCTTGGGGTCCAGGAATGCCCACTCAGTCCTGAAGCGTTTTCCCCGAGCCAATGGCTTCCTGGAGGAGATCCGTCAAGGCACCATCGAGCGGGAGTGCATCGAGGAGGTCTGCAGCTACGAGGAGGTCAAAGAAGTGTTTGAGAACAAGGAGAAGACGGTGTGTTTGTCCTGCCCTGCTCACAAATGGATGTGTGGGGGCTGATGCCTTAGTGGGCTGGGGCAGAGAAGGAAAGCACAGGGGGAACAGCCCCTGTTCTTTTTGTCCCCTTGTGTCTGCCGGCAGCATACTGTTGCTTTCCAGCATGACTCTCCCTTCCCAGGCAATGCCCTCGCCTTGGTGTTGCCAGGACACCCTGCCCACAGCTGCAGGTCACTCCCATGGCATAGATGGGAAATGTGAGTTGTTGGCCCTGGCTCTCCAGGCTGGGGTTGGTGTCAGCCACATTTCTCCCTGCTTGGTGCTGGAGCTCTTGACTGCTGTTCCCTTGATCTTCTGTGTTGGTTTCCCCGTGAGGGTTATGAGGGACAGCCCAAAACTCCCTTTTTCATGGCCTATGGAGGTCAGGGATAATTGGTGGTGGTGGTCAGGGTGTTCCTCTCCCACCTGCAGTGTGTGACATTTGCTTCTCTGTTCCTGCTGCAGATGGAGTTTTGGAAGGGCTACACCAACTCTGTCTACTCTGTCAAGGACCCCGGGCACAGCACAGAACATTCGGATGCCATGTACGTGGTGGTGCCCCTCTTGGGAGTGGCTCTCCTGATAGTCATTGCCCTCTTCATCATCTGGAGGTGCCAGCTTCAAAAGGCCACCCGCCACCGCCCTTCCTATGCCCAGAACCGTTACCTGGCCAGCCGAACGGGCCGCAGCCTCCCCAGGGTCATGGTGTATCGGGAGCGGTCGCAGAGCCAAGGGGAAACCCAGTACCAGCGCGAAGCCAGCAACCGCGTGCCGGGAGATGGCAGAGCTGGGGGCACCCCCCAGCAAGATGGCACCCTCTACCCACGGGAACATTCAGTCTCTGTCCTCTCCAGACTGTCCAGTGCCACCCCTCCACCTTCCTACGATGAGGTGACAGGCCACCCAGAGAGCAGCAGTGGTGAAGAGACCAGCATCTCCTACAATGAGCCACCACCGAAGTATGAGGAGATTGTGGCTGCTGCCTCTGTTATGGGCAAATAGCAGGGTCTGCGTCCCTCCTGCCTCCTCACTCACACTCATGCTCACCCATCCAGCCACAGTCATCATGCCCAGGACCCCCCTTTTGGGTGCCAGTTGGCACCCTGTCTCACCTGCTGGTGCCACCACACGACAGCCTTACCCTCCTAACCAAAAACAGCTGTCTCCAGGTGGGGTGAGGCTGGGCTGTGGGGACAGCTCTGGACCCAGCCAGCCATCTCCTGCCCCTCACTCCTTGCTCTCATAAGTGCTGTAGCAGCCAGAGCGGAGTGGCAGCTTGTTCCTGGCTCAACAGGGCTCTCCCCATGGTGCATTTGATCTCCTCACTTCGTCCCTGGATAGACAGAACACTTCCCATTATTAAAATGGCCTCACTGCCTCCCTGGGGTGCTTCTCAGCCTCACCCCATGTCCTTACTGGGTCCCAGTTTGCTGTTTGGGGCTCTGATTAGGAGTTGGGGATGCTGGAGCGGTCTGTCCATCCCCACAGTCAGTGCCCACGCTCTGTGTTTGGGGACAAAGTGCCTCCCTGTGTGGATTTGCTGCCAGGTGGGAATGGGGAGCATGGTCCATCCATGGTGCCTGTAGCAGCATTTGCTGTTCAGAGATCAAGGAGGTGCTCTCAAATCTCCTGGATCCCTTTAGAAAGGGTAAAAGGGTGGTCTCTTAGGTGAGGTAAAGGACTCTGAAGCAGCAGGTCCTTTCCCTGATGCTCTCTGCTTTCCCCTGGGGGTGGCAGGACAACTGGAGGTCTGGCTGCAGCAGAGCTGGCTGATGAGGTCATCTTGGACCTTGAGCCAAAGGTGGTCCCATGGCTTTAAGTGGTGGGGATGCTCCTCTTCCCTTGAGAATGTCCTGTCTGCCATCTGCCCCAGCAGTGGGATGTTGGCACAGGGAGACTGTGGATGGGCCAAATGTCACCTCTCCTGATGCCAGACCTCTCTGTCCTGCCTGGCCCTTCCATTTGGGCCTTTTTTTTCTCCAGAACAGGTGAAAGGGGATGGAAAGTCCCACCCAGGCCTGCTGACAGAGGCAGCTGCAAAGGTGAGATCTGACTGACCATGCCACAGCCCAGCAATGCCAATGGGTCAGGAGTAGGGACAATTTTCGTTGCACCTCATCACGGGGTAGTTGTGGGGCCAGGCCAGGCCAGAGACAGGTGCTTTACTGTGGGACCAGATTGTCCCCCTTTTCCTGGGCTTTTGGGGTGCAAGCAATGGGTCTGCCCTTTCCCAGTCATGCCTGATGGGTTAAAAAAGGGTTGTGGTTCACCCAGCCCCCCAGGAGCAGCACAGAAACTCCCAGCACTGACATCCCTTGGTGTTCACCCCAGCACCAGCCTCTCCACCAGCACTGAAAGGCTATTGAACATCCATCAGCTGCCTGTACCACGCTTGGTCCCAGCGATGCTCTCACCACGGGTGTCCTCAGTCCAGAGCTGAGGCTTGCCCAGCTTGGGCATTCCTGGGGTGGGACATGTGGACTTTGCAGCTGCTGGCACCTTGTTTGTCCTCTCCCACGCCTTTACTCTGCCTTTTGGCCTTAGGAAATTTGGGTTCTTGGAAGTCCTGACAGCAAACGTCATGGTCAGAGCCTGGAAAAGACCAGAGGGAGACAGAAGGGCACTCTGCATCCTCTGTCTTTGAAGCTCAGTCATTATCCTGCAGTCTGTATTCTGTAAAACTTGGTATATTTCTGTGCAAAAAAAATAAGGTATTTATTAAAAAACCCTCACTGTCTGAGTGGCACAGGGTGGCTTTTTCCCACGGGGAAGAGTGTCTCGCTGGGCACAACTGGATTTCTGTCGTGTGGGAGTTGTGGAGCTCAGCTCCGCCGGGCGATGGAGGCAGCTGTGGGACAGTGGCATTAACACCCACCCCAGGCACATCTGCAGCACAGCCCCCAGCGAGGAGGGAGCCATCTCTGGAGACAGGGGTGCTGCTATGGGGCTGGGATCGACCCACACACACCCACCAGCAGCCTCTGACTTCCCTGGGCACGTGGCACAACTCTCGAGGAGCGCTGGAGTGGGGCTTGGGAGCCCTGACCAGTCTGGGGGCGAAGTGTGGAGGCATTTCCTAACGTCTTTGAGAGGATTTAGGTGCACAAGTCGTCTTGCTGTTCCTCTGTGTGCTCCTAAACCTCTTAGATAATCCCCTCTAAATAGCAAGACTAGGGCAGCATGGGATTTAGCTTAAACCCTTTCAAAACCAGATTTTACAGTCGGGCCTTGGACTCCATCCCCATTCAGAAGCGTTTAAAACTCCTGCTCATCCCAAATGGATCATTTTATCACCCTGGACTCCAAGGGGCAGCCTGAAAGACTGGCTCTGGCACAGCTCGGGGCTTGGCCACCGCTCCCGTGGGGACCTGCCACGGCCACCAGGAACCGGGGTGGAGGCCTCGCCTCGCAGCGTGGGCTGGTTTACCTGCGGAGACCCCTGGGCTGCGTGGGTGTGGGGACAGGGGGGGTGACACCTGATGAAGCACCCGGCTTTTCCATGTGTCCCCCAATTTTGGCACAGGCGAGAGCGGCCCTTGCGCTCTGGCACCTGACCCCACGACGGGTGCTGGGAGACGCTGCCCTGCGGCCGGGGGGCGCCGCTGTACCCGGTTTGGGGGGGTGGGGGGGGGCAC
>VXBZ01001506.1:24243-46134 GCA_013399135.1 Heliornis fulica
AGTGGGGAGTCCCGGGGTGGGGTGGTCCCTCCCGGCTTGCAGGACTGAAACCTGCTGCTTTGTTTTTGTTGTGGAGCTTCTCGCAACAATCCCCCCCCCTTGAGGTTCTGGGGAGAAAAGGTGTCAGGGTGTTGTGATGCTGGTGTGGTGATGTCACAAGCGCCAGTGTTGTGCCTTTGTGAGGTAGCCAGGGGCTGCCGTGTGTTGTGGCCCCCACCCCTTCACATCTTCAGCAGTGCCTCTGGGAGCAGGGGATCGCTGTGGATGATTCTGGGTCTGTTTCTGCCAGAAATAGAATTAGAAGCTTTTTAACGACAGAGGAGGAGTGATTAGCTCAAGGTAGGTGATCACTGGAAGTGCTGGTTGGTGCAGATGTGCTGGTTCTGCCACCCTCGTGGACCTGGGATAACAGGGCTCGGCTGTGTCAGGGGACAGGGTTGGTGGCGTGTCTCCCAGCATGCTTCCACAGGGGTGGTGCTGCTCCCAGCAGATCTCCTGCTCCTTTCCACTGGGTGATATCCCAAGGGGTGGCAGGAGGCAGGGGCAGCCCAGGACAAATGCCCAGCAGCTCTGGGTGGTGGTGGACAGACCTGGGTGATGGTTGGCAGCTGGTGCTGGTGTGGAGCAGCCTGGTGTGCTGGAAACACAGCGTCAGAGACCCAGCTGCTAAATATAGTCCCTGGACAGACGTGGTCAAAGAAGGCAGGGCTCTTGCATGCTCCTACTTGCTTGCCACCTCCTCATGTTTCCCCCCACCCAAAGCTTTGAAGAGGAAAACCTCTCCTCTCCCTGTTGTGGGCTGGTTGCCCTCTGTTAATGGTAGAGATTATGACCTGGAAGCTGAGGGGGACCTTTATGGGCATGGGGAGCTGAAAGGGGTGTAGCAAGGAGAGTGCAGGGGCCCCGAGCCTGCACGTGGCTGTTGGGGATGCTGGGCAGTGCTGGGGTCTGGCTGGGCTATGCCAGCCTTGGCACCCCTCGGTTGTTGGACTTTTCTTGTTGGCCACTGCTTTTTAAGAAATAATGAAGGGCCCATATGCTGGGAGCCAGGGAGGTGTTTGTGTTGGTTTATTTTCTGCTCTGCCAAACATGTCCTGTGGATTGTCGTCTGCTCATGTCGCTCCATGAAAGTGTTCGGATGTTGTGGCCCCAGAGCACTTTTCAAAGCCCTGGGACTTGGCAAAGGGGGAACTGAGGCATGGGGCAGTCATGCTTCTGGAGCAGCTACAAACCCCCTAGGAGCAGTGAGAGCTGGGCACTGTGACCCTCCTTGGTGGCAGTCCCTTCCCAGGAGAGAGTGAAGCTGGCACTGGCCTGAGGAAGCTGACATATGACATACACCTTTCCCTCTCCTCTAAGAAGATGGTTCAGCATCTGGCAGCTCTGCTCAGGGGAAAACCCATCTTGTTCAGCTTGATTGGGGGGGTCACTTGAGGAGCTGGGCACTGGATTGGGTACAGAAGGGCATGTGGCTGCAGTGTAAGTGTATGGAGAAAGAGGTTAGTGCTCAGTTTTCCCTGTGGTGACCTGGGATCTTATCACCAAAACGTGGGGGTTTGTTTTTAGAAAACCTGATTTTCAATTTAAGGCGTATGAGCACAAAGATGTGTTTTCAGCTCTCCAAAAATCTTTCTTTCTGTGTGGAAAATATTTTTTTTTTTTAAATAGTTCTTAGGGTAGTCTGACTTCTCCCACAGCATTGCAGAATTGGTGTCCATTCCTTGCTATTGATTGAGGCAATAGGTGCTCAGCTTATGTTGTGCTCCTAGGACACCAAAGCTTCCTTCTTTCTCACCCTGCCAGGCAGGAGTTCCCAGCTGTGGTGGTGCTGTGCCTTTGCCCCTGCCAACTGGGCTTCATGGGACACCCAGTTGACTCTGGGTCAATTCCAGCTGTGTCTGTCATTCAAGTTTTTTTCTGTCTGTATTTTAGTTGTGTATGTCTTGTCCCCATGCAGATGCTGTTTTGGAAGAGCTGGTCCCTACCACATCCCTCAACTTTCTCTCTCTCTCTGTGTGAAACCCCAGGGTGCTCAGTCAATCCAAGGCAATAAAACAAGATGTGGTCGCTCTGGGGACTGGACCTGAACCGAGCCCACTGTGACCTGCTCTTCACAGAAGCCATCAATCAAAGGATGCAGGTTCCCAACAGGCTGAAGGTAGCAGGTAGCTTCAGACCTCTGGATGAAGAGCCAGTGACAGAGGATGTCCCTCCTTCCTTTCGGATGCACATCCCTGATAAGATTTCTCTTGCAGGTAATGTCCTGGGTTGTCTTTTGGGATGGCTGAAGGTTGCTGGGGCTCTGCAACATCTTAGAGAGTAGGATCTCCTTACAAAGCCCCCTGTGGTTTGCTCTACAAGAGTACAGGGACAGATACTGTAGCCAGCTTTCTTCTGAAAGCTAGAATAAGATGGTGGAGAAATACTTGGGGAGAAGTGGTCAAAGGTCACCAATAGAAAGTTAGAGGGGTCTTAACATCAAAAGGTGAGGAGCAAAATGTGTAGGCATCTCCCTCCACATGTCTTTCCCTCTTGGCCTTTGGTAGGCTCCTGACTTTGGGGTGCAGAGACATATGGCTCTGTCTCTTGGTAAAACAGCTCCTAAGACCTCACTTTCCTGCAGCAGTGTGACTGGTTCTTTCCAGTCCATGGCTCTCTGGGCTGTCCTGCAGCTCACACTCGTGGGACATGGTTTTTGATGTAAGTCTGATAACACTAGACACAGGGTTGGCTCTTCTGTGTGGGTGGATCTCTCTTCTCTCCTGCCCTGAGGGCACTCAGGTTGGTTTCATTCTTCCCTCTCTCCTCTCTGTAGAAATCTCAGATGCCAGTTTGAGGCCAGCCCTGAACCAGCAAAGGAAGATCCCCTCTGTCATGGTGCACGTGTCCCCGGACTCCTGCGCGCAGCCCAGACCCCCGGGGGAGTTCCCTCTTCTGCACGCAGCCAGCAGATCAAGCACCCACAACCACAAACGACTGGTACTGCATTGAGAGTGTACAGGGTCACCTGTGGTAGGAAGGGGGAGCAATCCAGTGTTGGCTTTGCCCTGAGGTCAGTCATCAGCCCAAGCCAGAGTTCGTATTGCAGAGTGCCACCTCCTCCTAGGAGTCCTGGGAGCGAGGGGATGCTGGTTACCCTCTCCCTGCTTTGAGTGTGGCTCCCCACCTCTCCAGCGTGAGCTCACTGGGTTTGGTGCTCACATAATGCTCCCATTGTTGAGTGCTTTCTCCATACTGGTGGTCCTGGCACTCCAGACCATGCCAGGCACTGGGCTGAGCTTGCCCTGCCCAGGATCCTCTGCACTGATGTGGTTGTGTTTGATGCCAACAGGGCCATCACAGCAGCACGTCACGGCGGGAGAGGACTCCAGGTGACTCTGTCCAGCTGGCCTTGCACAGCCCAGGACAGCCCCATGAGCGGTGAGCGTGAACCCAGAGCTGGCTGGGCTGGGTGGCTGGGGACCAGCATCTCCTGTCATCAGTGCTCTGTTGGTGCTCTCTGATCTCAGTGCTCTGAGGTGTGGGGGGTGATATTTGGATCAGGACAATGTGGAGCAGGTCCTGCTCTTACACCAGAGGAGCATGGATCCTGGCATCAGAGAGGCTACAGCACCCAGTGGCATTGGAGGCAGCTGCACTGTGTCCCAACGTGGTGGACTGTCTGCTGAGGCACATGTGTGGAATCACATCCCCTCTTGTAGCAGGCTGGGAGTGCTGCTGGTCCTTGCCTGGCTGTTGGGCCAAGAGGACCTTGCTGTGCTCTCTGGCTCTGCCCATCTTCCTCTGGGAGCTTTCTGATGTGCTCTCCTGCTCCAGCACCAGCATGGCAGAGTGCTGGGTCTACAGGCAGGTGACCCACTGGCAGACAAGGCACTGAACTTAACTGGGTTTCTACTAGGGTTGTTGGAACTTGTGGTGGGCTAAGAGCTTTCCAGCTTGTGAGCAGTAGCATAGTGGGAGTGATCCTCTGCTCACAAGTCTCTCTGGTAGAGAAATGGTCTCTGACTTAATCCCAAAGGGGAGCCACTTTTTTCCCCCCAGAAGTCCAGGATTGTCCTAGTTGGTAGGAAAGCTGTCTTCTGCAACCCCTGTGCAAGGAGCTGGTGAAGGTTGTCACACAGCCACGGTTGGCTTTGGAGGAGTCTGGCAGCTGCCCCTGAGCCTTGGGGCTGCTGGAGGGGGTTCTTCTACTTGGTCATGTTGGGGGTCTGGGTGCCAGTGGCACTGCTGAAGGGATGAAGGGTGCTCATCCCAGGCCAGGAGATAACAGGCATGTGATTCTGTGTGCACCCCAGGCTGGATGCATGCCCCCTGCCTCCACGCAGTGCCCCGTTCCCCCTCCTCGCAGAGACAGGCAGGATCTACTCCATGCAGAACATCTTCCAGACCATGTACCACCTGGTCCAGGTGCTCTACCATCATGTCCGAGGCTCTTGGCAAGACCCAGTGCCGTTCAGGTGACCGCAGCTCATCTCGAGCCACCCGTGTTGCTCTGCAAGCCCTCGCTGTTGCCTCGCTAAGGCACGAGCTCTGTACACTGCAGGCTGCACGGTGCAGGAGCAGGATGGTCCTCTGTGGCTGCCCCATACGTGCCCATCTGCCAGCTCCAAGTGCCTGCTGCAGCCAGCCTGAGTGCCCACTGCTAACCCAGCCCAGCTTGTGTCTCCTTGGCTTAACATGGGTTCCCCGGGTGCCTGGTGTGACTGGACACCGCTGGTGGCATTGCTGGGGTGTCGGCTGCTCGTCACTGCTAAGCCAGTGCTAACTTTGCTGTGTGCTTTGATAGTGTGATGGAGAGAAATGTGTGAAGGGAATCCTAATCCGGAACAGGAGGCCTCACCCGGGTCCTGTGCCTGACACAACCTCTCCTGCAGGCTCCCAGCACCCTTGGTTCCATCTTGGTCACCTCTAATTGGCCTTTTCCAGGAAGTGGCAGCACAGAGTTCCTCATCCCTTAATGATGCTTCTGGCCAGGGTGCATGTGCCCACATGCTCAGTACAGTGGGTATGTGATGGCCCTGGTCTCTCCAGATGTGCTGGAGCAGCTGTCTCCACTGTACTCTTACCTGTGCAAGCCCAGTAAATGTATCATGTTCCAAGACAATTGATCTCTACAAGTCCCTGCAAGGAGGGCGCAGAGAGGTGGGGTCGGTCTCTTCTCTGGGCTAACAAGCGATAGGACAAGAGGAAGTGGTTACAGACTGCCCCGGGCAGGGGGATATAGGTTGGATATGAGGGAGAATTTCTGTACTGAAAGGGCTGTCAAGTGTTGGAACAGGCTGCCCAGGGAAGGGGTGGAGTCACCATCCCCGGAGGGATGTAAGAGGGGTATAGAAGATGTGCTGAAGGCCATGATCTAGAGGTGGACCAGGCAGGGTCAGGCTGTGCTTGGACTCCATGATCTTAAAGGTCTCTTCCAACCCCAGGGATTCTGTGATTCTTCATTACTGCAGCCTTAAGGTGTCCCCACTGCTCTAAGGCTGCTGAGCACCCAGGGGAATGTTGAAATGCTTTTCATTCTCCTTGAGCAAAGCCTTCAGGCAGAAAGGGAGGAGAGGGCGCATCCATCATCTGTGCTATCAGTGGCACATCCCACCTTCCCGCCCTGGCTGGTGCAGAGGAGCACCAAGCAGACCTGGCTTCTGCCGAAATACGATGCAAAGTGATGTCCTTGCTTTTAACTGCAGTGGGCTGGCTGTCTTCAAAACAAACTCAGGGCAGACCCACAGGTCTGGTTAATGGTCATGTAAAACCTCATCCCTCTTCCCATTAGCAGAGGTTTAGGCTGTGTACCATGAGAGGTGGTAGTTGTGGAACTGCTGTGATGCAGTGGGGTGAGGCCTGCACCTCTCCTGGGACTCCTCTGGATACTTTGTGCTACTTCTGTTGCACTGAGCATCACTTTGATCCTATGAATTTATATTGCTGTGCAGCAATATAAATAAGTGACTGACTGAGCTTGTTTGTCCTGAGACTTTTATTAAAGTCTGGTCTTGGACAGAGGTTGGCACATTTCCCTGAGAGTGACCTCTTGAAGGGTGTGAATAGAAATTACTTTCATTAGACTCTAAAGGGTTCTCACCTGTATCAACTCTTGATATTTTTCAGTCCAACCTTGTGGATCTGTCCAATTTTAATTGCTATATGTGGGGGGAAATTGGATTTTCTTTCTGTTGTGACTTTCACTTTACACAGCAGCCACATTACGTGGAGGTATGATCTCAGAAACGTGTTTTTGGGCAGAGATGTGCTAAATTTCCAAATGCTGTTCTGGCTTGTCTTCATCAAGATCAGCATCTTGTTGGAAGCTGGGGTAAATACCTTCTCCTCCCTGAGGTCTCCAAAGGAGTGATGTTAGGCACTTGTTAACCAGTATGGTATCAGTGACTGCCTGTACAAGTTACTGGTGTGCATCAGGGAGTTTTCATTGTAGAAGAGCTGCTGTAGGCCTAGCCTGTGGTGTGGGAACAACAGAGAGAACATGAAAATTCTGATATCTTTTTTTTAATTTTGATTTTTTTCTCACTGTGGATTGACTTTATTGTGTGGCTCAGTGCTGTGAGCCCTACAGCGAGGCTGTGTCTCCAAGGGATGCTCTGGAGATTGGTGGTCTGTGGTGACTGTGACAGTGCAGCAGCTAATCCCAGTGGTAGGCACTTTGCTTCCAGGCATGGAAGAAAGGGCTGCAAGCTTGGGTTGTTTGTTTATGTTTTGAGTTGCAGGTAAAATTTGCCCTGAGAGTCAAAAAGTGATAATTTGTTGTTGTTGGGGTTGGGGAGAAGTGGACTTGTGGCAGCTGGAGGTACTGGAGGGGATCAAATCCTTATCTCGGTGTTGTGGTGACATGATGCAGTTTCTTACTGGGCCACACAGCTCAGACTGTACATCTCAGAGCTGTTCTGAAGCTGGACTGGACTGTCCCCAAGCTGCATGTCCCACAGCCACTCTTCCCTGACTAGCCCCCTTTTATTCCAAGCGCGATGTCATGGTATGGAATACCCTCTTCTGTCAGTCCAGGTCACCTGTCCTGTTGTGTCCCCTCCCAGTTCCTGGGTGCCCCCCACCTTCTTGTTAGCAGGACAGTGTGAGAAGCTGGAAAGCCCTTGACTGCTTGGCAACAACTAAAACATCAGTGTGTCATCAGTGCTGCTCTCATCCCAACTCCTGAACACAGCACTGCACCAGCTGCTAGAACGAAAGTTAACTGAATCCTGGTGAACCTGGGACACTCAGCAAACACAGGATGCACTTGCTCAGATAGCTCCTGCCATCTGATGGTTGCTTCCCACCAGTGGGACCCTCACCTTCTGATGCAAAGGAGGTCATCCCACTGTTTCAGCGTTGGCCCTGTGATACATATTCCCCAGCTGGCTCTAGAGATGATTTATCAAACCCCAATGAATTCTCCTGACTTATAGAGAATGGATGCCTGGTAAATACCATGTTTTCTCTCTGTTGGACCTCTAAAGAAATACAGGCATGTGATTTCCCCATTGTCTGTCATGCATGTGCTGTATGTCTTGTGATTGCTATGGGATGCGTGGTGGAATTGTATAAATATGCATGAAGGGGGTTAAGAAGAGATGAGTGGATGTGGTGCTGGTGCTGTTTCCATTCTCTGGAAGCTTCATCCAGACCACAGATCCTGGGCACACACACTACCTGCATGGCTTTGCTCCCTGTGGCAGTGCCACTTGTGCAGGACAGCAGCCACACCTCATGAGAAGTGACTGTCCCTCTGCATCTCTGCTTTTCTTCCACAGCTCCCAGGAGACTGGCCCAGACCCCGAGAGTGCTTTGGAGAAGGTTGGGGTGGCTGATATGGCAGCAATGAAAAAGCAGGTGAGATGGGATGAAGGGCTGGAAATGTTCCCTGGGAAAGCTGTAGGGGGATGGCTGAGGAGGCTCTGGGGGTCTGTTGCCTGGTCTGGGTGGGCTGGTGTTGCCTGGGAAGGGCCTTTTCTTGAAGTACGTGCTCAGAGCTGAGGTGCTGCTGCTAATCCTGCCACACAATGACAGCTGCTGCCCTAGAAAAGGGGCACCTGAAGTGGATGGTGGCTCCATTCCTTGCTGTCCCAGGCCTCTGGGATGTAGCCAGTGTCCTGCCCCTCGCTGCAGGGCTGATGGCAGCTCTGCTGCTTCCCTTGCAGTTGCTGAGGATCACGAGGCGGCTCTGCGTGCTGGAGGAGCAGCACAAAACCTGGCGACAGAGGGAGGCCTTGGTCTACACCGTGCTGATCTCCACCTGCCTCATCAACACGTGGCTCTGGCTGAGGAGATGACTTCGTGGGCTCTGACTTCTCCTGCCCAACCCTGGCCAAGTGGGTGAGGGCAAGGAGAGAATTCTTCCTTGTGTCCTTTCTAACAGTAAATCTTGTTTTGTCTTAACTCGACCTGCTTTTCCTGCTTGTAGGCCCTTGAAGATCTGTGTCCTTTGGGCCCCAATCCCAGTGAAGGTGCCATCCCTCTCCCATGTTCTAGCACTGGAGGTGGGTGAGGGAAATGCTAAGGGGCAGCTGGAGAGGTGTGTTGTGGAGAGGTGGTGTGCAAGGACTGTGGCCCAGCAGGTGTAGTCCCAGGGCTGGGCTGTGGAGTAGATGCTCTGTGCATGCTAGCAGCTGCCTTCATCTTCAACAGGGTCAGCACTTGTGGTGCTGTGAAGAGCCCAGGTCTCCTAAGAAGTAGTGACTGATAAAGGAGATAGCTTTCCACAGGAGAGCAAAGAAGGACCCTCTGACCCTTGGGTTGTGTGCCAGAGGAGATGCAGAACCAAGGTGTTCACACTCGTAGGGTCCTGTTACAGTCGGACTGTGGTGGGGCCAGTTCCCTAACTGCATCACAGCTTGGATAACTCTGACCCCAGAAAATTCCTCATCCAACTGCTGTGGTCTGTTCCTCATCTTCCATCCTAAAAGCTTGTGTGAAGTGGTTGAGTGTTTTTAAACTGCTGGTAGTTTTTATTTTCATCCTTGCACAACTGCTCCTTGGTGGAGGTGGTACTGCCAGTTCTCCTGTGCCATAGCTCCTGCTCTAGGAAATATGGAGCTGCAGGAGCCAGGAGCTCCCATGCCTACAGCCACTGCTCTGCCACCATCTCCTTAGCTCCCATCCTGCTGGAGAAAGTTCAGGACAGTTTGAAAATGTTCCAATCCAAAGTGACTTGAGAGCGTTACTGGGTTTATCCAGGAGTTTGGCTCTTTCCCATGAAGATTTAAATGGGAAACCTCCCCATGGTGACTCTAGATTGCAAGACCTCATCCAAGCAGTGATGGCACTGGACAGGCCATGGAAAATCACTTGTTTGGGCAGCAGTAGATACTTGTTAGGTTGCCAATGCTAGAGGGAAGGATTGCTCCCAGCTCTGCTGCCAAACTTCAGAGATGGTGCAGGACCACAGGTGAGAGGAATTCTTGGGTCTTTAACTAAAAGCAAGCCCAGCTCAGCAGATTTGCTGTTCCTTTCCTTGATGGAGTTTAGTAACACTTGGATCTGAGGTGGCTTTGAGATGCTTTTGGTGGCTCATCCAGCATGCCTGCTGGAGTTGTGCTTACAGGCTCTGGAGGCAGGTTTTGGCATGGCCTTTCTGTTCCACCTGTTAAAAATTGTAGCTGGATCCATAGGCCAAACACATGTCCCAGTAGCTTATTTACAGACATGGATGCTTGGGTGTCTTCTGCCTGCGACTGTGTCAGGCCTCTGGGACTGTAAATCTGGCAGCTGGATGCTGACTAATAAATAACTGTCCCACCAGTAGTTGCTGTTCTAGACCTGTGCCTGAAAGCTGAGGAGAGTGCTGAGATTTATGTCCAGTGTGAGCCTGGGTGGTGTGGTTGGCCTGGAGTGCTGTGGCATGGTGGGGTGTCTGTAAGTGATGGGAGCACTGGTGGGTCCTGTGGCTTGTGGTCAGGGATGTGGTTGCTAGGGGCCTGTACAAGGGGCCGTCACTGTGAGACTCATGTCAGAAAGTAGGCACATTGTTTGGCTGTTTTCTCTTACCTGAGAGGTGCAAATATGTTTTGGAGGTAGCTCATGGGTTGTGGGGGTTTTAAACTGTGTTTCAGGGTGAGAAGGGCTGACACTTTGGGACATGCACCACCATCAAACTGTGGACTGAAGATGTTTGGGGAAGGGCTGATTAAACTGTGTATGTTCTCAAAGGTTAATTATTGGCAGGCTGTAGGGGATGCAGTATGACTCTTATGTAAGGTATAAATCGTGGTGTATATATGGAAAAGCTGACCCATAAAATGCATATTTTAATAAACTTGATGTGTTCTGGACATGCTTCTTCTACCAGTGGATGGGAATGGGTAAGGTTAAATCCTTGGCAGCAGGACTGGGATCCAGTGCTGGACACCCCAGCCATGCACTTACTTCATCAGATGTGGGATTTCTGACTTCTCTGGAGAAACAGGCTGTTTGGCCCAGGGTGCTGGCATGCAGAGAGTTTCTGGTTAATCCCATCCCTGTTGGGGTGTGATGCTTGTATTTCCTTTCTCTCTTCCCTGCCTCCTCCTGGTTCTTCTTTGTCCCAGGGCAGCACATGTGGCAGCGCTGGTGTGTCCTTGTGTTACTGCCACAACAATGTGCATGGAAAATACACTGTCTTCTGCTCAAGGCAGCTCCTGGGGTTCCCAAGATGGTTTGAAGGCAGCTTGCAGGCAGGGAGCAAGAGGAGTGGTACAAGGGGAACATGTCACCCTGGTCCTGCCCACATGCCACCGACCCAGGCACATGTCCCTTGCTGCTGCGTGCTCACCAAGACAGTGCTGAATGCTGCCAGCAGCCCTGGTCCCCCCAGAGCCCATGGGGGATGAAGAGACCCCACCTGCAGCCTGTGGAGATTATATACATATATATATATGGGAGGGGAGGGGGGTTTGTGACTGTGGGGGACCAGGCTGGGGCCAGCAGTCTGGGAATGAGAGACATTCTGTGAGTTTCTAGCAGTGCCACACGCTGGGGCAGTTGCGGAAAAGCCGAGGCCCCGTGGGAGAGGACTCACGTGGAGAAGGTCCCAGAGAACTGTCTGCCCTGGGTGGGACCCCACTCTGGCACGGGGGAAGACTGTGAGGATTGTCCCTCCCCGACCAGAAGGAGAAGAGCTCAGGAGAACGTGACGGAAGACCGAAGCCTCCAATCCCTATTCCCGCGCCTTTTCCCTGTGCCATCCTGGGGAGGAGAAAATCTTGCATAAAGTCAAGTGTGCAGAGAAGGGAGGGCTGGGGGGCTGGTGTTTTAGGAGCTCTCTGTACTTCTCCTTACCCCACTCTGGTTCCTCTGTGTGTGCAGTGCAGTGTCCTAAATCAGGGACTTTTCTGTCCTTTCTGTGGTGTTGAGTGGGTTTTGCCTGTGACACTGCTTGTGGAATGCTCTCTCCCTGTCCTTGTCTTGACTCCAGAGCCTCTCAACATGTTTTTTCTTCCCTCTCCAGCTAAGAAGGTAGTAGATAGAGTGACTTTGGTGGTAGTCTGGCCTCCGGACATGGTCAAACCACCACACTGGTGCAGGACTGGTCATGACCGATCCAGCAACTGCAATTGGCTAGATACTGGAGGACTGGGGTAGGAATTTACCTCTTGCTGTTCTGGAGTTGCAGGGTACTTTTCTAACTCATTATTAGAACAGCCTTGTGAACAAGATATGAGGGGAGAAGCTCGTGAAAGATGTGTTACATGATCATCTTCAAACTACAGCTGTCTGCGTTCAGATTCAAGATTTGGTCTCCTGCTCCGTCAGCACGAGGAAAGGTATCTGGGTGGGAGGGTGTTAAAACATGGCTGCTTCTGCACATTTTCTATCACAGCAGCAGGTATGGCACAGCCTGTGAAGCAGGGAAATAGCCACCAGCTTTGCTTTTCCCTAGGGCAGAGGGCTGGAAGGGAGCAGAGGCAGGTGACCCTTGGGCATCCCCTTGTGTGGCAGGACCTGAACCCATCTGGGAACAGCCAGCTCTGCCTGTCCCCGGGTGGGCAGTGGCCCTTCCTCAGGGTTTGTTGGGGACTCAGGAATTGCCAGCTCCAGAGTTGCTCGGGAGGGCTGTGATCTCTCACCAATCTCTGCCATGAGAGAAGTCTGGGGTCCCTCCAGCCACCGAGGAGAAGGGGACACGCAGGTAGGAAAATGGAGCATCCCCGAGCAGCGTGTTTCCCTCCTCCCCTTTCATCCCTCAGACACAACGCTGGCTGCTATGAGCTCCTCTGACGTGTGCCTTGCTGCCCGGGGCATCAGGGATGCTCAGGGGATGGGCGTGGGGTAGTGACGAGGTGTGCACACACGCACCCTCCCTCCGCAGCTGCCGGGTGCTGCCTCGCTCCTTCTCCGCTCGGTCGGGGCAGAGGGGCCGGAGAGCCGGTGGCTGCGCCTGAGCCGACTCTGCAACTCCACGCACTTCAAAGCCCAGGTGCTCCAGAGCCAGCCCAGGAGGCTCCTGCAGGTGGGATGCTCCCAGCCAGCCACCCCTGCTCGCCTGCCTTAGGCAGCAGCCCGGTGTCGAAAGCCTTAGGGGATGCCAGGCTTGTAAGTTGGCAGCGGTGGCTTCTTGGCAGTGGCTCTGCTGCCTCGGGGAGGTGGCTTGCCCGGGTGTGCACGGCTGTCCCTGTGTACGTAGTGTGGATGTAGCCTTCGTGTGCTGCTAGAGGTGGATGAGGCGTTGCTCTCCTCCAAGAAAAGCCTCGTCTGTGGGCTGCACCGTGTGAGATAACAAGCGTGTTGTGTCCAGGAATCTGCCTCATCCGTCCATTGCAGGTATGGAGGGGACCTACTGTGCCCTGGGGGGAGCAGGCAGGGCTGCCACAACAGGACTGTGTGGCTGAGGCAGAGCTGAGTGATGCCCGTGTGCCTTTGGGTCCATGTCTGTTCAGGTCTGTGTTTCTGTGAGGGCCTTTTGCATGGTGTGGTCTGTATCAGGGTGCAGCAGAAGAGCAGGGGCTGCACGTGATGCTGGGGCTCAGCAGGCCCTGTGGGCATCTTTTGCTTTTTAAATAAACCAGCCCCAGGGAAATCCCACCCTTAACAGCCTCTGGGTCTCACTGTAGAGTCTCCACTGCTTCTGAAACCAGATGGTCTCTCCTGCCAGCAGGAACCTCAGCAGCGCTCTTCCTAAATACCAAACTTCTAAATTTCCAACCCAGGGGATTTCTGCAGTGATGAACTGTGGGGGCTCTCTTGGGCAAACCACCACACTGCCGTGTCCTGGGCAAGGAGGGCGGTTGCTCAGGTGCATCGGCAGCATCTCTCTGCCAGGGCTGACCTTGTGTTACACCCCTCAGGAGTCTGTTTTCCTGTCCTTGGGCAGGTGGAGGCGCTGAGAGCTGCGGCTTGGTTGTTACGGCAGGGCTCGCTGGGGATGCTGTTGCCCCGGCAATGGCTGAGGAGCCTGAACCACAAGGAGAGCATCTTTCATGGGCCACGGGCAGGATCTCTTGGGGCGGGTGAAATGCTCTGCAGGATGCTTACAGCAGCATCAGTGATGGCTGGTGCTGGAAAACATGGGATGGGCACAATCCATGGGGTTTGACTGTCTCTTCCTTTGCCATGTCTTATCTCTGTGCTCTATCTGGTGTGCCCGGCATGGCTCTTCTTGTGGCTGTTTTCTGCTCTTTGCAGGTCTCTGGCA
The DNA here is from genome assembly GCA_013399135.1 of Heliornis fulica. Classification (NCBI taxonomy): domain Eukaryota; kingdom Metazoa; phylum Chordata; class Aves; order Gruiformes; family Heliornithidae; genus Heliornis; species Heliornis fulica. The sequence continues at coordinate 37,862 of VXBZ01001506.1, forward strand.
CAGGGTGTGTGCCCATGGTCTCCTCACATGGAGGATGATGGCCAAGAGTAATGGTCTGCATGACTCGCTGGCCAATTGCCACCACTCTCAGCCCACCCAAGCCCAAGTGGAGGGTGATGTGGAAGGAATGGAGCGCAGCACCAGGAGGTCAGAGTGGTCCCTGGTTTAGTTGAGGAGGTGGTGTTGGGGCAGGGGAGGGTGAGCTTGGTGTGTCTGCTGAGACCTGGCATGGGCTGGTCTGTGATGCCAAAACTCAGCTGCCCCTTCCTCAGCTGTGATCCCCCTCTCTCCCACCGCAGGGCCCGTTCAACCCAGGATGACACCTCCTCGGAGATGCAGAGAGGGGTTCCCCCAGATGGTGGGGAGCAGCTGGCTGCCCCTGCTTTCCAAGGAAGGGGAGCCTTGGCCAGGTACCTGTGTGTGCACCACCGGACTGGGGCAAGCCCGAGCCTTTTGTGCCTGGCTTTGACACTGGGGACTTGTGTGGGGTCAGGATCCCCTCCAGCTACATGGTGTCTGAGGGGACCAGCACCTGTAAATGCTGCTCTGTGTGGCCCAGTGCCCACCAAGAGGGCTGTGGCAGGGGATGGCTCCATCGCCTGGGCAGCCCCAGGGAGGGCCTGGAGGCTTCTTTCCCTTGCAGGCAGCCTGAGCTCACTCTGCCCCAGTCATCCAGACATCCCTCCTGTCCCCATGGGAATGGCAGCAGGACCGAGGAAGGAGCCATGGGACTCTGCCAGGGTGGACTCTCTCACTCATGTGTTCTCGGTCCTACTCCATCACTGCACTGGGGGAAAAGGAAATATTTGGGTGTGAGAGGGAGCTGTGAGAGTTTTCTCAGCTGTAACCCCCAGCTTGCTCTCAAGCTTTTGCCTTCTTGCTCCACAGACACCTCCTGACTCTGCTTCTCCTCCCTGTCCAGGATAGTCAGGCTTGTCCTGGTTCTGAGGGACTGGGCCAACAAGAGCTTGCATGAGGAGCAGCAGAGGCCAGACCCCTTCCTGGAGCGCTTCCAGGGCCCCGAGCTCCAGACGGTGGTCGCAGATGGTGACAATGATCTTGAGGATGAGGAGACTGAGGAGGAAAACAAAAAGTAGGTACTTTCCTTGTGGCCCCAGCCATCCTTAGCTGGTGATAAGCCATGTGTGAGGCTCTCAGCAGTGGTGGCTAATGGAGGTGATGGGGGTGGGAAAGAGGGAGGTAGGAAGGGCCGGCCCTGCCCTCTCTAGCCCTCTCCTGGCAGCCAGCCTGGCTTTTGTGCAGGCACACAGGACTTGGTAGTTTGTCTCTGCAGAAAAGACCTGCCCTGTCTCTCACCTGTGGGGTCTTCTCTCCCCTGGGCCATGCCCTGGTAGGAAATGCACCTTGTGTGGCTCTGACAACCATCCAGCCGTCCTCTTCGTTTTCAGAGCAGTTCAACACTAGGGTTGGCATTAGGACCTATAAAGAGATGCACCTTCAGCTTGTGTGCTTGAGGAGCTGGGGACAAGCCCAGAGCTCTGGGGTCTCCACCCAGGAGACCACAGCAAGCACAAACACATGGACTTTGCCGGTCTCATTCATCATGGCAGGATGAAAGGGGATGAAGGGAGTGCATTGGCTGCCCCGAGAGCAGACACTGTGACGGACGCTTTTTGAAAAGGCTCTTTCAAATCCAGCCCTTTCATCTCCTCAGCTCACACTGCCAGTGAAAAGCAATAACCTGGCTTTTCTTCTGCTGGCTAATTAAAGGGCAAAGCTCATGGACTGCTCTGGACCCTCCCATTATACATGGTAATTAACACACTAAGAGAAAATTGTTTTCAGTAGGAGAAAAATATCTGAGCCTTATATCTGGCTTTTTACTAGTAATGGGGAAAATCACTCTGTCCTGTGAGGTTAAGGGGAGCTTGTTAATTATGAGAGGGAGCCAAAGTGTGCTGTGAAAAGCTGCTCAGTGGCCACAGGCTCCTGGGGTGGTAGCTTCTGCTGTTTTCTTGGTCCTCACCCCACAGGTAAGAAGACCCCCAAGTCTGGTAACTCTGAACATGAGCTGTTGTTGGTGGCCATGGGAGCCTCTGAGGTTGCAGGCTTGGGTGCAAAGTCTTTGGGAAGGGGAGATGATTGTTCTGTCTTGCTGGGTTAGTTCAGTGACCTGATCTTCCAGCCCTGGCCCCTCTGTCAGCGTGATGTCAGTGACTCTGGCCCCTGGCCATGAGGAACACTGGTGATTTAAACCTGAAATTACCCACGTCATGAGCACCGTGATGGAGGTTATTGGTGCTTGTGGGTGTTACAGCAGACCTGGCTGGCTGCAGGGGAGGCCGTGCTTCTCCTGAGCCAGTGCTGTGTGTCCCAGGGAACAAAGAGTCCTTCTCACAAAAAGCATTTAAGTCACCCTCTCTGAGCAAAAGATAAGGAATCTTCATGGGGACATTGGGCCACCTGCTTGTGGCTGTGCCCAGCGAGCGGAGACCACCCGGTGCTGGCTGAGTGCTGGTCCACGCTCCAGACACCGTGGGTGTGGGTGCCTCTGCAGCTGGGCAGGAGACTTCAAGGCAGGGGTTTTGCCTTTGAAGTTGTCAGAAGTAGAAGGGTGGGCACAGGATTCTGCTGGCAGGCAGGTTGTTTTTTCTGTCACTGGAGGGAGTTTTGCATGTTCAAAAGCTGGAAGGGAGGGAAGGAGGGAGGGGAGTTGTGCCCTACCAGGCTGCAGCAGCTAAGCCTATCAGCCTAGCCACAGAGTTTCTCTTCCCCGGCTTCTCCAGTGAAATCTGGCAACTGGAGCACACTTCTTATCTCAGAGTCCCAAGAGGAGCAGGATCAAACATTTGGGAACAGTTCAAAGGCTGGACCCAGGACCAAACAGGCTGCAGGCAGGCAGCTGCAAGCAGCATGGCGATGGCAGCCTTGCCATGCCAGCCACCCCTCCAGTTACTGCTCTGGGGCTTGGGCATCTCCTCCTGGTGTTCCCACTGATCTGCAGCACACTTCCCTTCCTGCTCTAATTAATATTCTCTTAAGATCTGTCTGGCACCAATCCATACCTCATCTGGGTGAGGCAGTATCACAGAACAAGAAGTTTTCTGAATACATACTTGATGTCTATTCCTGGCTCCTCACTGGGGTGCTGTGTCCATGGGCCACCTGCTTGCCCTTACCATCCCTACAGTTTCCTCTTCTGGTACATCACTGGTCCCAGTTTTGGGGATAAAGGAGCTTAAACACTGCTGGGATTGGTTATAGCTTACAGACTGGCACTCAAATTGCAGCTATGCTTGAGCCAGGCTAGTGCAAGGGATGAAGGATGTGGCTCGGGTGGTGTCTTCCTACCCTGTTTTCTATGTTTATTCATACATTGCCAGCTCTGGCTTCTCTCTGCTTCCAGGAAGAAATGGCAGATCTTCGTGGTGGACCCTGCAGGAGACTGGTATTATCGCTGGCTGGCTGTCATTGCCGTTCCTGTCCTCTATAACTGGTGCTTGCTTGTAGCCAGGTGAGCTGGGAGGTTGCACAGTCCCTGTGTCCTCTAATCCTCCTGTTCCTCTGGTTGCCATGGCTCAGCCAGGATCAGCCAACTGACACTGGTGGTGCTGGGGCTGTTGGGAACCTGAAGGAGAGACCCCTGCTATCACTGTGACTTCTGCAGTGTAATGGCAGAGTATCCATCCTCTGGCCCTGGTTGGAAAGGGATGACTTCAGGGTAAAGCTGCAAGGTACATTTAGGAGGTGGTTTCAAGACATTGCTTTACCCAGGTCAGGGAAGGGCAGACTTTTAAGGAATGGGGGGTTTAATTTCTAGGAGAAAACAAGCAAGAGGCCAAGCTTGGTTGCAGAGATAGATGCCTCAAAATCACCCCAAATTTAGCTGTAGTAGTTGGAGTTTACATGGAGATTTCTTGGTCTCACCACCCTATTTTATGACCTTCCTCCAGGGCTTGTTTCAGTGACCTGCAAAAGACCTATGTTGTCCCCTGGCTGGTGTTAGACTACATCTCAGACTCCATCTACATTGGGGACATAGTGATCCGCCTGCACACAGGTAAGCAGAAGAAGCCCCCTGGCTTGTGAGAGCTTTGCCTTAATCCCCTCAAAGTGGAGATGAGAGCTGCAAGAGAGAGGCCTAATCTACAGTTCCATGAGAAGGGGGGGGGGTTGTCTACCCTGGCACTCACTGGTATTAAGCATTCTCCAGAGAAAGAATCTAATTAGAAGATCTGAGAAACAGAGTAAGTTTCAGAAGGAAAGATTAATCATCCCTGCTTTCAACCTCATCTCTGAGTAATTGTACAAAATTACCTGCATTACCGTTAGTATTCGGGCATAGTTGAAGGTCTGTATCTCTGGTTTTACATCAGTTCAGCTAATGAATTATCTACACAGGAAAATGGGAGAATTTAGTGCTCTTGGAACATGGGAGGTGGCTGTATGTTTTCTGTCAGAGCTGCAGGAATTCGTGATCTGGAGGATGGAAACCTTTGTGTCCCCATTTTTTTGCAGTAGATCCTTAAGTGGTACCTTTAGGTGGCTTTTTCCAGACAGAGAGCTTGAGTTAACAAGTTTACATAACAAAAGTTTGTAAGTGGAGTGTATGGAACAGGTGGAACTGGTAATATTTGGGTGACCCTGTGTATATACATACACATGTGCATGGCACACCACAAAAATTCTCACTTATGTTCTCAAAGCCAGCAGAAGAGTTGAACATAAACCAAGACAATTATATCATTTACCTCTCTGTTAGGTTTCTTGGAACAGGGCCTCCTTGTTAAGGACCAGAAGAGGTTATGTGACAACTACATCCACACCTTACAGTTCAAGCTGGATGTTCTCTCCATCCTGCCCACAGACCTGGCATACTTGGCTGTGGGATTGCACTGCCCTGAGCTGCGTTTCAACAGGCTGCTGCGCTTCTCCCGCATGTTTGAGTTCTTTGACCAGACTGAGACCAGAACCAGCCACCCCAACATCTTTCGCATCAGCAACTTGGTTCTTTACATCCTGGTCATCATCCACTGGAATGCATGCATTTATTATGCCATCTCCAAGGCTATAGGATTTGGAGAGGACACCTGGGTCTATCCCAACATCACAGACCCTGAATATGGGTATCTGACTCGGGAGTACGTCTACTGTCTCTATTGGTCTACACTGACTTTGACTACCATTGGAGAGACCCCTCCCCCTGTCCGTGATGAAGAGTACCTCTTTGTGATCTTTGACTTCCTCATCGGTGTCCTCATCTTTGCCACCATTGTGGGGAATGTGGGATCCATGATATCCAACATGAATGCCACGAGGGCAGAGTTCCAGGCAAAAATCGATGCCATCAAACACTACATGCAGTTCCGCAAGGTGAGCAAAGAAATGGAAACCAAAGTTATCAAGTGGTTTGACTACCTGTGGACCAACAAGAAGGCAGTAGATGAACGGGAAGTCCTCAAGAATCTCCCTGATAAATTAAGGGCAGAGATTGCCATCCACGTTCACCTGGAGACGCTGAAGAAGGTGAGGATTTTCCAGGACTGTGAAGCGGGTCTGCTGGTGGAGCTGGTGCTGAAGCTTCGCCCTCAGGTGTTCAGCCCCGGGGATTACATTTGCCGGAAAGGGGACATTGGGAAGGAGATGTACATCATCAAGGAGGGGAAGCTGGCCGTGGTGGCGGATGATGGGACGACACAGTATGCTTTGCTTACTGCAGGAGGCTGCTTTGGTGAGATCAGCATCCTCAACATTAAAGGGAGCAAAATGGGCAACAGGCGCACAGCCAACATCCGTAGCTTGGGCTACTCCGATCTTTTCTGCTTGTCGAAGGAAGATCTCATGGAGGCAGTCACAGAGTATCCTGATGCCAAAAGGGTCTTGGAGGAACGTGGCCGGGAGATCCTGATGAAGGAAGGGCTGCTGGATGAGTCAGCTGCAGAAGCAAACGTGGAAGGGGAGAGCATAGAGGAGAAGCTGGACAGGCTGGCTGTGAACCTGGACACGCTGCACACCCGCATTGGGCGGCTCCTGACGGAGTACAATGATACTCAGATGAAGCTCAAGCAGCGCATCACTGCTCTGGAGTCCGAGATGAAGCAGCAGTATCTGGAAGACTTCTTCTCTGACAGCTCTGACAGTCTGTTTGAGGATGAGGAGAAAGCTTTACCTGGTGGGACACAATGAGGGGGTGCAGATGTCAGCTACATGACATCTGGCCTCATGCTGAGAAAGCGTGTGCTGTTTCACAAGACAGATCTTCTGGTTGCCTCCCCAGGGACTTTTCTCAGGTCCTTTAATTGCTGCTGCCACTGCCTTGGTGGCAGCTTCTGAGGTAGCTCCAAATCAGGTGATTGTCCTAGCTCCTCCTCTGGCCTGTTCCTTTTCTTGTTGCCTTGATTTGAGACCTTGGAGTGGGATCACTAAAAGGAGGAGGATAGCTAATGCCACTTCCAGCTTCCACAAAGGGTCTGTGTCCATCACACCTCCTTCCTCCTGTTTGCTTTAATAGAAGGTGGGACATGAACCCTATACGGAGGGGAACCTGGGCATGCTGACCTCCCCTGTAGGAGTCACAGAGTCATGGTGGACAGAGCATGCCATATGCCACCTACCCATCCACACAGGGCACAAGGAGGAGAAGGGCTTTGGGAGATGCCACGTTCTTTGCAGACAACAAAATGACCCCAGTGGGTGTGACCAAGACACAAACCAGGTAATTACAAATGTGTTTGGGGTTCAGCCTTTACAACTCGCTTCAGGCTCCACTCAGTGTCTGCAGACACCTCGTCTGATACCCCTTATCAGCAGGGCACCAAAACTCAGCTCCAATCTGTGTCTCTTATGTCTGCATGTGGAGAAGCTTGTCTGGGTCACTGTCACCATCTAGGTCGCCACCACCCTCACTGAGGCTGGGTATCTAGCTGGAAGAGCAGGCAGCTGCCATCCTCCTGCCTGCCTCTCGTTTCCCTCCTCCAGTATTTGGTGCTGTCAAATGGCACCTGGTGTGGGTGGCAGAGCACCTTGAGCACCGCACCCTCCTGGGAGATGGTGATCCTGAGCCCTCCTGCTGTGGGGGCAGCGTGATTTCCACTTGGGCTATGGATACCTTGGATAACCAGGACAGCACGGAGGTGAAGACCATTCTCACTGTCCTGGCAGATTTAAAGAATGAAGCAGGGGTGGGACCCAGCTGTGCCCATATTCCCTTTGCTGCAGGTACCTCAGAGAGAGCAGAGAACATGTTTATTTTCCTAGGCAGGAGGTTTCCTTGTACTCAGTGGGGGTTTTGGAGCTTTGCAGGTCAGTCACATCCTGGAGAAGAAACGAGCAGAGCCACGGGGACACGTGTCAGGGTGAGAACATGGCACTGTTGCACATGCCAGCAGAGGCTGTGCCAGGCTGTGCTGCAGCCCTGTGGGCTACAGGGCGTGAGCAGAGTGTTGGTGAGGAGCACAGGAAAGGCCCCAAACCCCTGCAACAGCCTCCCCGACACGAGCAGTGATGCCAGCAGTGCCATGCACATGCTGAGGCTGGACTTCTGCAGGGCAGCTTGTCCTCATCCATGTGTAGGCATCTGGGACACCCTAGTCCACTGGGTCCATGGGGTGGGCTTGGCTGGTTTCCAAGCAGGAGAATGTTTGATGGACAAGGGCATTTTGGAGGTGTTCATGTTCTGGATCAAATCTAGTGAGTTGTTTGGTTAAAATAGTGGGGTGATGCGTGGGAGGTATCAACCCAGAAAGGTTCATGGTGGAAAACTGAGGGGAATTTGCTTTGTCCTTTCCTTTCTGTCCAGCATAAACCTGCTTCTTTTCCTTTTGTGTGGGTATTTCCCACTTAAAATGAATGGCCCTGCTTTCTGGGGTTTGTAATTTCTAAATTCAGTTGTAGTTTGGTTTATTTCAATTATTATTAAGATGAGTTTGGTTGAAGATGAGGTGGTTTCTGTTCTGCTTTTTCTGCTCACACCAAGACCCCTCAGCTCTGAGCTTTCCCCTTTCCTGTACTTCACCACTCCTGAGTTTGCGGCTCGGTCCTCGCCAGTGGCGGGTGAGGGGCAGCGTCAGAGCACCCCAGGAACTGGGATGAAGCTGAGCCAGGACTGGTTCAGGCTGGACGTTAGGAACAGGTTCTTCACTGGGCTCGGTGGCACAGGCTCCCCAGGGAAGTGGTCACACCATCGAGGAGATCAAGGAGCATCTGGACCAGGCTGTTAGTCCTAGGCTTTAATTTCAGGAGGTCCTGGCAGGAGTGGGGTCTCGATGACCCTGATGGGCCCCTTCCAACCCGCTGTATTCTGTGACCGGCGT
>VXBZ01001506.1:46326-62487 GCA_013399135.1 Heliornis fulica
CCGAGCCAGCGCCTGCCCACGGCCGGGGGGCTCCGCAGACAGAACCCTGGGAGGGGGGTGTCCCGGGGCCGGGGGGTCGCAGCCACACAGCAGCCGACCTTTAGGCAACGCAACCCTGTTTCCCGATGGAACAGCAGCTCCTTGCCCCTTCCACCAGCCGGCGCTTCTCAGCCCCCTTTGTCCTGCCCCATGCTCCCCACCCGACCCCCCCCTTCGTGGGCGGAGGTCGGGAGCCTGCGGGCTCTGCTGCTGGGGGGCTGGGGCCGGTGCTGGTCCTGCCCGACCCCAGGATGGGGCAAGCTCTGTCCCTGCGCTGGGAAGCTGCTGGCACTTCAGGGGATAACTTGATTTATTCCAGGGAAAAAAAAAAAACCCAAACCCCGACCAACTCCCTCCCCCGTTTTAATCCGAGATAATAATCCTCGGGAAGTGTTAAGCCCTCAGACGGCTCGCCCGGGGATGGCTTTGTGAATCCTGAGCCGATCCCGCTCGCTTCCTCCCGGCGGCGAGCCAGGAATTCACAGGCTGATGAACCGCTCGACAGGCCTGCTAATGAAATTAGCAGCAGCCCCGTGATTAATTCCAGTGAGCGGGACGGGCAGATGTTGGGGAGAGGCACAGAGTGGAGCAGCTGCGCTGGTGGGCTGCTGAAACTCCCAGCAGAGTGGACACGGGGCACAGCAGGGACAGATTTGGCTGCTGCTGGTTTTACAGGTGGCTTTGGTCTGTACCTTTGGTCCTTTATGTAAGGCTCTCCTGGAGATGGGGAGCAGAGGGCTGCCAAGGGCTGCTCCTCAAAGCTGGCCTCCAGGAGGAAAAGCTGAGGGTGCCCACTGTGATGGTGTGTGATGGTATGTGATGGTGTGTGATGAGACTGTATGTGCCCACACACTGAGCACCTTGCAGAGACTTTGCCCATGCCCAGGACACATGGAATTGCCTTGCCCACATACTTGCAATTGCTCCCTTCTTTTAGACCTCTCCCACTGGAAAAAGAAAAGAAAAGAAAAGAAAAGAAAAGAAAAGAAAAGAAAAGAAAAGAAAAGAAAAGAAAAGAAAAGAAAAGAAAAGAAAAGAAAAGAAAAGAAAAGAAAAGAATCCCTCTGCAACAGAAGCTCTCTCAGCTGTGGGTGGTGGGTTGGGAGACACTGACTGATCAAATATATTTTGTCCTCCAGAGAGGTCAGACATGTGGTCCTCAGGCCTGGTGTGTCCTCACCAGGTAGTTGCCTCTTCCAGCACCCCTGAACCAGGGAAGCCCCTGACTTCTGCAGCAGCTGCTTTCTGCAGAACTGCTGCTACCAAAGGGTCTGTCCTCAGACCTCGCCTGGCTCTACCAGAGCTGGTAGCAGGAAGGCTGACGGATTCTTGTGTGAATCAGCCATTGTGTGGTACTGGGCTTTCTTTCTTCCTCCTCCTCTCTGAGCACTGCTTCCAGGAATGACATAATCACCTCTGGATGATTCTTAGAAGAAGGTCTCTCACCGGCCTCTGGGCAATGTAAGTACCCATTTCACAGCGGGGGTAATTGGGGAGAGCTTGCCAGGACACAGTGGTGATAACCTCTGCCTCCTGGCTGCCCCTACTTGTTGTTTTCCTTAGGATGGCCATAAAAAGGCCATTTTGGTGACTGTGAGCAAGACTCAAAATAACCTCTTTTCCTCAGGACAGCAGGGCTGGAGGCTTCAGCCCAGGAGACCATCTGACTTTGCCCCTTCTCCAGACATGTTAGGTCGGCAAGCTGCAAGAAGGGCTCATTTAACTTTGGACCTGACTTTGAGCCCAAGCCTGAAGTCTCTGAGTCCTGCAGCACAGCAGGCTCAACCTGGTGACAGTATCTGTTGTGGTGTGTGCAGTGCTGGGGAAAAGGGGTGAAACACAGGCCTTGGGGACAGCTGGCTGATGGCTCACTGGGATTCCTGGTGACTGTGGTTCTAGCAGGTGGCAGGGAAGGGGCAGCAGTAGATCTGATCATGGAGCTGCTGAACTTCATGATAGTCTTCTCCACTGGGCTCAGCCACTGCTGAGATGGGGTCTGGCTGTCTAGCCAAGACTTCAGTGATGCTTCAGTCTTGCTCTGTCTTCCTGTCTGCATTGTGTCTGTCTCACAGGCTCAGCTGGGCAGAAGTCTCTAGAAAATCAGGAAGGTTTGGAGGTACCTTCAAGCTCTCCAGCATGGGTCCTCCAAGCATACCCTAGATAGCTTTGTCTCCCCCCTCCAGCCCCTGCCTCCTCTGCCCCCAAGGGAACCAGGACTGCCTGCATGCTGCTGGTGCTGCCTTCCCAGGAGTGAGGCCCTGCATGCCGAGGGCTGCTGTGAGCAAGATTCCCACCAGTTCTCCAGGAATGGGGATGTGGAGGTGGTGTAGAAGGTCACCAGACTGTCATGCAGTTGTTCCCTGGAGGAGGTTGGCTCACTCGTGATCATTTTGGATGGTTCAGTTGCCCTTGTCCTCTCCCTGCCTCAAGGGCCATGTTTTCCTGGACCCGTTCCTGAACATTGGTCTTTTGGTCTCAATCACATGTCACGTTACATCTTCTGGACTAGAAGGTGGAGGAAAAGGGGGAAAATACAGCAGAGGCTGTATTGGGCTTATCCTTCCTGGAGCTAGATAAGGTCTGCAATAGAGAGTGAATCCCTCTGCCTGCCTGGCTGGGTTACCCGCAGTTGTAGCAGGACCTTTGATCTTCTCCAGCAGGTTGATCCCTGTATGAGGTATGGGATGGGGTGGGGGGCACTGGGGGAGAGGCAGCTGGCCCTTCTGGTGTCATGCTGTGCCCTAGGAGGAACTTCTGGGTGCTGTGCTGGGTGGGATTGTGTGTAATAGCTTGGGTAGGGCAGGCTGCTGGGAGGGAAAATGAGATAAAATGGAAGAAGCAGAGAAGGAGTCTATGAGTGTGTCTTCAATCCCTGGAGCTCAGAGGAAGCCCTGATAACTCACAAGGCAGAGGGGGAGGATCCTCACTGTGGTGTGGATGTAAGCCCTGCTGAGGAGGTGTCAGGGCAGTTGTGAAGGTACTTGGCTACTTTCCTGAGAAGTTTTTGGAGCATATCCAGAGCAAAGGTCCTCACCTGCAGGACCATCCTTGCTTCTGAATCTTCAGATGGTGACACTGTGCTTGGGTACACTTTGTAATGTAGGCCATGGTGGCATCTGCTTGTTGTGTATGACCAGAGGGATGGGGACCAGTCTTTCAGCCCCAGTTTCTGGCTCTTTTCTGACCCCATGGGCAGCTGTTGGCTGCTACAGAGGCCTGAGGGGTGGGGAGATGGTGACATGGGTAATGCGAAGCAAGAGAGAGCCAGTTTCTCACCTCATGGGTGTCTGTGGGTACTCCTACCTCTATCCATAGCTCAGTTGCTGCCTGACTAATGTCTAGATGCTCCTCACTTGCTTTGTCTCTTGAGACACAAAGTTTTTGCTCTTGTTGAGAAGTGGGGATTCACCTTCCCCTCCAGACAGACCCACATTGGCCAGCCACAGGCAGCCTCAGCCCCTGTCCTGTCCCAAGTACCTTCCTCACCTAATGAACTGCACACTTCTACTGAAAGAAACCTAGCCACAGCAGAGACCTGAGACCCTGGTGACAGGCTCCACCTCTCACCCTCCCATTCCCACGTGAGCCATAGGCACTGACGTTGGTGCTAACGCCCATCTTCTTGTAGCAGACAGCATTCCATGGTGCACAAAGCTGCTGAGCTGTGGACCATCCAGACTGGAGGTTTGCTGGCTCTAGACACTGTCCTGGTCTGCATGTGCCCGAGTCATGAAGACAACACATTCTGTGTGTTTGCTGGCACATGGGGAAGGTCAGAGAGCCCTGCAAGCTGTGAGCTCTGCTATTCCTGTCATGCCTTTTGACCACCTGCCATCAGCCAGTCTTCAAGATACATGGGGTATGCCAAGCTTCAGTGAGGGTTCACATGGACATGATGCAACAGGAGTTCTGCAGGCTTCTCTGGTAAAGAAAAGACCTGGTGTCTTGGGGGCAGTATGTTGTAGGAGCAGGACTGTTAGAGCAGAAGAGTCTTTCTCACTAGAAGAAATCACAGGGAGCAAGGGTACACCCCTCTGGAGCATTGCAGCCCTGCTCTCCTCTGTTCTTCTTCCAGGCTCCTCATCCCTCTTCTCCACCAGCTTACTCCAGATAGCTTTGAATGCCACATGAATCGATACCTTTAATTAGCTGCCATGCCTCATTTCTACTTTATTGCTTGGGTAAGCAATTAAAAGTGAGCCTGTTGTGGTGAACTGGGTAGGCTGTAAGCACAGGCTGTTTCTTGCCCTGGAGAGGGCTGGGAGGCTGCCAGGCACTGGGACAAGAGCTGGGGCTGGAGGGGGTTTAGGGGGTGGAGAGGAGGGGCATGCAGAGGCACTTGAGAAATGCCTGGCTTAGTTGGGGGGCAGCTGGGCAAAGTGCCCCTGCTTGGGATGAGGGCTCTGAGGCAACCCATCTCTGCAAGGTGGCCCAGCTCCTCTGTATCCCTCCACCTGGTTTTTGTGGTGGGAAAGCCCTGGACTGAGAAGGTGCAGCTCATGTGGGCACACAGAGAGTTTTTCCCAGTGTTAAGCAGCCCCACATGATGCCAGGTTTTGGGATTGCACAATGGGGCACTATCTGGGGGGCTGTCAGATCCATACCAGTCTTCAGGATGGTACCTGGCCCCAGGAGTGGAGAAACAGGTAATGAACCCAGCTTGGGGTTGGTGTGGGGCTGAGCTCTTGCTGGCAGATACCCTCAGCTCAGGCCTTTCTCAGCCCCAGCAGCTGCAGGATGATGTCTTCTGCTGCCAAAAGGTGTCCTGCTGGTCCCTACCTATGGAAGCAAAGGGGGTCCTTGCTGCTAATGGGGCTCAGCACGGTGTGGTACTCTCAGGAGCTGGTGTGAACCAGTAACATGCTGCTGACTGCATGGGCACAGAGATGCTTTCCCATGGGCAGACTCATCCTTTGCAGAGGTTTAAAGCCTCCCTGTACTGCCTCTGACCTGGGCTCCTCCTGGGGATGTGGCTCGGCTACTGGAGCATGGCTGATGTGAGCCAGCCCTGACCTCTGAGGGGTATCAGTGACAGTGAGTGTAAAGCTCTCTGCTTTTCCAGAGTGCTTTCATGTGCCAAGGCCACTAGCATGTGGCAGGGACTAGCTGTGAAGGAGCTTTCAGAAGTCACAGTGCCCACGGTGGGCGGTTGTGCCCGGAGGAGGGGAGTTCCTCTGTGCCCTGACCCACAAACGTCGCTTTGCAGTGGGGAGCGCTGCGAGGTGCCCTGCCCTGGGAAGGGTCTCTGGGAAGGGGGTGGTGTTGAGCCATCAGGAGGATGGCAGCACCCCCACATGCCATCCAACCCGGGAGGCAGGGCAGGACCGAGATGTGTTAGCTGAGCTGGGGGACATCATCTGCCAAAAGCCCAGCACACCTTCTTACACCAAACTGGGAACTTACTGCTAATCTGCTGAAAACCTCTAACTACATAACCAAAACTGCAACGAGGAGTTGTTGTTGTTAGTCCAGTTAAACTCATACCAGCACTGACAGCATACTGGTTTTGCAGTCAGTACTTACAAGCGCCGTCAGCAGCTGCGGCTGCAACCTGCTGAGCTATAAAAGCCAACACTTCCCCTCTGCCCTGGGCTTCCCCTCGGGTGCAGGCAGTGGGGGCACTGAGCACTCACCCTCNCGGAAGTGCAGGACCCTCCTTAGAGCTCTGCCAGCACAAACTGTGCCCTTCACCACGGAGGTTTAGTTCTCCTGCTGGAGTGCTCTTGGGGCCGGTGTCGTGCCGTCCAGCAGGCCCTATGCTCAGCCCTTTCCTCGCTGTTGCATGGTGTGAGTTCTCATTGAATCTGACTTGACTAAACCTGGTGCCTCGTGTGGACATCTGTAACATCTGATCTCTGATATTGCTGTCACCCCTGAGAGGGGTTTGGCTCGGTCCATGAGGTGTGGGTAGCCCTGGGGTCTTCTGCATAGTCCATCTTTGAGGCTTGGGCTCGTAATGCTGCCACTGCTGCTCATTATGTGGCCTTAGGTAGTTCACCCTCTCCTCAACTAAGGGCTTTTTTTGATCATTTGCTTGTATCACAGTTATGAATAGCAGGTGCTGTATGTCACAATGAGCTTTCCCTACTCTGGCTGCTCTGGAGGAGCAGTCTGCCAGTACCTCAAGGGGGCCTACAAGAAAGATGGGGAGAGGCTGTTCAGTAGGGCCTGTTGTGACAGGACAAGGGGTGATGGTTTCAAAATGGAGGGAGGGAGATTTAGATTGGAGATTAGAAAAAAGTTCTTTCCTGTGAGAGTGGTGGAGCACTGGAACAGGTTGCCCAGGGAGGTGGTGGATGCCCCTGGATCCCTGGAGACGTTCAAGGCCAGGTTGGATGAGGCCCTGAGCAAGCTGATCTAGTTGGGGGTGTCCCTGCTTCTTGCAGGGGGGTTGGACTAGATAACCCCTGGGAGTCCCTGCCAACTCCAGCCATTCTATGATTCTATGATACTCCTCCCCTCCCCTGGTGGTCCCCACTCCCTCCTACCTGTTCTCTGGTACCCTGGCTGATGGCTGTCTCAAGCCCCTGGGACACCCTTTGCATCCTCAGTGAACTCATGAACTGTCACTACAGGAAAGACATTGAGGTGCTGGAGCATGCCCAGGGAAGGGCAACAAGGCTGGGGAGGGGACTGGAGAATTAATGTTATGAGGAGCAGCTGAGGGAGCTGGGGGTGTTTAGTGTGGAGAAGAGGAGGCTGAGGGGAGACCTAATTGGTTCCTATAACCCCCTGAAAAGAGGTTGAGGAGAGGTGGGGTCTGACCTTTTGTCCCTAGTGAGAAGTGATAGGATGAGGAAGTGGCCCCAAGTTACACCAAGGGAGGTTTAGGTTGAATATCAGGAAAAACTTCCCAGAGAGGGGTGTCAGGCATTGGAACAGGCTGCCCAGGGAGGTGGTGGTGTCACCATCCCTGGAGGGATTTAAAAGACTCTTAGATGTGGTGCTGAGGGACATGCTTTAGTAATGGATGGCAGTTTGGGGTGGTGGTTAGACTTGACCTAAAGGGTCCCTTCCAGCCAAGACAATTCTATGATTCTATAAATTGCAGAGCCCAGGCATGGCTTATGCCCATCTTCCAGCTCTGCCTTGTTCTGATGCTGTCTGGTTTTTGTTGGGTTTGTTTTTTGTTTTGATTGGGTTTTTTTTAATAGTGAACTGGCTTTGAAGGAAAAAGTCCATTAGAAAAGTAAAAAAAGCTGAATGCAAAACCTTGAATGTAGCCAGGAGGCAAAATGTGGCCTGACAGTTCCTTTGCCGTGTCAGAGCCTCTGAGTGATGGGTGCCAGTGGGCTGCTGTCTTTAAAAATGACCTTTTGTCAAAGACAAATCAAGGGAAAATGTCTCATGGAAAAAAAAAAAAATCCAAACCAGCAATTTATGGAAATCTTTCAACTGCAAAGCGGTGGCAAAGGTCCCCTGTAAATTGGCCTCAGCTTGATTGCTTTCTGTCAGACATGAAGGGCAGAGCTTGTGCTTCCTGTGAGAACTCAGACTTATGGACTTGTTTGCATGGAGTAGTTGGCTCTTAGTTCTTTTCCTTCCTCCAACCTTGGTCTCAGACCAAGAGGATGGTGGTGGCCTCCTGCTGATACCTCAGGCTGAGATGTTCCCTAGCGGCTCGTGCACCAGCTCAGGTTCAGAATGAACTCCAGGGAAGCAGCTCTGCAGAGAAGGACCTGGAGATCCTGGTGCACAAGAAATGATCCATGAGCCAGCATTGGGCACTCCTGGCCAAGGAGGCCAAAGGTATCCAGGGGAGCATCAAGAAGAGTGTGGCCAGCAGGTTGAGGGAAGTTCTCCTCCCTCTCCACTCTGCCCTTGTGAGGGCACTTCTGAAGTTCTGTGTCCAGTTCTGGGCTTCCCAGTTCAAGAGATACAAGGAGCTACTGAAGAGAGTCCAGTGAAGGGCTACGAGGATGATCAGGGGACTGGGGATTCCTGGGGATTTTCCAAGGCTGCAGTCTCACTCAGGAAGGGCACTGGCATTTCTCCTGGCTTGCCAGGTAAGTCTGCACTGTATTTGCTTAGCTTTTCCTAGGGAACAACAGGGCATTTCAGTTACAAGCCATCTTTAGGAAAACTGCAGTAGACACAGGAGACAGTTGCTGAAGATCCAGACCTACCTTCTGGCCAGGGTCTGGGTTTCAAACCCCCACCTTGTCCATCACACAAAGCTGTGTGGCTGCTGGTGAGTTTGAGCTTCTGACAGTGCTCCAAACCCAGCTCTCAGCAGAGGGTGAGATGGTCTCTATCTGCCACCCTTCACAACAGATAGACATCCCAGTGGGTTTGGATTTCATTCTTGATATGTTCTGTGGACACTAAACATGTGCTTCAGTGGTGTCCAGAGATGGGGCCTCCAGCGTGCTTGGTCCCACTGAAAAGCATGAAAACATGGACCATGTCCCTCTGTGAGCATCAGCCCTGCCAAGCCCTGGGGGAAGGATGCTTGAGAAATCCGGGCATCCTTCAGCCTAAGCCCTCTGAAAACCAGCTGTCTGCTGAGCAAGGAAGGACTTCATTCACCTACCATGAGACAGAGAATCCTTCTCCTTCCCCTTGTTCTGCTTGCCACAGCATGGCCCACATTAACAATAATGAGTTAATGAACCAGGGTAAATGATAGGGCTTTGTTCTTGGTCTCCTTTGCTATTTTTTTCCCAGTTCACCTTTAAGGACATAAAAGGTGAAAGCAATCCAGGAGCAGCTCTGAGGGCACACCTCGGTCCTCCCCCTTTTCTGCCTTCCTTTTCCCCTTCCATCTGCCTGATCCAGCCAGCACAGAGAGCTGAAACTGCTGTCAAAGACACCCTTATCTCCAAGGGTATGGCTGGAGTTCTGAATTCAGAGACTGCATTAGGATTGAGGTTCTGACTGATGTTCCCCAACAAGCTGTGTCGCAGCAGGAGTTGCCAGGCAGAGGGTCCAGCACTGCACATCAGGTGGCTGCTGCCGTGTTTGTATTCATCCACCTCCCAGGCACAGTCAAGGGGCTGCTCCAGCCCTGCCAGGCACTGGTGGGGGGGGTGATTCTCCTTGTCAGAAAACATCTCTCTGCTCTGGGCTGCTTATCTCCCACCCCTGCCCAGGAGCTGGCTGGACACCATAGGCTGCCACGCTCCCTTGCTCGGTGTCCCTCCTCGCTGAGGAAGGGGAAATGGGAAAAAGAAGGCTGACACCAGCTATAGATTGTAGAACAGGACAGGTTTACTGTGGTAAATCGAGTGACAGGCAGAAATAAGCAGAAAAGAATTAGATGGATAGATAAGAATGAGGGATCAATAAACCGAGACTAAAGATAGCAAGAAAGATGCGCTGAGGGCCGTGGGCAGAGAAATAGATGTTGCAGCCAGAAAGATCCTCGAATAAGAGAAACATCAAATGAGAGAGATGGAGCTTAGAGAAGGGTCATTTTAAGTGCACTTCACTGCTGGGCCAGGATTATCCCAGACAATACATGTTTAATGCTTCCCATTTTCTCTCCGTGTTTTAAACCCCCCGGAGCGGTGGGATGGGAGCGGCCCCACTCTCGGCTGCTGGGTTCAGACCTCCGTGGTAGAGTCAGCCCCGTGTGTGGTGTGAGATAATCCCCTCCCAGGCACCAGCCTAACCAGTGGAAGGCTGCTGGGAGCAGTCTCATGGAGCCAGCACACAACTGCTGCTCTTACAGTCTCTTTACAGCCATGGGCCACATTCCTTCTTCTCTCTGGGCAGTTGATGAAACCTGTGGAATGCTGATGGTAACACAAGTCCCTTCTTCTCTTCAAGTGTCCCAGGAGGCCCAGCTAGAGCAGGCATTCCCCTCAGGGAACTGTGATGGCCAGTGATAGAACAAGGGGAAATGGTTCCAAACTGGAACATAGAAAGTTCCAGCTTAATATAAGGAGGAACTTTTTCACAGTGAGAGTGACAGATCACTGGAACAGGCTGCCCAGAGAGGTTGTGGAGTCTCCTTCTCTGGAGACATTCCAGACCAATCTGGCCATGTTCCTGTGTGATCTACTCTAGATGATCCTGCTCAGGCAGGGGGTTGGACTGGATGGTCTTTCAGGGTCTCTTCCAGCTCTTAATAAACTGTGATGAGGCATCTTCTCTGGCTCTGCAGGCTTCCTTCACAAACATCTCCTCCACAGAGCCTCCAGCTCTGGTGACCTGTAAGCTGCCTGCTGGACAGAAGAGAATGGTGGTGGGTGGGGGCAAGTGACAGGGTGCCATGCTTCGCAGAGGTGGGCTTCTCTCTGCTTCCATGGAGTGAAAGCAGGGGAATGACTGGTACTGGTGCTGCTCTGGAAGAGCCCATGGTCCCTGTGACAGGGGAATGGGGGACCAAACTCCTCTTTCGTGCCAAGCAAGGTTTGCAGAGATGTTTAGGAGAGGTGATAAAGGCAGGTGAGTCCTTTCTTTGCCACAGCTTGGGAAGTTTGGGGAAGCCTCCAGCTCCTGGTGTCTGTTGGAGGCTTGGGCATCCACCCGAGGCATGCCAGCATTTCACAGTCACTGTCCCTGGAGCCCTGCACCCCAGCTGGTGTCTCTGCAACCTAGCAGGGCTGAAAAGCCAGGAGAAATCGGAGGGGTTCATCTGCTCCAAGCCTGACTTGAAAAGAGAGAGGGCAGACGAGAGCCCGAGGGTCCGATTTACCCGAGTAAGGTCCGATTTATCCATCACTGGGAAGGTGTCTCTGATCAGGGATAAGAGCAGGGGATGGGATGAGTTGAGGGAGGAGGGTGAGCCTGTCCTGCCTGGGAGATGCCTTCCTCCCCATCTGCCTCGGGTTTGCCCCGGCACAGCCCTTCCCGAGGGAGGTGTCCATGCCCGCAGTGCTCTGCTCAACAGGCTCCGGCGCACCGGCGCGCTGGAGCCGTTTATCGGTCCCGATGTATATTTAATGCACAAGTGGTGAGCAGTGCTTGCAGACAGGGGGGCTGGGGAGGCTCTGCCGTGGCCGTTAACAGCCTTGCATTAATTATGATAGCATAAATAATTCACGGGGCTAATAACAAAGGCTTGTTTTGAACCGTTAGGGAAATCCCAGCTTGCTCCTGGAAGCGGGGGCGGGAGGGGGGTGGGAAAGCAATGTCTGGCTCTGCTGCTGAGCCAAGGGGACAGTGGGATCTGCTGGGGACACTGAGCTGGCTGTCGGGGGATAGGTACCCCTGGGTGCTCCTGGCTCTCCCCAGCACCTGACAGTGGGTAGAGAAAACCTGGGGTGACAAGGGCAGCCCCAGGCATTTGTTTTCCTGCTTCTCGTGTTCCCCTGTGCTCCCTGCATTGAGCATCTCTGTAACCCTGCTCCTGATCACTCCACCCCTACTCCTTCTCCCACCTGATGCCAAAGGTGGCCTGATGTTTGCCTTTCCACCTTGCTGGGGGAAGCATGTGGACCCCGAGGTCTGCAAGGGCATTGGTCCCATGGGAATGCTCCCTGTTCCTACCTGCCCCTACCTGGCAGCTTTGTGGTTGTCCTGTATCTCCTATGCCTTTCCCTCAAGCCATTCCTTCTTCCTTTCTCCCCATAGCCTGCTCTTTCACTTCTTCAAACATAAATACAGATGTTTTCTTGTGCCACTATTCTCCTTCAGCTTAAGTAGTTCCTCCCCACCCTGGTGTTTACCCTGCAGGTATATTTATAGAGACAAAAATCACATCACTACCAGTTTGCTTCCCCAGAGCTGAACAGGCTATGTTCTTCCATACTGCTTTAAGACCTTCCTCTTACATGGGAGCCCTTCTCTGCTCCTTTTTGACCTTCTGCTCAGGCAGGGGGTTGGACTGGATGATCTTTCAAGGTCCCTTCCAACTCCTGACACTCTGTGGTTCTGTGATCCTTTAATGTGGATCACCTTCTGGCTTAGCTACCATGTGGGGTGTGACTCTGGTGTAAGAGTCAGTCCAAAAACCAAGACTGTCTCAACACTGTAATCAAAGACTTTGATAATGAGGCACCCCAAAACTTCACATTCCAAGGCTCAGCATTTACAAACCATCCTGTGTCCACTTGAAGGGGACTGTGGCACCTGGGCAAATAAATAGGAGATTTCTCCTTCCCAGCCCTGGTCCTTTGTGGGGGCTGATTTCATTACTCTGGGTATTCACATCCCAACAGAAACTTAAACTGGAGTGATACAGGACATGAGTCCTACCCCAGTCCTACCAGACCAGAGCAGGCAGCCTCAGAATAGCTGAGTAGTCCAAATGGGCATCCAGAGTAAGCTGAAGGCTGGTGATCCCCACACATCACCATGTACATCCTGGATCCTGCCATAACCTAAAAGGAAACCAAGGGGAAGAAGTAATGATCTCATTTTCTTCAGGGAAAACAACAGCAGGAACTTGTGTGGTGCCACCTCTCCAGTTTGTTGATGCTGATGGGTATTTGTGAGAGTCTAACCAGTGCCCCACAGACTGCTGTGAGTGGAATTCCTCCTCTAGGTGTGTATTCCTCTCTCCTGGGGTCCCATCACACTCGTGGTTTATCAAGGTTTTTGTAGACTCAGAGACTTTGATCATTTTCTTCCTTGGCCCTTCCCGTCCCATGAGCCCTTGATGGGCAGTGGGAAGAGCTATTCCCAACCCCGTTTTCACAAGCCTGAGCTCTGCACCCCTTACTCTCCCTCTTGGTAGTCTTCTACTGTCTTCTGCTGGGTGAGGAGTTGTGCACCCTCCATCTGCTCCCACTGCCTCCTGGCTTTGTACTAGCATCAAAATACATCAGTGTGAGGTCACGAATGGAAAAACTGTCACAGGTCACAGACCTGCTCTGCAGGGAGCTCTGCTGGTAGCTTCCCTCCAGGCTCATTCTTCCCATTCTGGGACTCACTTCTGGCTGGTTTTGGGTTCTCCCACTCCCTACTTGGTCACCATCTCCCAAGGAGCACCAACACCAGGCCAGCAAGAGAGGTGAAGCCGCTCTATTCCCTTTGTGTTTCTCTTTCAAGAGAGTTATCACAGGATGACAAACCCACTATGTATCTTAATCCCTATTTCCAGTGTGTCTATGATGTTCATCACCATTTTCTTCCTACTCCTCTTTTGCAGCCCGATCTGCTGAGATAGCACAAGGATCAGAGAGCATCTAAAAACAGGGGGTGCATTTGCATGGATAAACAGCCACCCTTGGACTCTTCCCATCCCAGGTGAGATGTTTCAGAGGAGACCAGGACAGCCCCAAGCCCCACCACTGTTGACACTGCAGAATGCAGCACATTGCACCTAGGAAGTGGCTGTTTGAAGAGAGGAGTGAAGCTCAGCTCCAAAGCCCTTACACCCAGTGAGTGGGTGTTTACACAGGGGACAGCGTGCTCACCTGGCACTTAGGGGACAAAACCAGTGTTTGCCCAGGTAAGTGCAGATCCTGAGCCCAGGTTTTGTGTTGGGTGAGTGGCTTTGGAGGTTACACACGGGGAGGCACTGCTTGAGTGAGGAGGAGGGTTAAGTGTCCTGCTCTGCACATCTGAAGGCAAAGCAGACTCTGGAAGAGCTGCTCCTGGTTTCTCCCTGGGCACCTGCTCTGAATCACAGAATCACAGAATCACAGAATCACAGAATCACAGAATATTGGGAGCTGGAGGAGACCCTGAAAGACCATCCAGTCCAACCCCCTGCCTGAGCAGGATCATCTAGAGTAGATCACACAGGAACGTGTCCAGATTGGTCTGGAATGTCTCCAGAGAAGGAGACTCCACAACCTCTCTGGGCAGCCTGTTCCAGTGATCTGTCACCCTCACAGGGAAAAAGTTCCTCCTTATATTAAGCTGGAACTTTCTATGTTCCGGTTTGGAACCATTTCCCCTTGTTCTATCACTGGCCATCACTGAGAAGAGCCTGGATCCATCCTCCTGACACTCACCCTTGACATATTTATAAACATTAATGAGGTCACCCCTCAGTCTCCTCTTCTCCACGCTCAAGAGACCCAGCTCCCTCAACCTGAAGATGGAGCTGGGTGAAGGGCTGGTCGGCTGCATTCACAACCAAAACATGGCCGGGTGAGGTGGGACCCAATCTCATCTCTCAAGGGTTAAAGGGCATAAAGAATCTGCTGGTGAATTTGCTTTTAATGTTATTTTTATTAGACAAATTCTCTCCCTCTTTTTGTCATCCCATCAGAACTTTGTGAAGAAAGCACCAGCTGGATTTCCTCTCCTCTCCATTTTAATCAAATGAAGACACTTTAACACGCCCAAATTCTCATCACACTCCACTGCGTCTTTGGAGACAGTTTTGGGGCTGGCACCTGGGATTAATTGCAGTGCTCCCCATGTCCCTGAGGGCAGCTCATACCTCTCTGCATTCGGTGGTGGTAAGATGTGGCCGCAGATGCTCTGACAGGAGAACAGACATCCCCTACTGTGGTGGTAGCAGCTCTGGCTGAGTGCTTCTCCCATGGCATGGGGAGCAGGAAAAGAGGGAGAGACTGGAAATTTGGGTGGATTTTTGGGGTGAGGTGGGCTAATGGACGTGTTGTGTGAGGTAGGGCAGGACCTGCAGCAGTGGGGATGCATCCCAAGGAGATGCTCTGCTGCTGATGGGAAGGGTTCATGCTGGGAGCACTATGAGGTGGCATGGCCAGCGGGGCAGACAAATTGCCCATTGCACTGCAGCCATCATTCTAACTCCAGAGAGCATTAACTGCCAGGCTGTTAGGAAAGGGAGTACCCAACAGCTCCATGAGAGCTGGGTAGTGTGACAAGGCAGCCTGCTGTCTCCTTGTCCCTAAACATGGAAATCACTGCGGTCCTGAGGGAGATCAGCACCTTCCAGGAGCCCAAAGCCCCCATCCACTCTGCCAGCCACCCCTCTCACCCATGGCAGTGCCTGAGAGGTGTGTGTGCCTTTGCAGGGAGTGTGTGGGGGTCACATGCAGGGCTGGGAATACCTGTCCCAGCCAGCCAGGTGAGTTTGAGTAGGCTTTTGTTGCAGCAAACATGGGTTACTGTGGGGATCAGAGGGAGCTGATTGCCAAAGCGGCTGTGATGAAGACTGCTGTTGTGGTTCCCTTGCTGGAGCTTGTGGGCTGGAGAGGAGGAGGCAAAGCAAAATATTTATACCATAAAACGTGCACTTTATTTTGAGCTGAAGCTTGGGCAGCATCCCAGCCTCTCCATATGGGCTTGTAGACATTGCTTACCTGATTTCTTTCTCACCCAGGGAGAGCACGAAGTGGCTGCTTGGTTGCAGAGACGGAGACAGGCAGCTCCCATGGTCAGACTCGGGGGATGTGAGGGCTGCTGTGGCTGCTGGGACAGGGGAAGCCCTGTCCCCTTTTGCCCTGGTGTCCCTGGATGGAATCTGGAGTTTCCTTCCTTGATGTCAATGCTGGCCCGTGGAAGGTGGCAGTGACCCATCTCATATGGACCCCAGGCTCAGGGGAAGGCTCCTGGATTTGCCCTGTTGCTGCTGAGTTCACACTTCCCAAGTCCTTGCCATGAAAGCTCTGCACACTGGTCCTGTCAGCCCAGCCTGCAGGTTTGCCAAGCTGTGTGAGGAGCTGGAGGCTGGGATGGAGGGGAGGGCACGTGTGAGGTGCAGGCAGAGCAGTGTGTGTGCACCCCACCCAGCACAGGCTCAGTGGCACCCATGAGACGGAGAGACGGATGAGTAGCTTGGGGAGGGGGCAGAGGCTTTGTACACCTTGTGCCGGTGGAGAAAGGACCTTCTGGATCTGGCCTTCTCCAGCCCTGGGAAGCTGCTGTGGGGCTGTGTCCTCTTCCCTGTGATTGGGACAAGGGGACACAGCAGCAGCTGGGCTGGAAGTGCAGCACTGTTAATCGAGGCAGCGGCAGCGAGGGTGTGCAGGGCTGCGGTGTGTGTCACTGCTCAGGACTGGCAGGACAGTCCCTCTGTCTGTCAAAAGACAGAGGGAGTCCCTCTGTCCCTCAAAAGACTCTGTAGACAAGTCTTTTGAGGCTTTAAGCTGAGTCTTTTGGTGTATCCTCACATGGGCTACAGCAGCCTGGTGGTGTCCTGACCCTCCTTGGTCTTTGGAAGAGATGATGTTCCTCTCTCCAGTCACTCCTGTGTTATTTTACCTCCCTCCCTTCGCGGCTGGCCGGGAGCTGTCCCGCTGTGACTGTGGCCAGCGATGTGCTGCCCTAACCAACCCGGGAAGCTCAGGCAGG
>VXBZ01001506.1:62534-86705 GCA_013399135.1 Heliornis fulica
GGGTTGGGGGGGGGCTACTTTTCCGATTATGCAGCGGAACGGCAGCGTTAAATCTTCCAACCTGTCCACCGGAGACAGCCTCTCTCATCCTCCCTCTGACAAGATTTAAGATGGTCACGGATAACTGGCTTTCATTAGCGCTCTGCTCATAAATCCTCCTGTTATCCTGTGCGGGGCGGGCTCCTGCCCTCACCCACGCCGCGGCCGCTCTCTGCCACCAGCCGCGTGTAACCTCCCCCACGCTCCCTGCCCATCCCCACCGCCCCCACACTTCCACATGGAAGTACCACACTTGGTACCTCGTCCCCCAAACCCGTATCCTCTGCCACGGGGCCAAACTCCCAGTGGGTGCAAGAGCACTGGCCGGGCAGTTTAATTTTCTGTTGCTGGTGTGGGTTCCCCCTGCTCCTCCACCCGTGCATCTAACACCCGATGCCAACGAATTCCATCCCTCCAGGCACCGCTCTCACGGCTCCCACCCTGCTGGGGCTGGTCAGCCAGGCAGGGCGCGACCCAGCCCTTCGTTTTGAATGACATCCTTCCAATTCCCAGCTCGTTTGTGACGTGCTGTTGGCTCTGGATGCCCAGGGGTATCGATCAGACCGTTTAGGGAGTGAGTGAGTGCTCTTCCCGTATCAAGTTCTCATGCAAGATGCATTTCTGTGCCACAAGAGCTGCACTGTTAAACTGAAGGAGCGAGAGAAGCCTCCACATCAACCCAGACCTTATGTCCTACACCTCTAATTGCCTGTGTGTAGAGGTGGCAAATAAAAACTCTTCAAGGCTTCTCATTTCATTTTTAAGAGCATTGCTTTCTGCCCTTTGGCCCTAAATGGAGGCTGATAAAGGTTTCTTTGGAGTATACAGAGAAGACCATAACAGTTTCCTCATCCCTTGAGAGCATGCTAACCCCACTCTGTTCTATAAGGAGCGTGGTATGGACTAGTGATGTGACTTTTACTGCCACAGGGACTGACTCAGTGCAAAACATCGTACAGGTTTGCGAGGGTGAAGATTCTGACTTTGGTTTCTAGGCACTGGGATGTAAAGGTGGCAGTAAAACCCCCACAGCCCCTCCCAGAGTCAGCTTTGGAAAAGCAGTGCTGACCATGGGGCTGATGCATTGTTGTGGTTTTGCCCCTGCCAGCAGCTGGCCACCAGGCAGTCACTCACTCACTTCCCACCCCCTGCCCCCAGGGAGGAAGAATGGGAGGGGAGGAAGCAGAGAGAAAAAAAAAACTCAGAGCTGTCCTGAAGCTGGACCATCCCAAAACTGCCCATCCTGGAGCTGTGTGTCCCTCACACACCAGACCCATTTATGCTGAGCATGATGTCATGGTATGGAATACCCTCTTCTGTTAGTCCAGGTCTCCTGTCCTGTTGTGTCCCCTCCCAGCTCCTGGGTGCCCCCCACCTTCTCATTAGCAGGGCAGCATGAGAAACTGGAAAGCCCTTGACTGCTTGGCAACAACTAAAACATCAGTGTGTCACCAGCATTGATCCCAAATCCCCCATGAATCACTGCACCAGTTGCTAGAAGGAAAATCAACTGAATCCTAGAGAACCTGGGACACACGTCTCAGCTGCCACTGACCTTGTAACAGGATGGGGAGAGTATGTAGGAGGGCTTCCCTCTCAGGACACGAGGGAGAGCATGGGTGGTGGTGGGACCTCTCATCCCTGATACATTTGTGGTGAATCAAAGCTTGTTTCCCAGGAGAACACCTGGGTCAGTTTGCAGCCAGGTTTAATAGCTCTGGTGATCGAAAGGGATGAGTGGGATTGCCTGGTTGTGGGCTTGCAGCTGATCCTGAGGGTGCTTCTCCATCCAAGAAGCTGCCAGATTTAAAGAGGGGGGTGAAGGAGGTGCTGGAGGGGTTAGAATGAAATACAGAGTAGCTGAAGAAAACAGAAAACACCCACAGCTTCAGGAATGCCAGCCAGGGGTTGATTAGCACTGGCTGCTAGCGACAGATCATAATGGGATGCTGAAGCTCAGGGTCACTTAGGGGGAGGTGGTATGAAACAGCCATGAATCAAGGAGAGTGGTTCCAGAGAGGGGCTGGTGTGGGAAATGCAGAGAGCCATGGCCAACGCTTTGGGATGCTGTCCTAGAAGCAAGGCCAGTGCTGGCAGAAAGTGTGTGAGGCCACTGATGGCTGAAATGCAACCGAGGATGGGAGCCAGTGGAAGGAAGAGCTGCTAAGCACCGGGTTTGGTGCAGCCAGGTGAGGAGATCCCAGGAGCTCTTGTGGGGCAGACCACCCTCCCTGGCCTCAGTGGGGAATACAGAGTTCACCCACTTGGCTCACAGCCACTCCTGACAAAATATTTGCTGTTGGGGTAGAGACAGCTGCCAGCCAGATCTGGGTTGGCCTGGACATGCCTGTAGTGGCCAAACAGCCACAGGAGGTGGAGCCAGGCTTGCTCACCATCTGGCTGAGCTAGTGGCAGGGCTACAACACTGGCTCCAAAGGGAGCTGAGCCTCATGCCCATGCCAGGGTAGAGCATCTGGGTGTGGTTGTCCCCCCTGGCCAGGCCATGAAGCAGCAGGGAAGCCCCATCCCACCACCAGTGGCACAGATAGTGGCAATTGCATCTGGCACCACTGCTCTGCCAGGCCACTGTCAGCTGAGCAGGGATCTGGTTGAGATGCCAGGCTGAAAATGGAGAGGAGTCCTGCACTCTGTGGCTGCCAGTTTGGAAGGAAAACATTGATCCTGGGCCAGTTTTCCAGTCCATTTGGTTTTTCTGTGGCTTGGTGGGGACATTAATGGCAGGCAATATGTGCCAAGTTGAGCATCATCACATCCCCTTGTGGAGAGGCTGATGATGAGAAGTTCTCAGGTGTGAACACCACAACAATCATTAGCTGAAGTCACAGAGAGAAGTCCATCTGCAGTGAGAAACAGCCAGTGTTCACTGGAGGACTGTGCAGCCTGGTCCATCCCTAGCCCTGGCCAGGGCTGTTTGAGTTCAAGACAGAGGATTTGATTTGTGGACTGTGGGAGTTGGGGGAGAAACCACTTCTGCAAACAGAGTCTGCCTTGCTGAGCTCCAGGTGTGCTGTTGCCTTTGGCTGTGCATCCCCAGGATGATGGTGAGTATCCCAGGGGCAGCAGAGCAAGAGCTGCACATCTCCAGGCTGCCCCAGTCCAGCCCCAGGCTCGCTCTGCTCCCAGAAAATGAACTTTAAACAGGGGATGTTTTTCCTCTGCACTTGCCTGCTCACTGACTCGATTTCCAATCACATCACTGCAGGTCTTAAGCAAAGGCTCCTCCATTAATCCCCCTGAAGATGCTCATCAGAGAAAGCCTTGTTTTTGCATGGCTGTGCCTTACACTTGTTAGGGGAGCAGCAGCAGCTGTGGTGGAATAATCATTCTCGTTAACTCATCTTTGTACCTTTCTTCTGCCTGATGAAACCTTCTGTCCAAAACTCAGCCCTGAGGGCTGCTCAAAACCAAAGCAGGCAAAATGAGCTAAGAAAGCAGGAAAGCAGAGACAGGACCAGGGAGGCTGCAAACTCCTCCATCTCCTTGTCCCACAGAGGGTGTTTAGAGGGAGACTGTGCTCCATTTCCCAGGCACTGCTGGGCCTGAGAGGATGGAGACAGCTGCACAAGCCTCCAGAGCATGGCCCATGTCACCACCTCTGCCACCCCTTCATCCTTCCACCTCGTCATGAGGGTGGAGCAGAGACCTCATTACCACTGCCCCTATGCTGGCCTGCTTCCATCCAGATCATTTGGGGACAGGTTTCTTTTAAGATGACTCTTGCAAATCAAGTGTGACCTTAATTTTCAGAATATGCTGTTTTGTGATACTTCTTACATCCCAGAACCCGTGGGCCCATTGCAAGGGCACTCTCAGGCTCTGGCCCCAGCTGTGGGTCAACACCCCAAGGTTGTAGTCCTGGTTCTGCTGCTGGTTTCAATGACATAAATGATGTGGCATCCCAAGTCCCTCTGACTCCTGCAAACAAGAGGCCAGTTGCTTGGCCATGCTTAGTGGTGCCACCAAGTCAGCAGCCATCAGATAATAACATTGGATAAAGGGTTTCACAGTTAGTTCCTGAACCCAAGTTTTAGTACATCCAGTGTGGCACTTGGGGACTGTCAGGCATCTGGAGCTCTCACAGACCTGTTGAGACCAGTCCTGGTCACTGTATTGCCACTTCCCAACAGTCCTTTGCTTCCTGCTGTCCCCAAGACCCTCCCAGCCTGCCTGGAGCACCTCCAGGTCCAGCATTCAAAGGAGGGAACTGCATGTGTTCTGCTGCCATGTCTGCCCACAGCCAGTGAAAAACTCAAACAGGCAGATGCAGGGGGAGGCTTGGGGCAGGAAGGAGTGGTCCTTCCTCTGAGGAAGGCTCCAGGGACCAGGAGCAGAGAAAATAAGAGAGTCACCAAGGCTCCATGTGGGACAGAAATGGTGGGATTGTGGGTTGTGTTTCTGTCTGTGAGCCAGAAATGCAAGGCTGAAGAATGCAATGACTCAAGGTTGAAGAAGATGTGGTCATGAGGGTGGTGGAGATAGCAAAGGGACTTGGGTGCCAGAGGGATCTCCATGAGATCTGCCAAATGACACTGTGACAGAAGTTGTGAGGTGTTGGGATTGGTTTGTGATGTAGCCAGAAGGACTCTCCTGCTGCCACACTGCAAAGGCCTCAGCCTTTCAGGGAAGCAGCTTCCCTGGCAGTCCCATCATGAGATGAAGAGGTATCTGCCCCCTTCTGTTCCTCTCACCCTGTATCTCTGGGACACTGAGCAGTTCTGACTTTTATTTGGCCAGCTGTCTCCTGCTGACAAGGAGCACACAGCCGGGCAGGGTGCAGAGGGAGAAGCTGTAGATTACTCTTAATTGACTAGAACAGAGGAAGCTGACCTTCAGAGAACAAAGCCATGAATCTTCAGACAATGGAGTGAGTGCCACATCTATTTATTGTCCTCTGGCTTTAAAGCCCTGACCTCCACCACCCTTCTCCTGCTCTTGCAAGTGAGGGTCTGCTGGGCAAAGCCTTGATTTACAGGTGTCTCCCAGTTACAAGGTATGAGGACACATGAGCTTTCAGGAACTTCTTCCCTGCAAGCTGCTCATAGCTAATGGGCAAGAGGGAGAGCAAACAGACATGGAAACAACACAGGAATAGATGGAGGCACAGAGTCTTCACCAAGGTTTTCTCTAGCCTTCCCTGGAACAAAGAAAATCTCTCCAAGACCAAGAATCTCATTAAAAAGCTCTCAAGGAACCTGCTTTTTTTTTTAATTATTCAGGGTGGTGCCTCCATAGTTCAGTTTGGGGAAAGGCCTTTCAAAAGGAGACAGAAGTTGAACAGGAAGAATTTTTTTTAAACCCTGGGTTGTGAGGAGAAACTGCCCTACAAACCTTGCAGTGCTCCATCACGAGGCAGCAGGGGGTAAGTGCCACCTCAATGGTGACCTAAAGGATCACAAATGTCTTGCTGTCTTTGAAACAGGGTACTGTGCTCCTTCCAGGCCAGAGGGAGATGGTACAACACCTGCCTTTTCCTCTGCTTGATCCAACCTCATCCTTGACATGACCAGGAGTGGTGGGCATGCCTACAGTCTGAGCATCACACTCTCTCCAGGAGCTGTGTGCACGTGTGGTTTCCTTGCTCCTGTTCTGCTCTGTCTTGGTGCTCATCTCTCCTCTCTGCTCTTCCTTGGAGGAGGAATGGATCCTGTGGAGTAAGGGAGAGAAGCCTCACCACGCTGCCTGGTGTCAGTGCATTGACAAATCATGTCTTCTGCAGAAGGAAGGCAAGATTTCCAGAGGGCGGCACTGCTGGCTTTGCTAGTAGGCAAAGACAACCTTCTGCCTGGCAGCTTCATCATTTGCCATCTGTAGAGTGTTAGGCAGGGAGAGATGGAGATCCTCAGATAGACCCTCTGGGTGGTATCTCCTCACAGAGCAGGCACCAGGAGTGAGCCAAGGAAACCTTGGGGTGACCTGCAGTGCTGGAGTGTCTTTTTACAGTCCTCTCCCAGCTCTGTCTCACCTTAGGCTGTTCCATGAAGTCCCTCAAGACACACGTGGAAGTGTTAGGGGTGATTTCTCAGGCCACTGAAGCTGTGCTTCAACTGATGAGCCCAGACATCCCCTGTGGAACATCTGATCACTCCCACATTTCCAGATTCCATGACCCCACAGCTCGGTGGTGCCCAAGGCTACCCCCATTTCCAAGCAGCACAGCCCCTGGGCCATTGTCTTTTCTAAAGCAGGCTTGTTGCCAGGCTGCCCTCCTGCCCTCACAACTCTCTTGCAGAGCAGATCCTCCTCCCTCCCACATCCATCCCGGCCCTTCCAGCCCTGAGCCCTGAGGACGGGATCGTGCACATGCAGAGCTGTGACTCAGCCTCGGGGAGCAGCAACGGGCTCCATGTGAGTGACAGGTGTCTCCGAAGCATCTGGTCCTGTGAACACAGGACTGACTCTGAGTGTCACTTCCCTCAGTCAGCCGAGGTGGCTTTGATCATGCCTAACTCATGTTGTGCAATCACACCGACCAGCACAGGCTCAGGCTGCGCATCAAAGAGGCTAATTAAAAGCCAGAGCCTTTGATGGGACAGAGTGTGGTAGGACGGGGTGTCGCTCCTGCAGGCACTGGGGACCAGCACTGCAGGGCTGCTCCCTGCAAGTGCTGGCTGGGATTGTGCCAGAAGGGTCCTGAGGAGGAGCCAGGAAGAGCGAAGCAGTTCGGTGCTTTGGGGCAGCACATAACACTCCCCTAGCTGGTGGGGTGCAAAGGTGCTTTTGGGTACTGCCATGCTGATTCCTTTTACCTCTGTGTCCTCTCCAGGAAAAAACCACAACTCTACAGTGGACCTGGAGAGGCTGGGCCAAATGGGTCCAACAGGAGCTTCTGTCCAGTGGCTCCTGCACAGAGGTAAAGCTGGTACCATCAAGAGATGAGGGCAGGAAACATCCCCTCTTAAAGCAGGAGGATCTACACGCAGTGGATGTGTGAAATTACTCCACTGACTGTGGGTATGGCCTGGATCACCTGTGGGTGGAAGGGAGCCATGGTGACAGGTGTCTCTGGTGTCACCTCTGCATAGGTGTGTGACACTGTGTACTGTGGAAGCCCGTTCTGCGGGGTGACAGACCAGATGTCAGGGTGAGAAGCAGGTGGGGGAGGTTTTGAGGCAACCTGAAGCCTGACCAGGCTGAGCTGAGAGAACAACAGGAGCTTTGGTGAAAGGCATCAGCTCATCACTACTGCAGCCTTACCTGGGTCACCAGTGTGGTGAGCTTGGGGGGGTCTCTAGGGAAGCTCTGCTAGGATAGCACCCTCCTCCCCCCATCCATGTTTTGATGTAAGTACTTCCAGCTGCTGGGAAACTGCATGTTCTCTCCTAAGAAAGAGCACTAAGGCCTTTTTCATCGGTCCTAGACAGAAACAGAGGCAAAACCTCCAGGGTTCAAACTCTTGTACTACATTAGTGCAGCTCAGGGGGAAGGAGAGAAGTGTAGATGTCATAGCATGATAAAACATTTTCCCTGGCTGGGTGACACGCTCCCTACACTACCAAACATCTGGTGTTACAGCTGGCAGAGGATGGTGTCCATAGAAGGCACATTGTCTGGCTGTGCAGAGATAAGGGAAAGCAATTGTGCAGAAAGGTGAGCAAAGGGATCAGCCCTTCTAGGGATGAACCCTGGGTCCAGGGATCCCAGCTCCAGCCAGATACATGCACCATCGCTCCTGGCACTGGCCCTATGGACACCTTTCATTCACACTTTGGTATCCTTTATATTCTGATCCTGCAACACCTCGTGCTCAGAGGGACTGCTGTCCGTCTCTTCAGCTTGCCACAGTGTGTTGCAGAGAGGGTGTTGCAGAGGTTTCTGGCATCTGGATGCAGGGTCCAAACTCAGGTACTAACTGGCTCTTTTCTCCTGCTGTCACATCTCTCAGGTCCTGCTTACGCTGCCAGGTACAGCTCTGCCTTTGCAAGCGGGTTTAATGCTGCAGGACCTGGTTCCAGGTTGAGGGAGCTGGGTCTCTTCAGCTTGGAGGAGACTGAGGGGTGACCTCATTAATGTTTGTAAATATGTAAAGGGTGAGTGTCAGGAGGATGGATCCAGGCTCTTCTCAGTGATGACCAGTGATAGGACAAGGGGAAATGGGTCCAAACTGGAACATAGAAAGTTCCATCTAAATATAAGGAGGAATTTTTCCCTGTGAGGGTGACAGATCACTGGAACAGGCTGCCCAGAGAGGTTGTGGAGTCTCCTTCTCTGGAGACATTCAAGCCCAATCTGGACATGTTCCTGTGTGATCTACTCTAGATGATCCTGCTCAGACAGGGGGTTGGACTGGATGATCTTTCGAGGTCCCTTCCAACTCCTGACATTCTGTGATTCTGTGATACCTGGGGCTCATGCAAAGCACAGCCCTGAGGAGAAAAAAAGCATCTAAATCACCTCAGTGGTGTTGGATTCCCAGGGTGGTCAGCTCAAAGGACTGTGATGGGAGAGGGAGAAGGCAGGCTTGGACCTGGCTGATGGAGCTGCTCTGGGGCACGAGGTAGGCTGCAGCTCTGTGGTGTCTGCTTTTTGTGTGTGCCTTGGAGATCTGACACAGCCACTTATATGTGCTCAGCTACAGCCTGCTAGTGGGACTAGCAAGGGTCATCTTCCCCAGGGGCACTGGAGCAAGGCAGGGTGGTTGGAAGCATTGTGGGGATAGTTGGGAACTGAGAGTGGTGGGTACCGAGAGCTCAACCGTGATGAGACCCATCTGAGAAACTTGAATCCTGAAGATCTCTTTGGAGGTCATTCCACATCATCCTGATCCTCAGATGCCAGGCTGCATCTTCCTTGGCAGTGTGCTTCTGATACCAAATCTGTGCCCCAGGGTCCCCCTTCCCATCCTCCTGGCTGTGTTGCACACTGAATCACCCACAGAGGACGATCACCAGAGCACACCTCTTTGTGAGGGGGAATGTCTGAGGGAAACCAGTCTTGGATCCTGCTGCAAACCACTCCTCTTCAGTGGCTGCTGCTTACCTATTCCTCCCAGGCTTTTCACAGGTTTATACAAACTTCATAGTATAAATATGAATTAAATTGGGGACTTCTGGGTTAAATTCTCCAAATGGTTGTCATTTTAGTTCTTCCACTTGGGAATTCTGGAAGAATGCAGCCCCTAGCACACATTTAAATGATGAGAAAGTACAGGGAACTTTAAAATTGTTCCTACCTCTATTTCACTGGCCTCTTTTGGCCTTGAACATTTACAGAGAGGGTGTATCCACAACATCTCTGAGTAACCTTTTCTAGTACCTCACCACCCTCACAGTGAAGAATTTATTCCTTATACCTAACCTAAATTACTCTCAGTTTAAACCCATCACCCCTTGTCCTCTCACTCCATGCCCTTGTAACCAGTCCCTCTCCATCCTTCCTGTGGCCCCTTTAGGTACTGGAAGGCTGCTATAAATTCTCCCAGGAGCCTTCTCCAGGCTGGACAGCCCCAACTCTCTCAGCCTGTCTCCATAGTGTTTCAGCTCAGTTTATGGTTATACATGTTCACATAGTGACAGTGTTGGGTATTTTTTCCCTCTTGGATCTTGGTAGGGAGCAGGTGTGATCTCACATGACTGCAATCTTTTTGCAAGCAAAAAAGATGTTGTTCTCATTCCTGTTATGCTTTTTGCCTGTTATCTCAGTGCTGTTCAAGCCTGTAAGTCAAGCTCCCCTGAAGAGTTTCCCTACTAAGCAAGCACAGAAAATGAAGGCCAGGAAGGAGGATGCATCCAAAGTGAGGATTTTATATTTTGGTGGGGGTGGAAGTTCACTGAAGATGATGAACCAGTTGGAGTAACGCTGCATTTTCAATTATCTGCCACCTTTTTCAAAACATACATATAAAACAACAAACTCACAGCAGTCCTGCCTGAAATGATTGGTCTTGGAGGCAGTTATTAATTCCTAACCACCTGCATCACGTAATAAGCCTCACAACTGCTTCTATTATTCGAGGTGGCTGAGATAGCAGGCAGTGAGGCAGCAGGAGTAGCAAAGCCCCCACAACAGACACCCAGAGCTGCTGTGCCCTGCTGAATCTGAGAGGATAAAGCTTCACAGCAGAGGTGAAAGGGAAATAGGCTGATAGGGAAAGGCTGATAAGCCAAGGTGTTCAGGGAGCAGCAGAACATGTGCACCCCAGTGACCTCAGGCTGTATGTACAGGCTCTGAGATGGCTCTGGGGCAGGGAAGTGCAAAGTTGGGTCTCTCCTCCCTCTGCCCAGCTGCTCTTTGACCCTCACACATGTGGGACTGCTCTTTGCTGGCAGGGTGAAGCTCCAGGGGCTTCACCCCCACAGAGCTTGGCACGTACTCTCTGGGACAGAGGAGAGGATGGAGAAGCAGAGGCAGGTAAGAGGAGGTGAGCTGGAGAAATTTTCCAGTTTGGCAAATTGTTTTAAAGCTAAAAAGTGGAAAACTAAAATCCCCCACTGGGGAACCCCTTGGAGGATGTCAGAAAATGAGGCTGGGTAGTTTCTTTGTACCCTGTGGAATTTAACACAAATTCATCATCTAGCTGTCAATCCCACTGAAATGTCTCACTCTCTATTAATAGTTTCATAGATTTGAGAGATTTTGCAGCTCAAAGACGATTCTCTTCATCTCTTCTTGCATAAAATGGGCTATTCCTGTATCAAGCCCATCCACCCAGCCAAACAGGAGCTTATCTTTCCAAAGGATCTCCACTGACACTTCCAGACACAGAGAATCTGTCACTACTTAGTGAATTCTTGCAGAGACTAATTGCTCTCACAATTAGCCGTGCCTTTCTGAACATACCCAAGCCTTCCAGCTGCTGCCTTTGATGCTGCAGGCAGGGATTCAGCTAGGTTAAAGAGCTGTTAACCATGAGGTTCCTCACCTAGGGATTTCTTCACCGCAGCAGCTTTTAGTCTGTGGTCTGCTGTGGGACTTCTCAAAGGGACACGACCTGGGAGCAGAGCAGCTGGAATGTCAGGAAGCTTCAACTAACTGTATGTTGGTCACGGCCAGGAAAATATCAGAGGTCCTCTAAAAGCAAAGAGCCAAAACTGTTGGTTTGTGGGTCCTTGGAGAAACAGAAGTAGGATGTGTTTGTTGCAGTGTCTGCACCCATGTGTGGGAAGATGTGGGAGCAGTGGGGAGCTGCTGGTGGAGGTGGCACAGTGCTGGAGTGCTCCTCCTTGATGTTTTCCAGAGAGTCAGCTGCAGAGACTTGAGCCAAACCTCATCATTAAGAGCCAATAAAACCTTCTCCTTGCTGCTGGCTTGTTACAGCTGCAGCCTGAGAAGCTGATTTAGAAGTGTTACCGGGACAGGGACGTTTTTATGAGACGTTGCTTTCACACTCCACTGCTTGGGAAGTTCAACCTACCTTAATTAAAGTCCTGGGGGAGGGGGGGGGGCAGAGCTGCAGCTATGGGGTTAACCAGGGATGCCTCTCCAGCATCCCTGACCTGGGTGCTAAAGTGGGACCCCTGAGTGCCCAGCTCTGCCCTGAGGGGTCCAAGGACAGGGCTGGTGCCTGCAGAAGGGAAGAAGGATACATTTGTAGTGCAGGGTTGTTTTGCAGGGCTCATCTTCTCAAAGCCCCTGGAGCACCGTGCTGGTTTTGCCTGAGGATAATCCATCACCAGGTGAGTCTCTTCTGCTGGGGCTGTACTGCACAGTGATTGTCCTTGGAACCTAAGCAGTTTGGATGTATGACTCCAGCAAAAGTGAGATCCAGCAGTAAATGAATGAAGCTATGGGCTAGAGTGGAACTGCTCTGCCTTTTGGTGTGATGTAGCAGCTATATTTTCTCCAAATTAAAACATATTTCACTGTCTGTTGTACCTCTCTCTGCTCTGCAAGCAGAGTGCTCCGATTCATAAATTTCTGCACATGGTCTGTACTTATTAAATGATAACAAAATCTTGTGTTGATGTAGTTGAATTCCTTCAGACAGGC
The DNA here is from genome assembly GCA_013399135.1 of Heliornis fulica. Classification (NCBI taxonomy): domain Eukaryota; kingdom Metazoa; phylum Chordata; class Aves; order Gruiformes; family Heliornithidae; genus Heliornis; species Heliornis fulica. The sequence continues at coordinate 74,520 of VXBZ01001506.1, forward strand.
AGTCCAGATAGGCATGTTCAACACACAGACAACGAAAGAAATGTCTGCTTCCCAAACAGAGCAGAGAATCTAATCTGTTTCTTCTGCTGAGAACTTCATGAATTGCACAATCTCTAAATGCTCTTTAGTCATTAACCCTAATTACTGGAGCTAGTTACATACAAATTTACATTTGTAACTGGGAGAGCTGGAAATCTAGATATCTGAACTAAGTGTGTAAGTTTAATAATCCTTCTTCTCCCTGCAGAGAGAAGTGTGATTGGAAAGGAAGAAAGTCCAAGAGGCCTCAAATGTGTGATGTACCCCGGGTTTTGACCACCAAGCAGGTATGAGCTGTGAAGGCTTGGTTTCAGTAATGAAACATCTTCTTTTAGTTTATGAAGATCAGGTTAGAGGTGATGTGATAATGGTCTGGAAGTACAAACATCCAGGGGGAGCTTCTGTGGGGCTTTTACTCTCTAAGACAAGAACATTGTGAGGCCAGGGAATTACCTGGAGAAAAGGTTAAAGGTGTGCCATGCAATGTGAGTGTAATTATCCAGAGGAACAATTCCCCAAGGGTGGTGTGTGCAGCTTTCCACCAGCCTAATTTTGGAAAGGTGATGCAGAACCGCAGGTGCGATCCTGCGGGGAGCCCCAGGAAGATCCTACCTCCAGTGAGCTGCCTGGGCAGAGCACCTTTATCTGGGAGCTCATCTCAATTCCCAGACTTCCAGGTGGAACTGACTATATTTGTATCAGGGTTTGGGACAAACACTGTCCTTTCAGCTCGCTGTTTGATGTGTGGTTCACATCAGTTCCTGGGAATTCATGATAACCTGGGAAGAGCAGGACCAGGGAGGTGATAATCCCCCTGTATTCTGCACTGGTGAGGCCTCACCTCGAGTACTGTGTCCAGTTCTGGGCCCCTCACTTCAAGAAGGACGTTGAGGTTCTGGAGCGTGTCCAGAGAAGGGCAATGAGGATGGTGAAGGGTCTGGAGAACAGGCCCTACGAGGAGGCTGAGGGAGCTGGGGAAGGGTCTGGAGAACAGGCCCTACGAGGAGGCTGAGGGAGCTGGGGGTGTTTAGTTTGGAGAAGAGGAGACTGAGGGGAGACCTTATTGCTCTCTACAACTACCTGAAAGGAGGTTGCAGTGAGGTGGGGGTTGGTCTCTTCTCCCCAGTAACAGGTGACAGAACTCGAGGTAATGGCCTCAAGCTGCACCAGGGAAAATTTAGGTTGGATATTAGGAAGAACTTCTGTACTGAGAGAGTCACCGAGCATTGGAACGGTCTACCCAGGGAGGTGGTTGAGTCCCAATCTCTGGAGGTGTTTAACAGACGGGTAGATGCGGTGCTTGAGGACATGGTCTAAGGGTAGACTTGGTGGCAGTAGGTTAATGGTTGGACTGGATGATCTTAGGGGTCATTTCCAGCCTTAAAAATTCTATGATTCTATGAAGAGTCAGGAGGCAGTCATTAATTCCCAGTAACACCTTGCACTGAGTTCATTACTGTTATCAGAAGATGAAACGATGTGAAAAGTAGATTTATTTACTTTTCTGAGGCTGCTGCAGTTTGCCTTTGGAAGATGCTGTGCTCTGGGAGAGAGCGGTGCCAGCGCATTGGCAGGCGAGGAGCCTGAATCCTCTCGCAGCAGTTTGTTCAACACAGAACTGTTTGCCGTGTGTTTGAAGCAAAAGGTTGTATCAAGGTCACTCTGCTGAGATTCAGCTTTGCAGTCTCTGTGAAAGGAGAGCTCTCACTGTCCTTGGAGATCTTTTTTTTACTCCCCTCCACACGTAAAAAGGCGGGTCTTGCAAGCTCTTGCAGACAGAATAAAAGCTTTGCAGAATGGGACTCCCACAAAGCATCCTGCTCTAAAGGACTGCTCTGAATCACAAACTGCATCTGCTCCAGAAACTGGCTCTGACTTTCCAACACCCCCCTTCCAGGTTCAACCCTTCCCTCCACGTCACTGCCAGGAGGGCAGTCAGGTGGCTGCGGGGCCGATTCAGGGCTGCTCTGCCCATACCAGACCAGGGTGCCATGGAGGAAATGGGGAGGTGTCCGTTTGAAAAGCATTTAGCAGGTGACATGACATTAATCTGGCAGCTGCCATAAAATCTTCAGGAGCCATCCTCAGAGTGCTTCCCCTCTCCTTCAGCGTTGCATGGAGGATGCAGAAGTGGTGAGGCTGCCCTCCCATCCCATGCACAGGTGACAATCCCAGACTGCTCTGGGTTGGAAGGGACCCCAAGGATCATCGAGTTCCAACCCCCCTGCCACAGGCAGGGCCACCAACCTCCAGGCCTGGAGCTGGACAAGGTTGCCCAGGGCCCCATCCAACCTGGCCTTGAACACCTCCAGGGTTGGGGCATTCACCACTCTCTGGGCAGCCCCTTCCAGCACCTCACTGCTCTCTCCATGAGGAACTTCCCCTTGATATCTAACCTAAACCTTCCCTCCTTCAACTTCAATCCGTCCCCTTGTCCCACCACTCTCTGCCCTTGTGAAAACCCGATTACCCTCCTGTCCATACGTTCCCTCTAAGTGCTGGAAGCTGCAATAAGGTGCCCTGCCCCAGCCTTCTCTTCTCCAGGCTGACCCAGCCCAGCTCCCCCAGCCTGTCCTCACAGGGGAGGTGCTCCAGCCCTTTGATCATCTCCATGGCCTCCTCTGACCCCTCTCCAACAGCTCCACATCTCTCTTGAATTGGGGGTCCCAGCTCTGGACACAGAACTGCAGATGGGGCCTCCTGAGGGCAGAGCAGAGAGGGACAATCCCCTCCCTGTCCCTGCTGCCACCTCTCTGCTGATGGAGCCCAGGAGACCTTTGGCCTTCTGAGCTGCAGGACACCACCAGTCAACTGTTCCATGTGCTGTCACACTGGACTTGGAAAGTCAAACCTGGGGTGAAGTTCATTCCTTTCCAGCAACCTAATGCAGGTGGAACATGTCATGGTCACCTTCCTGTTCCCAGTTAGCATTCCACTGATGCCACTGGGAGGGAAGCAGCCTGGGGCGAACTGGCCCCACAGCTCCTGTTTGCACTAGGGAGGGTGGTGGGGTCATTCTCACGCTGACAGGGGATGTGGATCAGTTCCAACACTGCCAGCACTGAAGGAGTGACAAGAGGCACATCCAGGCTGGAGGCTGAGCAAATAGAGACACTGATAGCTGGAAAGTTTTACGAGGATAATAAAAACCATCATAATAAATGGTCATGAATATTTCATGGCGGCTGTAGCACTGATACGATGTATCATAGAGGAGTGATGGGGTTTTTCCACATTCAGATGCAAATGGGGAATGTGTTCTATATTTTGCAGGTTTCTCCCCAGACAAGCTATGTTTCCTAAAAATCAGATTGACTGGGAGCTTTTGATATGAGAAACAACTTCAGGGCTCTGGTTAAAGTAAAAAAGCACAGTCAGTATCAGAGGATTGTGGGTACTAAAGATAAAAAATCCCATGCAGGTCAGGTAGTCCATCTCCCTAAATATCAGGGGAAACTAGGCAGGAGTTACCAAAGGGAAATCACGCACTGTGCTCTCCTTGCTTCTGGGAGTAGTTCTCTTTGGGGGGAATCTGAAATGTGGGATGGGTGCAGCACAGCACAGCCACTGGTGTCCAGAAGACAAGATGAAAGTGATGGACCAGGTCCTCCTTCTTCAGTTACTGCTTGGTGAGAGGTGCTGGAGCCTGGGGCAGAAAGCAAAAGAATCCCTTTTATGGATGGTGTGGAGGTTTGCCCCTAGCTGGAGGCCAGAGTCCCACCCAAGTCGCTCTGTCACTGCTTTCCTAGCTGAACAGGGGGGGAAATATCTCCTGAGAGGCTCAGGAGTGACACAGGGACAGGGACAGAGCATTCCGCAAGCAGCATCACGAGCAAAACCCACTCAACACCACAGAAAGGACAGAAAAGTCCCTGATTTAGGACACTGCACTGCACACACAGAGGAACCAGAGTGGGGTAAGGAGAAGTACAGAGAGCTCCTAAAACACCAGCCCCCCAGCCCTCCCTTCTCTGCACACTTGACTTTATGCAAGATTTTCTCCTCCCCAGGATGGCACAGGGAAAAGGCACGGGAATAGGGATTGGAGGCTTCGGTCTTCCGTCACGTCCTCCTGAGCTCTTCTCCTTCTGGTCGGGGAGGGACAATCCTCACAGTCTTCCCCCGTGCCAGAGTGGGGTCCCACCCAGGGCAGACAGTTCTCTGGGACCTTCTCCACGTGAGTCCTCTCCCACGGGGCCTCGGCTTTTCCGCAACTGCCCCAGCGTGTGGCACTGCTAGAAACTCATAGAATGTCTCTCAGTCCCAGACTGCTGGCCCCAGCCTGGTCCCCCACAGTGTCACAAGCCCCCCAGCAAACCTGCTGTGGCTTGCAGCTCTCTCTCCTCAGGCTGCAGGTGCTGCCTGCTCCTAACTAGGTCACGGGTTCTTCCATATTCTCCCCCCTGCTCCATGGTGGCTCCTGCCTGGCCCAGGTGCCTCTCCATGGGCTGCAAGTGAGGTCTCCTGGTCCTCCATGGGCTGTGGAGGGACACCAGCCCGAGCATGGTCTTCTCCACAGGCTGCAGGGAATCCTCTCAGTGCCTCCTCCTCCCCTTCTTCACTGACCTTGGTGTCTTGGGTTCTCACATCTTCTCACTCCCTTCCCCGGTGGCACAAGGTGGCTGTTTGCGTTTTACCTCTCCAAAATGTGATTCCCAGAGGCCTGTGACTGTCGCTGACTGGCCTGGATGTCACTGTTGGGAGTTTGGCCTTGGGAGCCCAGCTTGTGTTTACTCTCTTGGACCTCAAAGAAGCTTCTGGACATTTATATTCCATTGCAGACAGGAACACACACACAGATGAGCACAGGCAAGTGCTCCCAGCTGCCAAGGCTGAGCACCAGTCTGACAGCCCCCCGTTCCCTTCCCACAGCCTTCCCTTCTGCCTCCTCTCTCTTTGGGGAGCCCCTCCTCCATCATTCTGGGGCCATCAGTACAGATTGCCTACCAAGGAGTGGGCCATCAGTACAGATTGCCTACCAAGGAGTATTTCTTCTCTCTTCTTTGCAAGCTGCCAGTGAACCCATGGTGATTCCTTTGGATGTCTCAGTTCTTGTGATGCTGCTGAGCTGGTGGCTCTGGTGACACTCACCCTGAGTGCTTGTTACTGAAATGGTTCCTTATGGTTTTGCTCTCTATGTTGTGTTAATGGCTGGCCCAGAGCTTTGCTGCTTGTTGCCTTTCCAGGGTCTTGCTCCAGCTTCTTAACCACCATGACCAAGTTCTCCTCCTCCCCATTTTAACTCTGCTCCCAACTACCCTGGCTGGGATACAGCACCCTCACACAAGTCTGGATGCTGCTCATGGGAGCACTTCTGCAGAGCCCAGTTTTCACCAACATGTCAATGATTAAATGGGTCACAGCCATTTGCAGAGCCAACCTGTGCTGATGTGTTCAGCCAGATGGCATCTCCGTGGAGTTAGTCCCATCAAACTGCAAGTACCTCCCCATAAAAGAAAAAAAGAAGGGAAAAATAGGGAAAAAAAGGCACTTTAATAAAAAATCTGTGCCTGAATTGTTCTGTGAGCTCTTCTTTTCTTTTCCAAACTGGGTGTTGTCAGTTGATGAAAACTCTTCCACAAAGGTGTTAAGCTCACTTGCTGGATCAGTATTTCTTCTTGGAGAGTGCTGATGAGATCATGCCTTGATCAGCCAAAACGGGGCTGATTCGAGCGTGCTTTATTACAAAGCAGTCACTACATTTATCTTTAGGATTCAAACAAACTTTTTCTCCATATTTCAGCTGTGCTGAACTGGCTTTGCAGAGGCTCCTCTAGGCATTTGCTTTGGAGTTGGTGAAATTACCCTGCCTAATGGCCTCCAGAAGTGAAGTTACCCAAGTGGAAACTGTGCCATGGAGGTCCCAGGAGTGGAGTGAAGCAAGCGGCACGTTGGTTTCTATGCCAGTCTCAAGGTAGCAGCTGAAGCATAAACTGGGAATGGAAAAGGGCTTAATATGCTCACACACTCTCTTGTTTTCTTTTGGGCTCTTTCTGTCCATTAATTTGTCACTGCTCCTCCTGGAAAATGTGTGGATGGGAGAAGCAGCATGCGCCCCTTTGTCCCATCAGCTCTGCTAACACCTCGAGTCGGGAAGGCTGGGGATGCAAGTCCCATGCTGAACAGACAAGGGCAGTGGCTGGGGACCAAGTAGGCCATGCAAACATGGGAGACCCTCCTGCTGCCTCTTGAGCTTGCAGGACCCTGTAGAAGAAGAGCCTGAAGCTTCTTGCTTGCTAGACAGGAGTGAGTCAGAGTGCAGCCAGGTGAGATGCTTCCCAGTTAGCTTTTCTATGCAGTGTTTTCTTCACATGGAAACTCTGGGATTAAATCCGCAGATAATGACCATACAAATGCCTGTCAGCTGGACTGACATGGCCATGTCTCTCCACCTCCAAGCCCACTGCAGGAGGATGAGCTCTCTCTGGGGTGAGCATGTTCTCAGGTCTGCTTTGTCAAGGTTGAGTTCACCTGAGGTGAAGTGTAACGACAGAGACAGTCTGTATCATCTTCATCACAGCTACAGATAGTATTTTCTACAAAATTTGAATCAAGTCAGACAAAATATTTCTCAGTGAAAGTCCCTGAAGTACATAGTTATAGTCAGGAGTTTATGGGAGTACTTACATGTTCCAATTTGTCACTTGGAAAGATGTTGGGGATGAGAAAGGCTGGTAACCAACACTTTGTAACCCCTGCACATCAGCCTCAGAGAAACCACACTGTAAGTATCAGGGTCCAACATCAGTGTTGTCCTCTTCACCCTCATGGGGCTTTTCTCTTTTCCTCCCAAGCAGGAGCACAGCTCCACAGCCAAAGCTAGGGCCCCTTGGCTCTGGAGAGGGTTTTTGGACCTCTTGTGAACTACAGGAGGTTAGCTGAGAATTAAGAATGTTGTGAATGTTTGTGGCTTCAAACCTGGGGGCACCTTGATTCTGTCTGCCCTAGGTCTGGGGTCCCTTGCTGTCTAACAGAGTGCTCCATCTGGTGCAGAGGGGAGCCCCAAGGAGCTTGCAGTGATTTACTCCTCCCCACGGTGATGTAGCTGTGGGCTCAGAGGGTGAAATCTCTTCCACACAGGTCTGGGAAGAGGTGTAGAAGAGGCTGGTTAGGGGTGCAGGAGGAGGGGCAGTTTGCAGGGATTATTTTGCCTCTCCCTGGGGGGGGAAGTGGATGCCACCATTTTCCCTGGTTGGGGATTCTGCAGCCCCTTGTCTGGCAGGAGGAGGGTGACCATGAGAAACATCAGTGCTCCCAGGAAGGAGGTGTGTAGTCTCACTGACAAAGGCTTTTATTTTTTTCCAAACCTGGGTAGGTTTGGCAAGTGTTATCACACACAGGGAAGGAGGAAGCATGATAAAGCAGCATTAGAACCAGGTCCAGCTGACTGGGATCTCCATCACCCAATGCAGGTACCTGCTCCCTGCATTGCTTTACTCCAGTAAGTCTGAGTGGCCTCAGAGATGTGCTCTCCTTACATTACAGTGACCAGCTGCAGAAGGAGACACCTCTTTTATCTGCCCTGTGTTAAGCACAAACGAAGCACTTCCTTTCTAAAAGCATTTCAAGGTGAAATAATTAACAAGCAGGAAAACAACCACCCATTTGGAGCTGTTTATGCTTCCCCCAGGACCCTTCCTTTCTCCCATCCCATTTCTCCTGCATCCCTTGCAGTTGATGGCCCCGAGTTGATAAATCACCTTCGAGTCCGTGCCTTGCTCCTCACGGGAGGAGTGGTATGAGCCCGTGGAATAAATGGGAGTGATGAGAGTGCCTTCAGTAGAGCCCTCTCCCCCTCCCTCCTGCCTGTGAGTTGCCCCCAGGCCGGTGAGCACTCGCAGCTTTGTTATTTATCCCAGTGAGCTTTGTTCACCTGACTCCGTGCCCCTGAATGATTGCACCAAATCTGTGCCCAAGGACCTGAGTTTCAGCAGTGACTGATACGAATAGGTCTGCCCGCAGCTAAAAATAGAAAGCCCAGAGCAGGTTTCCTGGCAGAGCTGTAGTAACTTCTAATGTGAGGCGGCTTGGCAGCAGTTCCCATGGCGAAGCTGCCTCTGACATGGTGGGGAAGGCTGTAGAGTGAGCTCAAGCCAATATCAGATGACAGAGATTCCTTGTGGGAACTGACTCATGAGGTGCAAAGGACGATATTGAGTTTTGAGGTTTTCCCCTTCCTTAGTACGGGGGTGCCCTGCCCTGGGTAAATGACTCCTTGGCTTTGTCTCTCTCTGTCCTTCTGGGGTTGGGTGCTGTGGGTGGGTGTGTGTTAGCAGCACAGTTTTCTTGCCCCCTCTGCAGCAGATCTGCAGACTCCAGTCGGCTCCCCAGTGAGACTGTTCTGTGGCTCCACTTAATCCTCCTCCTTCACCTGAGTGTTTGCTCATTCCCCCACTCCCATGCCCATCAAGAAGATGCACTTCTCAGCACCCCTGGCAATTCTGCCCCAGGTATTGCTCAGTGGCCTCACTGGCAATGAAGTGTTTCCTTCCTTGGGAGGCCAGACACATCTCTTGTAACTCTGTAACTCCCTCACACCACGGGAAATTATTTCTCCGTTCATTAGGGCTTATCTGCTGTGAAAATCTGCTCCCCCCAACTCCCCCAGATTCCTCCTTCCATCAGTCCTGACAATGGTTCATGGCAGTGATGCTAATCATGGTGAGTGGCTCACTGACCTCCATCCTAGAGCATATGGTCTCCTGCCGTAAAGCTGCCCCATGCCAAGGCTTCTGCAGGCACAGCAGCTGTGAAGAGGCTTTGTGGTTCTCCCCAGGGTCAGCCAAGTGCAATAGCATAAGGAGGAGCACTACAACTGTGTGGCAAGACAAGGCAGCAGGAGAGTAGGGACAGCTCTCCCGAGCATCATCGCTGAGGCTCCAGCACTGCTCTCCTTGCCCAGGAGATGTGGTGGTGAAATGCAGCTGCCTCTGAGGTCGAGGGTAGCAGCAGGACAGCATGAGGACAGGGCTGAGAGAGGCAGGGCAAGGAGGAGCTCTTGGCCCCCAACTGCTGCTGGGGTCAGTGTTATGTTTGTAGGGAATGGAAGCGCTGTGATCTTTTCACCCTCTCAGCACACTGCGCTCCTGCGGCCGCCTGAGCAACCCCTCAGTGTAGGAGCTGGTTCCTCTGGAGCTGAGGGGAGCTGCCAGATTAAAGATTTCTTGGGGCTATTGCAAGGACAATAGAGTATCCCACAGGGCCAGAACCTTCACCTGCAAGGCTGCTTAGTCCCTGTGTCAGGGTGAGAATAAATGTAAATGAGTGCTATGGATGGAGAGAAGGGCAGACCCTGCTCCCCAAGCAGGTGACTTTAGAGGGAGGGAGAGCAAGTTCATGCTGCCAGCCAGTTTATCCCCAGACAGGGGGTGGCCTGCCAGAGCAGTGTGCACACCAATGTCTCTCTGGGTACCCTCTTGGCATATGGCAGGTGCTGCACAAGTCTGAGGCTGCTCTGGTCCCTCTGAACCTCATTCATCCTGCCACCTCCCTGGGGAGGAGGGAGGAGAATGGGGTGTGTGTGTGTGTAACTTTTATTTCATAACAGAGCTCATCAGGAACAAACAATCTATCTTTTTGGCAAATGGGTTGCATAGGACAGGCTGCCACCACCTTCTTGTCCTGCCCATTCCCCCAGCAAGTAATTTTTGGCTGGCTGTAGCAAGTTGTCCCTGGGGCTTTTTAGGTGGCAAAGATGCTGCACTGTAGCTCATGCATCAGCATGTCTGTGGTGTAGAAATGAGCAGCCCTGGAGTGTTGTGGGTACCAGGGGCATGCAGGGGAAAGAAAGGGCTGCCAGGGTGGGGGAGCAGAGATTAGAGATTAGGTGTGTTCTGTGGGGAAAGACAGCCCTTTACTTGGGATGGGAGCCTTCCACATCTTTGCTTTCCTGTTCCCCTGGTTTTGGTTCTGCCCCCAGAGAGGTTCTAGGGAGCCCCAGGACTGATGCTGTCCAGCCCAGAGCATTACTGGGTGAGCACAAACTCCTCTTATAGGAAGCCTGTCACTTGGTGTTGTGTTCATGGGCCATCATTTGATGCTCTCTCTGCTGCATAGAGATGAAAGACAGGATGGAGATGTGCTTGTGGCTGCCCATGAGCCCACAGATCCACCCCCAGGGCAGCTGCACTCCCCAGAGCCCCTGCTGCTGGAGATGGCTGATGGATAAGAGCAGAGCCCAGCCCTGGCAAAGTGGATGTCCCCCAGACACTGCCTAGAAGGCTTAGAGGTGTCTATAAGGCATGTTTGGATGCTGCTAGAGATCTATCATACTTCTGATTGAGTCTTCCTTGATTTTCTGTGATAATGGCTTTAGGACTATGGTATGATGAATGCACTCCTTTCCAAACTATCTGAACATTGGCCCAGGCAGATACTCAGCAAGTAGGACTAACCAAAGTTAATCTTATTGTATGAGGCTCTCCATGAGAAATCAGCATAACAGCCCCAAAAATGGTTTGGCTGGAGAATGGGCTGATAAGCAGCTGTAGCTGCATTAACAGCAGAAAATGTGACTACAAATCAACCACTTGATGCTATAAATATCTGCAGTCACCAGGGTCTGTTGAGGTCTCTCTCCATGGCAGCTGGCTCCCTGGTGGGGACCTCCCCTTGAGCAGGGGTGCCTTTCAAGGTTGCCCCTCTAGGCTGAGAGATCCCTTAGCTGACACCAGATATCGATGGGCTTGTGATATTTTTTTTGCATGCAGGTAACACTTAAGATAGGCATTGTAAGATTAAGCAATACTTTTACTAGTTTTAGGTGTAGCAAATAGTATTGACCACCAATCCAACTGTACTTATTAAAAATTTTACATAGGTAACTTTACTGATTAAAGCTCAAACAATCAACTTCTAGCTCAGTTCTGAGGGTTTTCTGACTCTTCTATGATGCTGTGGTTGGCATTCTTTGAGTTGGAGGTTCACTGGGACACTTTAAGGCATCTTTTCTCCTGTTCTGCTCTGGTTTTTTCCCTTGCTGAAATCCTGCGTCCTCTGTTGGTTCAGCTTTTGGAGCTTTCCAGTATGCCACGAGTGGGATGGGGTAGATTTGTGTCCTGGCCTTAGTGTTAGCTCCCCAGTTCCACCCCAGCTCAGAGGGGACATTAAGAGGTTTCCAATACTAAGCCAGTGCAGGAGTTGGCATAAAATTGAGTTTTTTACCTGGTGTCTTCAAGGGCTGGAATAGGAGGGATAGGCTGTGAGTTGGAGACCCACTTACAGATGTAAGGCAGAGGAGGTAGAGATGCTGTGGTTGTTGTGGCCTGAAGCTGGGTTAGAATACATGCTGACAATGCAGAGCACAAAAAAAAAAACCCCAACCCAAAACCCAAAAAAAAGACCTGAAATCCATCTAGGTGTCCCATCCCTACCCAGAGGTGGCCCGGGCAAACTGGGCCTGCTTCAGGAGGTCTGTGGTGCTTTAGTACTGTGGCATCTATAACATAATTGTGTCCAAACTTGTAGGAGTTCTTTACAGAGGAACAGTCTTGATCCCATTAAGAAGAGGGACTTTGAGTCCTTCAGTCCCTTTAGTGGCTTTGAAGACTTCTTCCTGTATGGTCAGTTCAAAGAAGTGCTGCTATGCTGGGACTTAGAAGTGGCATCTAAGGGATGATGACGATTCTAGGGGAGAAACCAGACTTTAAATAGCTGCAAAGATTACCAAGGCTGGGAGCTGAGCCCTGTTACCTGAAAGCTACATCAGTGTTGCCTTAGGCAGAGGCCTGGCCATTTACAGAGAGCTGAATGCTTGGCCCATGTCATCATCTCTTACAGAGTGGAGAAAAATAGCTGAACAAATGGAGATGTGCCAGTGATCTGCAGTTCAGGGACTTGCTTTCTCTCTTGTGGGTTTCAGTATTTTTTTTTTGTTGTTTTATTTTTTACTGCTGAGCTCTGAAGGGATTTGGATGGTTGACTCTCCCCAGCCTACTGGCCTTGGCACGAAGGCTTCAGCTTCTCAGTGCTGAGTAAGATAACTGTGTGAGCGTGAGTGTTTCAGCCAGCTTGGACCTAGAGCTGATTTATTACTCAATAGAGCCACTGAGGAGCTGGAAATTGGATGTGATTTGTACTCAGGGCCAGTGCTGGCTTGCCTGGATGAATTCTGGGGGTGAAGGGGATGGGAGGCTGCTGTGACTGCAG